>UYYG01000320.1:0-12382 GCA_900625125.1 Dracunculus medinensis
CTTGTTAATAGTACTGGATTTTTCTTGCTTCTATAGAATGTGCCACCAACAATGTAAAACTCCGATATTTGAAGTGGGCAGCATAATATTACATAAGGAAAAAAGTCGTTAGGTAAAAAAAATCTGAATCAAAAAACATTTCAAATGGACAAGGCTCACCAAATTTATTTTGAATGGTTAAATTGATCAAAAAATTGCAACAGGTTCAGCAATTTTTGTCCATAATATCTATCCACCTCTCCCATATCTATTCCAAAAAAAATTCGAAACCATAAGAAAATTTTGTGTTAATTTCTAATCACTATCATTCACTATTGCTGATTCAGCTTGATTACCAGAATTGCTCTGCTTAAGAGTCGCTTTAAATAGGTGGGTGAGTTGGCTCCGAATTGTTGAAAGTTCCATCAAATCAGCTGGTTAATACCATATGGATTTAAATTTAAATTCTCAAAAAAACTGAACGATGTGTGTCCTTGCTTAGGGTAAATCTTTGCACCACTCTTGCAAAAATATATATTTTCATTAGAATAAGAAATTTGATTTTGATTTTTATATGAACAAAACAGTGAATTTCGAAGAAACCTTTAAAGTTTTGTTTCGATATATAAATTTAAATAAATTTGTTAAATGATTTTATACATCCTAAATTTAAAAAATTATTAACTGTTCTGATAATAACGATTGACTTAGTGGAAAAATGAAGCAATTTATGATAAATAGATATTTAATTTAAAGGCACTTAAAAGATTTTATTATGCATTAAATTTGAATTGTACTTTTTTCGTCTTCTTCTGATAGAACTTACCATTTCCAAATTGGACAGTTTGGAGCTAACAGCATGAGGATTGCCAACTGTTACTTAAGGATGGAAATGTGGATGGGTCCTAGCATCATGGAAATTTCAATTTTAATTCAGGTTTATTCTCGTAAGAAGAAACGAGACTCGATCGACTCGACCTTAACCGTGACAATTAATATGACTACAGAAATCCAGCAAGCATCGAATAAATATAAAATTTTCGCTATAATTTAAACAATAGGAGAATTTTTTCAAAAATACTTTAACAGCTCTCACCATTACTGGTTAAGCTGGCTCCAATGGCTATAAGAGTAAGGCACTTAGAAGCGGTCTGATGTCATCGTCGACAATAAAAGAAGCCATTACTTTTTCCATCGTGTGAGTCCATATATCGCTGATCCACCTATAAATTCAAAATCTTTCCTGGTCATATCAGTTCAGGTCTTGACTGGCTCTCTCTCTTCTGACGCTAACCATCACAGCAAGTAACGAAATATGCGTCAACTCCTGTGGTGGACGACGGAGAATGTGTCCTAACCAGTGAAGACGACGTTCTGTGATAACATTATCAATGTAAGTGGTACTTGAACGATGGTGGATTCGATCATTTCATATTTTATCCGCTTGACGGACCCACAACATATATTTTAGACGTGAGTGATTAAAGGTTTATAGCTTCTTAATATCTTCCACTCTCATTGACCATGTTTCGCTATATGGCAAGATCGAAAAATAACTATATGGACTCGGATTTGAGATTTCCCAAAATCCGAGTCCATTTATAATTTATAGAATTTAATCAAGTATTTGATTGATTAATATTTGTAAATCTTTATTAAATCACCATTACTGAAACTTCATTTTTTCATTCATAATGACTAAAAAAATATTTTACAGCAGTTTCATTAATCTTTTTAGTATTCCACTGGAAATTTCTTGAAGCCTAAGGATCGTTTCTTTTAAGTATATAAAATAAAGTGAAAAAAAACGCAACGCAATATGAAAACAACTGATTTTTTAGATTTCTTAAGAAAACAAGACAATTATAGAAAACAGCTGATGGACCCACAAAATATAAAATTTAACAATGTACATAAGTGTAGTTAATATTACCGCAGATTTTGATATTGTTCATCTGATAACTTAAATTTATTTCATAATTTAACTGAAGGAAATTTCACTCCTAGAAGATAAGAATTTTTTCCGATCCAAGTTTATGTGTCTTTAGAAATTTGTCCAAATAATATTGCAGAATGCAAAATTCAATTAATCGGAAATTCTACGAATTCGCAAAGAAAAACTGGTAATTTCTGAAAGCATCCAGCACTTAATGACTTTTCAGAAAAATTTTCATAGCAAAAACCTACTTCTTTTGTAACTTAAACGCAATAAAATAGGATAATCAGCTTTGGCTGCTAAACTGTATAGCATATATTCCTCTTATATTGCATATATATTTAGTTCTTTCCTTTACCTTTATATGAACCGTCATTTACTCGAATGTTCACTTGTTAAAATTTCGCAGAATTTTATAGAATTCACGATTCCTAATTCTTAAATGCTTTTGAATAAAAATATATCTTTACAGCTTCTTAAATCCTTGATAAAAAGGTGCAATTCGGCAAATAATTCGAATTATATTGTAATATTTTGCATAAAACCAGTTTTATAATTATGCAGATATTTTTTCAATGTGCGCATAAGTGAACATTAGCACATTAAAACATAAAAGAATTTTTTTAAGAGGAGCGAGAGAGGAAATAATATAAGAAAGACACATTTGATGTTTTGAGAACCAACTTATATCAGCTTCATAATCCTTGAGTTTCAGTCCCAAAACTCTCCTTGATTTTTGAAATTTGACCTTCATTGCATGGCTAAATCCAGTTTAAAAAGCAAGGGAATGCCAAAAAATAAAACGCCTGGACTCTCTAGTCATGTCTAGTTCAGTCACTCATCATGGTTCAATATTTTTATTTCTGAAGAGTAATGAAGTGTAACAACATTCTTTTTTTTTTAAATGAATCCTCACCATTGCTGGTTAAACTCGTTCCACTGGCTTGTCACATTGAGCAATATGCCATGGAGTCCCTTGGCGATACAAATACAAGTGAGTCACCAGCATCATCCGGACTTTTGTACAGGTTTATTCCTGCGGGGAATCGAACCTCAGCATCGGCGCTCCCAACCGAGCAATAACCCACTGAGCCATTCTATTCCCAACAAAATTCTATCGGTTCGTTAAGGATTTCTAATGATTCTGGTCCCAATTTGGAATTAAACATAGCCACGACCCATCCAGGAACTGCAGAACGCATATGCCGTAGATCTATGAATCTATGAATTTTGGATTTACAATGAATTATTCAACATACTTTAAAATATATATATGCAAAGATATTCTCAGAATATCATTATCTTTTTCATTAGTTTTTTCCAGTTGTAAATTTTCAATATATCGAAAGCGTCTCAAAGAAGACTGATAAACCCGTAAATCCAAAACTTTCTCTAAAACCCGAGCAAGATTGTTCGGACTGGAATAAAACTCACATTACCACCTTATAACTGATTATAAAACTCAAAAATTTTTTAATAAAGATTAGCCAGATAAAACGAATGAATTCTGTAACCCTTATAACCCTTGCAGCTCGCTAACTAATGATCAGTACATCACAGAATTAAATAAACCCTAGAGGCAATGACCCCTCGATAGCCACCTGTCTCATAAGGATTAATACGGAGCACTTTATTGTGATAGGGTCATTCCTGTGTTCCTTATGGTTTGAGGTCGTTTCGATCATTCTTCTTTCATAATGTTAGGTCCATATTCATTATGTCGTTACATGTTGACGATTGTTTTATATCTCTATTCCAATATAGTTCAACCCCTCAAACCACAACAGCCGAGAATACGGCACATTTCAAAGACTATTAGTCTGTAATTTCCTCTTTAAATTGTTAAAATTAATTTATTGAATTTATTGCATATATTAACTTCACTGAGATTTAATAATGATGTTTTTGTAAATCTCGCGATTTAAATTAGCGATTTAAAATATTTGTTTAAAATCAATATATATATATATATATATTTTGCCATATTTTTTTTCTTATTGTTAATTTTTATTATTTGTTGTTTTAACTGTTGTTATTAATACAAGCACATGGCGTTGTCGGTCTGCTTGGCCGGTTTTCAACAAATGTCGTTACAGCGGCAAGAATTTGAATTTCTTATTAGATTGAAGTACAATAAAATATACATATATAAAATGCAAACAAACCACGGATTAATGAAAATCTCCTCAGTAAAAAAATATTTTCAAGTAATTTGTGTGGGATACTTGGTCCGAAATTGCGGCAAAAAGAACTTTTTAATCGAATTCTCTTCGCTAGCAACCAAATAACGAAAATGTACAAATGAAAAAACAAGTAATATTAAAAACAGTAGAATAGTCAAACAGGGATGAAAAAAAGAACAGAAAAAATTCCAATTTGATCAGTTGTAATCAGAAAATGCCATAAGCTTCCCAAACTCCAACAGGTGAAAAATGGGTGTCTTTTAATTGTTGTAATGAATAAAATATTTAGAAATAATAGTTTCCGCTATTAATATTACAATTTATATAAAAAATTGCGCAATGAAGAAATAAAAATTAATAAGCAAATGTAAACATAAATACATTTTGAATTTAAATTTTACGTGTTTTAAGGGGTTTATTCCATTTATTGGTCTCGCGATTTCGCCTTTCCACAGCAGACGTCTTAAATTTCCGGTAGTTCCTTGATTCTTTTTCAGATTTCTTATAGTCAAAAGTTACGTACTCTCTATCTGACGTTTGTATACTGAAAAATATAAGTTATGGCTCCATTTAAGTTATGATTCAAAAGAAGTTATTGAAACCTTTCGTCATCGAATTCGGCAGGAAATGGATCCTTTGATATAAGAATGAATATCGTAGGAACATCTACGTGCACTAATAAACTGAAATAAAATAAGATTTAAGAAACCTCGTTAACCAAATTCCAGAAACGATTTTAAATTTATAAGAAATGGAATATGAAAAGAAAAAATGGAGGTTTAGCCGTTCAAAAACAAATCCATAAAAACAGTGAAAATAATCGTAAATCAGTTGACTAATTCTAGAAATAGAAAAATTTACTTGCTTAATTCTTCTTTGTTTGATTTCCACAAATCAGTTCTTCTAGTAAATATTACTTTATTCCACTGATAAAGCACAACAGGCTGTAATATTATAATGAAATACAGGAATGGCTAAAAATTTCAAATTTTATTAAAATTTTTAAAAATTAAATTTTATAAAAAGTTTTGTCCTGAATATCAAAATTATATAACGGAAATACATTCGTAGAACCAAAAATGAAACAAATTACCCTAAAATTTCGCTTAAATAATTCAACACAAGATATACATTTAGAGATAGCTTCACCTGAGCCTTGGAAAATAATATTTCGATTGTGTTCTTCCTTTAAAAAATAAAAAATAAGTTGAGTGGAAATTTGAACCAAAAAATAAAGATTTATGAGAAACATAAAGAGAAATACCAAAAGAAAAAGAAAATATACCTTAAGAACATCTCCGGCGTATTGGAGTATATTTTTGAACTTACTGTTTTCTTTTAAACTCATTATCTTCGCATTACAAATGAAATTATTGGGAAATGGAGGCTCACAAGCATGTTGCTCTTCACTAAACTTTTCATAATTCTCCATGTTGTGCCTACAATTTCACTTCGTCGAAAATAAAATTTGATCGCCGAAGAATTATCGGAAAAGCAATTTAAAATCTAAATCTAACACTTCCGTTCTATCCAACTTCATCCGCTCCCAAAAATTTCCTTTTTTTCCTTTATTTCTTATTTCTAATCCTTCACTACTTTCCTCCAATATTTTCACTATACTTGCATTCAGGTTTCTCAAAATCCTATAAAAATCGTTTTTCATAAAAGTTTTGTGGCTCATATTATAGTCACGCCAATAACTTGAGATTTACGCCATATTATGGTTGATAAACATTAATTAAATGATTAGTGGAAAAAATATACAAAAAAATATACAAAAATTCTACCAAATATTTATGCTAAAAACATTTTAAACACTTTGTTTTTTAGTGAAGAAACAGAAGACTATATACAAACAAATAAGTCAAAAATATAACTGTTTTTTCTTTTCATTTCGATAAGAAAGTGCCTTCCCACCACCACCACCCCCCCCCCCCCAAAAAAAAAAAAAAAAACGAAAAATCAAGTTAATCGTATGCAATTCATCGAAGTTTGAACTGAAAATTGTTTTTCTAACTTCCATTCTGACCTAAAGAATAGCTTCCGAAGAGTGCAGGCTTTGTTAAATGTATTAAGGAGCAAAATTTCTGCACGTTGTGAATCATTCGTTTCTAAAAAATCAAAACATTCAGAAAATTAAATAAATAAGAAGTGGTTTCGAAATTGTGGTTTATAAATGCGAAATTATATCTTTATTATCTTAATTTTGATAATATAATAAATAATGAATATTACAATAAATGTTGACTAAACAAAGACGATGAACAATAAATGTCATAAATAGCTCCTCTATCAAGCAGTTTCTTCTATTTTACCAACAGCACTCGGCTCGACGAACAGCTCAACGAGAAATGACAAAATCATTTCATAATCACTTTGAATTATCTATAACAACCGCGCTATATCACCATGTTGAATCACCATAGACAACAAAATAATAATAAAAAATAAAAGCACATATATAAAGAGAAAATATATGCAATATAAACGAAACGAACCAAACAAAAGAAAATCAAATTTAATCAAAATTATCACTGGAAAATTACCTTACTCATGACCATATACCTTATACCTTACTTACACTTGGAACATATATTTCTTTAGTGGCTCGGGAAAATCTCTTAGTGTTGAATTTATGTTGAACTTTCTCCACATATGTGCTGTTGGCCAAACTGCACTCAACACGAAGTACCGCATTTCACCGACAAGTTCACATTCGTCGTTCGTAGTTCCAGTGCTGCGTTTCAGATCGCAAAATTTGCTACATTTTAACGTACATCGTTTCATTTAATTTCCATTACATGCGAATTCACAGTGAATTATTTTGATAAAATGCGTTCGGCTGACCAATGACTGTTTTGAGAGCGGAAGTGGGCCAACAAGTTGCAAAACACTCACAGCCGAGTCATCGCCGCCACTGCACCACCAAGGATCACCGTTTCAAATGGTTTAAAATGAATTAAAAACATGAAAAATAAGGTTTCAAAAAAATATAACTCAGAAAAATCTGATAAAACCCACGAAAATCAAAAATCACCCAGCTAGAAATTTAACTACGAAAAATTCGATATGTAAAAATACTGACTACAGAAAATCCCTTCAAGACCAGATTGTTCATTTTTTAACCGTTCAGTTTCAGTAAACAATGGAGAGTTCATAAGTTTTCTTGGCTAACCAGTTGTCAATTACCAGTGATAAGGTGCTGTCATTTGGCAGACCCATGTATTAATCTAGAAATATTAAGGGCAAAATTATAAAAGAATTGTTGTTGTTGTGTATAATTAATCTGCCGAATAGTCAATCGCTAATTGAGCAAATGAGATCGCTCTTTAACGATATATTTTATGAACCGAAAGATCAATTAAGTCGACGAATCGCCTTCTTCATTTAGTGATAAACTCACAGTGATAATCGATGACCTTCCTTAACAGTAATTTAGATTATCGAAGACAATAGTCACACATCGTGGCGATCGCTTAATTTCCGCATCTCTTAATTTTACGTTTCTTTCCCTTCTTTAGCGCTTAGAAAAATGCCTTTAAAATTTGTTTTAAATTTTAAATTTTTAAATTTCATTGAAATTCAATATATTAAATAAATTAAAAAATATTCTAAAATAAAATGCAGAGAACCACCGAAGACGCAAATAGAAATTTTAGCGCAGAATTTTTGCATTCGTTTATCCGTTGCTATAGACACTCAACAAATAACCTCTTCTCTCACTCAAATAATAATTGTCTCATTTTTCACATTTCTTTATTCGTTATAACATTTCGCTTTTGAATTCGCCTGTATTGGCGGCTCGAAGAGCTCTGCAAGAGAGTTGTTGGCATTTCCGCTTCTACTCACTGCATTGGCCGTTGGAACAACGGAAACCTTTTTCGAGAGAGAGACTCATTTAAAGACTGAAAGCGGAGGGTCGCGAGCCGCACCCGAGCTATTTAATTTATCGCCGAGAGCGTAAATCGGATCACCGTTTTTAAAATGTAATCAAGCAAGTGCCACTCGTCTTCTCTGCGCTCAGTAGAAATTAGCTAACTGAGAAACTGAGCGATAAGCTGATTTGCGAAGACAAGCGAAATCGTTTACAGAATAAGCTAAATCGGCAATCGGACAATGCGGTGCGAGTCGCGAAAAAGTCTCCAAGAAGTCTCCCTCAAATAGGCTTCTCTGGAGTGTCCGAGATACTCTCCATCGTCCAATTTCCTTCAGATTTCTGCCATACCATATTATTTACAATATCGATTCAAACGACAAGCACAAAAGCCTTCAACTCGCGCTCTACTAACTATTCGTTTGAAACTCGTTTTATTTGCTTTGCATGCCTTCGAGCCACTGCACAATTCTTCCTTCCTGTTATATTCCCTCCATATTCTCTATTCACCCATTATTCTACGGTTGTGATTTAATTTGTTATGTAATTTATTTATTAACCGCAGCAAACATGCAGTGCGAGTGCATTGAGAGAAGTGAGAACATCGAGCAACGGCAGTTGTTAAGTGGTGTTAAGGAACTGCAGCTGGCTTTTCGATGGTAAAGTAGTGTAAAAATATCTTAGAGAATATTGCTGACGGATTGTCGCAAAAGCGCATAGAGCTATTCGGTGAAATGTTTGCCGGTTTAAGAGGCTTTGGGAGTGCTAATACTGCAGGAGAAAGGCAGGGAAATTTAATAAAATTTGAAAGAGTCAGTTTAACGCGATTTAGAGTGTTATGTGATTATTACACTAAGATCTGATAAATTTCTGGAGGAAAGTAAGATTCCAGGAACTTTTATAATCTGCCACGAAGACACAACATAAATGTCCATAGCGCAAGACACAAACTCTAAAAATTATTTGTTGTGCCATTCAGATTAATGCAATCAAATTATTGAATAATTTCGCTGCTATTTTATGTCTTTTATTAATTTACTGATTATCTTGTGATATGATGATAATAATCAATTTTGATGAATTTTAAGGGAAAGCAAACAAAGCTCCAACAATTTTAGGTTGGAGAATAGAAGAGAACTGAACTGTTATTCGAACTTGGACAAAAAATTATGGCAGAAGATGTTGATGTTTATATCTTAGATAGATACGAACTGCAGAAAAGGCTTGGCAAGGGTGCTTATGGAATTGTGTGGAAGGCAGTTGATAGGTCTATACTTATTTTTCTCCGAACAGTCGTTTTCTAAACTTATTCCAGTGAAAAATCGAAAAAAAATGGATATTCTAATGGCTTCACATCTTTCTTTTTTCCAGCACCACTCATCATCTTTGGATGTCCGCAACTATAATTTTAATATAGGGCATTGAAAAGAATTTTCTTCAGTTTAGGCCATTCTCTTAAAAAATTTGGCACAATTTCTCTATAGCAAATATTGAACTGAAAAGTCAGCGGAGATTCAAAATTGAAAATGACTATTCCGCCAAAGTTTCAATATCGATTAGAAACCACGAAATTTAATTGAAATCCAAGAAAAACAAATAAAAAAAGCGACAGTCAGTTCTCTTCCCGTATAAAATGTTAATGTTTCTTGAAATCGAGACCCAAAAATTTCTTTCACATTTTCCTTATAAGAAATTAAATATTTTGATCAAATTGGCTGTGCTAGCTCAGAAGGCAGCCTTGGCAAAGTCATAGCGATAGAAATACTAGTGGCTAGCCAGCATTACCAGAATTTTTTAATGACAGAATGCTTATAAAAATCTTTCGTAATTAACAAATCGGCTTTTCGTTTATTTCAATTCTTTTTAGAAAGAACAAAGAAATAATAGCGCTGAAAAAAATTTTCGATGCCTTTCGAAATCAGACCGATGCACAGCGAACTTTCCGGGAAATTATGTTTTTGCAAGAATTCGGTCGTCATCCCAACATTATTAAATTATATGATATTATAAAAGCAGATAATAACAGGTTTTTCATTTTTTCCACATTATATTCCTTTCTTAATTCCGTGTTCGTGAGCAAAATAATTCTCTTCTATATCTATCTTTCGTGCCTAGTAGCTGATTCGGGTTTGCATTAAGTCTTGTGGGTTTCGGGCCATTGGTAGATTTTCTGGTATTAGCTCTTTCTTCTATCAGATTTCGTATGTATCAAGTTTAATACGCATCGATCAAAAAATTGTACTTAATTGTAAAATTGCTATTTTTAAAGAAATTTTTTTGAAAAAATTAATTTTTCATAATTTTATTAATAGATTTTAAGAGATATTTATTTGGTATTTGAATATATGGAAGCAGATTTACACAATGTCATCAAAAAATTGACCATATTAAAGGATATTCATAAGCAATATATTATGTGTCAATTATTTCGTGCTATTCGGTATTTACATAGTGGTAATGTTTTACATCGGTAAGTAAGTTTAATTTTAATGAATTCTTCCTCTTCTTATTAAATTCATAATTGAGTGGTCGTAGAGAAAAGAAAATTTTGTCCATAAAATTTTGTCTCTTTTGTGCATGCAGTAATAAATCATGGAAAATTTTCTTAAATTATTACCTTGAATTTTCTGAAATTCCATCAATCCCACAACTTCATCGTGTATTAATGTATTAATGTTCTAAAAATGTATTCTACTGAGTCGCACCTCGACTCAATTCAAGCATGGATTAAATTCTTGTTCTTTAACGGATATAATGGAACGTTATTGCTTCTTTCTTTTGGATAATTCACTAAGGCATCTTCTGCCAATAGTTAGGATGGCTTCGATGGCTATAAAGATAAAATGTTTCCGTGCCGTTCGATCTGATGCCATACTTGAAATAAACTGGAGCCACTTCCTTTTAATCATCTAGCTCCGATCAATGTATCTTGTATGTTCAAGATCAATTCTGCCTTTATCAGAATAGATTTCGATTGGTCCTGCTCGTTTTTAATGCCATTTATCACGATATTTAGCAAGTAACGAGATATGCGTCTGCGATGGGCAAAGAAGAACATGTTCTATGGTATTATTTAATGTGGATGATATCTGAATAGAACTAGATACAGTCATGTGAAATTTACTTTTAAGAGCAAATGTGTAATGTGCCCTAAATATGATTGGCAAAAATTAGAAAGCTTTTTAATTTTTCACTCATTGACCATGTTACACATCATAATGGTACGAAATGCAACCAGATAGATACGAGTGAACTTTCGTTTTGATTGTGATTTCGATTCCATAGAGATTTGGTCAGTCGAAAGAAAGAAAGTATTCTTTTTAAACTGTGGACTATAGTAGTTTCACTCGGCTAACTGGAATAAGAGTGGGTCAATCATCCAGTATCTGGTACTTCCTCAGCTCCTGATGAATTGATAGAAGTGGTATTTTATGAACTTCTGGCATGTAAGATGAAAAAACTTCGTTCTATTTATTGATTATTGAGTGGGACCTTCGTTGCAATGTCGGCACATTTAGCATTTGCATTTCGTCACAGATGTCAGCAAAAATGACCAACGAGTGTTTAAGATCTATGGCATGATGCTTAAGACTAATTTATACACCTGTTAAGTGCCAGCAGCAATCGGTATGCATAATTTTCAATTCTATTACATAGCTGAATAATGCGGGGGGAAAGGATGCAGCCTTGGCGGACACCAGTTCGAAACGATCTATTATTTATTTTATTTCGAAACGATCTATTAATTGACCATACACACAGGCCTGTCGATGTTTTCTGGTAAAATACAATCAATGAAATGATGGTGGATTGCAGATATTCGAAACGATCTTCTTTTCCAACATTCTCCTTTGTGTGAATATTTGGCCAGCATATCTGCGTCTCAATTTAAATTTTTTTATTGCCATAAATCCATTCAGCAAGAAACAGATATCTAAAATTTTCTCAGAGATATCTAGTAGGTTAATTCTTCGGTGGTTGCAATACTTCATCCTATTTCTAGAAGATGAGCTGTGAAGAACATTGAACATTTGAAGATTTTTATTTTTATTAACCTTGCTTTTAAAAAACAATTTCTTAAATTACTGGTGGCTCGATGAGAATTTCAACAATACCTGAGATGATCGTTTTTAAATGAACTAATAATAATAGTAAATATAATAATAATAATAATATAGCAATAACGATAATAATAATAACAATGACAATAATAATTAATAATAATGATAACAATAATAACAATAATATAAAAAATATTGATAATTGAATTTATAATTAAGTATAATTATAATTAATGAATAATAATATTTAATAATAATGATTGATAAAAAAATAAATAGCAGTAATAATCGAATTCATAGCTAAAGCTAATTACAAATAGTTACAAATATTTTAGCAATAATGGTAATT
>UYYG01000257.1:0-20513 GCA_900625125.1 Dracunculus medinensis
TATATAAAATATTTAATAATTGGCGTTAAGTTTAATAGAATTTTTTAATAGTTTGATTTATTAAATTTTTTTTGTGTTAAAATTTATTTATATAATTTAGTTGTATTGAAAGGATTTTTAAAAAAAATCACAATTTCCTCCTTTTGTATGTGTAATTAATTTAATGTTTTTATTATCGAGTGATTTATTAATTGATAATTAAATTATTATTTAACAAGTAATATTGCGCGGCCAAGGGAGAAACATGGTTCAATAAGTTGCTCAATTAGGATTGGCCTGAGTCATGCTGGCGGCTAATTTCTATCTCTATTTCCAAGGAAGTCTTTGGCATATTTGCCCAACCCGACAAGCCAGCAATGTGAGTCCAACCAACAATGGTGAGTGATCTTTGACAAAATCGAAAATTTCATTGCGTTCGTTCATTTATCTGGAAAAGTAAATAAATTTAGTGCTGAATAATTGGTGATTAGTGATTTTTTTGATTATCTTTGCATAATCTCAGATATTATTATTTCTTTTAATATTATCAATATTATCGTGATTTTTTTTTTGTTCCTACGGTAAATGCATTAGTGACGCATTCCTTGTGCACCGCATAGAATTGTAGGAAGAGGTGTCGTGTATTCTTTAATATTCACATCATCATCGTAGAACTTGATGAGATGGAAAATGGTGATTGAGGCGAAGAGTATATTTGCCATGACAAGGATGAACAGCCAATTTAATTCACCTTTTTTATATTTTATTATTTATTTATGTCTGACAATATTTGATCATTGCGAAGAGAAAAATCAGTTTCGAAGTGTAAATGATCGCTGAAGTTGAAAATTAGTGAAAATTATTAGCAATTCTTTTTTTTGTATATGAAATAAAAAAGAAGAGAAATTTTACGAAAAGAAATAATTTAATAGATCACTTTTACT
Source organism: Dracunculus medinensis (assembly GCA_900625125.1). Lineage (NCBI taxonomy): Eukaryota > Metazoa > Nematoda > Chromadorea > Rhabditida > Dracunculidae > Dracunculus > Dracunculus medinensis. Next base: position 924 of record UYYG01000257.1, read on the forward strand.
CGGCTGTTCCTCTTTTCTAAAGTGTATATTATGTAATTTTCTTATTTTGCTTTTTCTTATTTTCTTATTTTACTTGATGAATGTTTTAGTATTTTTATACAAAAAAAGGTGCAAACCATTTATTAACCCAAAAATAAAGAAAATTATTCAGTTATTTACGAGAAAGATATGAAAAATAAAAAGAAATTGCCCCAAGGGGATGTAATGATATAAGGTTATTTGAAGAGAGAAAAGTAATCAGATATGCGGATGGTACCTCATGCTTTAGCCCAAAGTCTATTAACAGACTCTACATGTACGAGGACACACATCTCTCAGCACACTTGAATATCTTGGGTGATTGCAATAAGGTGCATAGCTAACGCAGTTAGTTCTTCTATCCTGGCATAGTACCAATGATCGCGCACTTGCAGTAGTTGTACCTGCAATCGTTTGTTTTATTAATTAGTGGAATGGAATGGAATGAACGTTTTACAAATACTGAACGATTTATTTTGTCACCTGGCAAGCATGTTGTTATATTACAGCTTTCCATGCACATTTGTGCAATTCTACTGTCCTGACACGCATTTCCAAATAATCTCAATTGAGGGCAAATGGGATGACTATCTGGGCACCTGCCGAGAGCGCCTGGTCTGTCACATAGACCGCACGTTTTCGGACATCTTGCAAGCACTATTGGGTATAAAAGTGGATTCTTGCATTCAGTAGCGAAGTTCAACCGAGTGCAAGCATCTCTCGCGCCAAAATCTGAAATATGTATTTTTTGTGCAATTTTTTCGCAAATTCTTTTGTAAAGTTTTGATCCATGAAACAAATATCATTCGTCTTACTTGTGCCGATCTATAAATGATAATGACGAGGCTATTTATCTGTAGGAAATTAGAATTAATGGAAATATTGCATTTCCATAATTATTAGCCATTTGCCTGCAATCTTTTTGAATTTTACAAGCGATGAGTGCCAAAGACAGTTCGTTCATTTTCTTAAATTTACAGAACTTTAATTTCATTGAAAACATGGATTTCCCTTCAATTTCCTTCATTTATTATTTTATAAGAAATATGCTTTTAATGAGTCCCCAAGGATTCATACTGATTAAACTCACTCCACTAGCTTGTCACATTGGACAATAGGCCAGGAAGTTCCTTGGCGATAGATATACAGGTGAGTCGCCAGCATCATCCAGATTTTTGAACAGGTTTAGTCTTGCAGGGAACCAAACTTCAGCATCGGTGCTCCCACAATTGAATAATAAAACCACTGAGCCATTCTACCCACTAATATTTATTTATTTGTTTTTTTCTGCGCGAAAATTTCAATAAATAACCATTATCGCATTTGAATTGTTTCGTCAAGCAACATTTCGCGCATGTACTTGGACATCGCTCCACACTAATCGTTGCAAGGGTTGCATTATCCACACATTGTTTGTTCACTTCATAAGCATTTTGCCTGAAATGCATTCATTCGTCCATATTCATTTCTCCTTATATTTACGCTTGAGTTAAAAGAAAGGAAGAAACTAGCAGCAAATCTTACACGTTGACGTTATCTAGGATTTTTTGTCCTTCTGGTGGAAACAATGCAGCGCACTCATTGGCATTTACGTCCTGGCAATGTTCTGGTGGAATTGTCGGACGAGGCGGTTGACCTGTCGCGCATTCTTTAATTGTCGCACTTTCACCGTAGCTAAACTTGATGAAATGGAGAATAATCAGTGAGGCGAAGAATACATTTGCCATGACAATGGTGAATAATCATTCAATTCACCTTTTTTATGTGAACTGTAATTTACTCTCGGATTGCCAACAAAGGCTTTTTTCGTAATTTATTTATTCATTATTTATTTATTTATTTTAAAATTGAGGTTTAACCAGCTTTCTGGGAAATTTCTGCTTTACTGCAACCATTTCAAATAAAACCTTTTTTTTTCTTTTCTCAAAATAACAATAATAAAAATTTAAATAATAATTTTATTGTAAAATAATAATTTTCCATAAAGATGATAATTATTTATTTAAGCGAAATCTAATTCATTTTACATATTTTACATATTAATATTTAATTATTTTAGTCAATTACCATTCAATAAATCACAAAATCCAAAATATTTTTTCTGCTCAAAATTTTCTACAAAATAGTGATTACGGGAAAGTTATTATTATTATTATTTTATTATTATTATTTTATTATTATTATTTTATTAATATTATTTTATTATTATTTTATTATTATTATTTTATTGTTATTATTTTATTATTATTTTGTTATTATTATTTTATTATTATTATTTTATTATTTAGTTATTATTATTAGTTATTATTTTTATTTAATTTGCCAACTCATTTTAATCGCTCGAAGGGAGAACAAATTAGCGAAAAATGCAGATTTATTTTTCAATTTTATAGGTGAATTTGAGAAATTCTTTCACGATGATTTCCGATAAGATCTCCAATGTTTTTCTACGATCGGTTTTCAGTTAGTCGACATAAACAGATTTGCAAATTTCTCAAATCAAATGAAATAAATTTGACTAACGAACAATAGCGCATCAAAGCTTTTTATATGCCATGAATTTTGATTCATTCTTGTAGTGCCAACAAAGGCTTTTTTGAAAATCAATTAAAAAAATGAGGTTTATCAAGCTTTCTAGTGATTTTCAAGTGATTTTTCCCGTTTACAGCATTCTTTTCATGGCAAATAAATTTGCTTATCTTTTATTAAAATAATAGCTTTCAAATCTAAAACTAACAAATATTGATTTAAGCAAAATTTAAGTTATCATTTATCATTTTATAGACTGCAAATCACTATTCACAAAATGTTACAATTATTATATTATTGGATTTGCCTACTCGTTTTGACTAATAAAATATACAAAGAGAAAGCACAAATTTGCAAAAAAGTAGATTTCCTCTTCATTTTTACAAATGAATTTGAGAAATCCTTTCAACATTTCGTAGAATATTTTAATTATTTTTTTGTGAAATCATTTTCAGTCGACATAAGTAGATTTTCAAATTTTCAAAATAAATCAAAGATATATGCAAACAGTCTTTTAGCTCAATGAAAAATTTTTCATTTTTATTAAAAATTCATGAAACCATGAGGCCTATCAAAGGCCAAAGGCCCTCTTAGCATGCATGCCGTATTCATGCCATCGCATACTTTCCCATGCAAGTATCTCTTAAGATTAACTAACTTTCGAGTGTCTTGATGATGTTGTAACTCTACATAACTCTATCTAAAGTTCCAAGAAATTCCTCAAAAGATACCTAAAATACAGAAATAATTTGTGAAAAATTTCTAAATTCAAATCTCATTAAATTGACGCGTTGAAAATTTATCACGTAAAAAAAATTTAAGAAAGTCAAAAAAATAACAAAAATTTAAAAATTTTATCTAAAAAATGGTTATGAATTGAACTAAGAAAATAGTGGAAAAAACATCAACGAATTTATTCAGTGTTCCATAATTTCTTTTTAATTTCTATAATTTTACATAAATCAATTTTTTATAAAATGAAAATTTTCCGATTAGAAAATTTTTCATAAATTAATTTAAACAAATCTTTGCCAAATATTTGCGAATTTTCGTTATATTCATTCAAATTTTTTAATAAAAATTTTTAAAAAATTAATTAATTAAAATTTAAACAAATCGTTATTGATATTATTTTATTCTGCAAAAACTCCATGCTGTTTCCCATTCCATTTAATTTTTTTTTTCCTGAGTTCTCACCATTACTGGTTAAACTCGCTCCACTGGTTTGTTGCAATTGAGCAATATGCCAGGAAGTCCTTTGGCGATAGAAATACAGAAGAGTCGCCAGCATCACCCGGATTTTTGTACAGGTTCACCCCTTCGGGAATCGAACCTCAGAATTGGCGCTACCAATTGAGCAACAACCCACTGAGCTATTCTATCCCCATTCCATTGAATTTTGATCAATCAGTTAAGAAGCGAAAAATCAATTCCTAAGTGTAAATTAACATTGAGGTTGAAAGATTGGCGAAAATTATTAGTAATTTCTTTTATTGCTTTCGTACAATAAGGAATTTTACGAAGAAATATGAAATTAAAATTTACTCGATTTACTCGGTTATTCCCCTTTCCCAAAATGTATATTACGCAATTTTCCTGTTTTACTTGATGAATGTTAATATTTTTATACCAAAAAAGGTGCGAACCATTTATTTATCCAAAAATAAAGAAAATTATTCAGTTTTTTACGAGAAAAATAGGAAACATAAAATGATATTGCTCCAAAGGATACAATGAGGTTAATTGAAATGAGAAAAATGATCAGATATACGGATGGTACCTCGTGCTTTACCACAAAGTCTATAAACAGACCCTACAAGTACGAGGACACACATCTCTCAGCACACTTGAATATCTCGGGTGTTTGCAATAAGGTGCATAGCTAACGCAATTAGTTCTTCTGTCCAGGCATAGCGGTGATGGCGCAACACCAGTAGTTGTACCTGCAATCGCTTCCTTTATTAATTAATGGAATGGAATGGAATGAACGTTTTACAAATACTGAACGATTTATTTTGTCACCTGGCAAGCACGTTGTTATATTACAGCTTTCCATGCACATTTGTGCAATTCTACTGTCCTGACATGCATTTCCAAATAATCTCAATTGAGGGAAAATGGGATGACTATCTGGGCACCTGCCGAGAGCTCCCGGTCTATAACATAGACCGCACGTTTTTGGACACCTCGCGAGCACTATTGGGTATAAAAGTGGATTTTTGCATTCAATAGCGAAGTTCAATCGGGCGCAAGCTTCTCCAACACCAAAATCTGAATTTGATTTTTTTGCGTAATTTTCTCATAAATTCTTTGATAATAAAAATATCGAATCGTGCATGTAAAATATTATGTTGAACTTGGTATCAATCGTAAGGCGAATGATTTCTATTGATTTATAACGATTAACCATGGTTTATTTTCATAATATTTAATTATTTTCCGACCAAATCATTGGATTTTGCAAACGATGATAAAAAACAATTCTCATTCGACAATTTATTTATATTTCCTCGAAAATATGGTCCTTCCTTTCATTTAAGCCATGAATTCCTTTTAACTTTTATACATTTAATTCAATTTTATTAAAATAAACTAATATTTTTTATGATATGCAAATATTATTCAATTAATGATAAATATTTTTTTATTTATTTTTCAAAATAATTTTTTGGCATTTTTTAAGCGGAAATTCCGTTAAGTAACCGTTTTCACATTTGAATTGTTTTGTTGAGCAACATTTCGCGCATGTCCTTGGGCATTGCTGGACTGAAATTGTTGCAAGAGATGCATTATCCACGCATTGTTTATTTACCATATAAGGATTTTGCCTGGAATGCATTCATTTGTCTATATTGCTAATTCATAATATGGTTCTAAGAATGAAGACAGCGGTTCGATTAGGTGATAATAGGAAACTATTTCATAGCTCCAGATCAGTGAAACGGGAAACAATAGAAAAGGGAACAATTTTTAACAAATTTTATTATCTATAATAGTAAGGCCCATAAAATTCCCGATCTCCAGGCTGAACTTTTATCCATCGTCCTTCATAATCCACCTCAATAAATGTGGTACGGCATTAAATATGTGACTTGTGTCAGGACTTTTAATTATCGAGGAATCAGCCTCCTAGATATCTCCAGGATGAGCTCGATTCAAACGCGGAAGCGGTTATGTTAATCATATATTCGCACTGGAACATCGCTTTAGTTGTTCTTCAGTTTTGCAGTTATCTTTGATACAGCAGTCTTCTGGATACTGATAGAATATAACAGTGTTCCAGAGAGGATCATTCGATTAATAAAGGCATTTTCTTGGCATATAAAAGGAATGTATATGTGTGGGGAATGGCAAACCCTTTCCAAGTAAGAATTGCGCCCTTCAAGGATAATCGTTTCCCTTAGAAATATTCAAACTATAAGATGGACTGAATAATGCTCGTCAGCATTCAAAAGATTTGCAAATTTTGCAAATCAGTCCACGGCATAGTATCATAGATCTTGAATAAGCTAATTATGCAACCCTTTTTGCTGACAGTTATAATGAAATGCAAATAATGCTAAACAATGCAGAGAACTGGGTACAGGATCAAAATATAATAAATAAAATAAAAGTCTATTCGTCTTATGTACAAGGAGCTGATAAAAGGCCCAAAACCCACTGTGGACTGGAGAAAAGCCCGAATACAGAATGGCCAGACAAAATTACAACTCGGACAATGGTAGCTAGAAATGCGCTCTCCCGAAATCTTTGTGGAATCACCTTTGTGGAAGATCGGCGTTTATATATTCGCAGTTCGCTCGATCTTGCAATATAGCTGCGAGAATTAACCAGTGAAAAAGGAGGATATTAAGAAGCTAGCATAACTAGAAGAAAAGGATTTTATTTTATTTCTTTATATACTTAGTCAAAGCGAGAAGCGAGAAATTATAAAACAATATTAGTTATAACACTTACACTTGGAGATTCATTGCTGCCTGAGCTCCATCCAAGGGGAACAAAGCAGCGCACGCATTGGGATCTGTGTCTTGGCAATATTCCGGTGGAATTGTGGGACGAGGTGTTTGACCTGCTGTCGCGCATTCTTTAATATTCGCATTCTCACCGTAGCTAAACTTGATGAAATGGAGAACGATCAATGAAGAGTACGTTTGCCATGACAATGATGAACAATTATTAATTCACCTTTTTTAGGTGAACTGTAATTTACTCTCGGATTGTCAAAAATGGCTTTTTTTTTAAAATTGTTGAGGTTTAACCAGCTTTCTGGGAAATTTCCGCTTTACAGCAACCATTTCGTGGCAGATAAAAATTTATTTTTCTTTTCTCAATTAAAATAATAATTTTCTCGACATGCAAATTTTTCAAATGAAATGAAATATATAACTGCAAGCAGATTTTCAAGTCGATGAAAAATTAATATTCCCATCTCCTATCAATAAGACCTATTTGCGACCTATCAAAATCTCTCTTTGCATGCACACAGCTTTCATACTTTCGTCTCATCGCATATTTTCCCGTGCAATTATCTTTTAAGATAAAGTAACCTGCGAGTGTCTCGATGATTCAAAAAATTGTAATCCTGTGAGTTCCAAAAAATACTCAAATAATGCCTAAAATAGAGAAAAAATTTGTGAGGAAATTTCTAAAATCAATTCTCACTAAATTGATGCGTTGAAAATTTATAATGAATTTAAAAAAATAAAAAAAATTCAAAAATTTGGTCAAAAAAATCGTTATTGAACTAAGCAAATAGTAGAAAAAAATCATCGAATTTATTCAGCGTTTTATAATTTCTTTTTCATTTCTATATTTTTACATAAATCATTTTTATGTAAAATGGAAATTTTTCGATTAGAAAGAAAGCCTTTTCGTAAATTAATTTGAACAAATCTTCCTTAAATATTCGCGAATTTTATTCATTCATTTTATTCATTTTAAATTAATTAAAAATTAATTTAAACAAATCGTCGACATTAATTTTATTTTGCAAAAATTCACTGCAGTTTGCTAATTCCATTCCTTTTAATTCCTTTTCATAATTATAGTTTTCATTATTTAAAATAAAGAGAAAAAATAAAATTTTGATTAATGCGAAGAGAAAAATCAGTTTCGAAATTTAAATGATCTCTTATTTTGCTTTCGAATTTTGTAGTTTCATTAAATTCATTTTTTTCAAAAATTCATTGAGAAAGTAATTGTTTTATTATTTTGTTTATACTACTTTTTTCATAATAAAATAATAAAGAATTTCGTGATGAAAAATAAAACTACAATTTACTTTTAAACCAAACTTAAAGAATTTTACTCGATTAACTCGGCTATTCCCTTTTCCCAAAGAATGTATTTTGTAATGTATTATGTAATTTTCTTATTTTACTTGATTAATGTTAGTATTTTTTTGCAAAAAAAGATGTAAACAATTTATAACCCGAAAATGAAAGAAAATATTCAGTTATTTACGAGAAAGATATGAAAAATAGAACGAAATTGCCCCAGAGGAATAAAAGGTTATTTGAAATGAGAAAAATGGTCAGATATGCGGATGGTACCTCGTGCTTTAGCCCAAAGTCTATTAACAGACTCTACATGTACGAGGACACACATCTCTCAGCACATTTGAATATCTTTGGTGATTACAATAAGGTGCATAGCTAACGCAGTTAGTTCTTCTGTCCTGGCATAGCGATGCACTTGCAGTAGTTGTACCTGCAATCGTTTTATAATTAACTAATGGAATCGCATAAAATTTTGCAAATATTGGCTGAAGAACGATCACCTGTCAAACAAGTTGTTATATTACAGCTTTCCATGCACATTTGTGCAATTCTACTGTCCTGACATGCATTTCCAAATAATCTCAGTTGAGGGCAAATGGGATGGCTATCTGGGCACCTGCCGAGAGCGCCTGGTCTGTCACATAGACCGCACGTTTTTGGACATCGTGCAAGCACTATTGGGTATAAAAGTGGATTCTTGCATTCAATAGCGAAGTTTAATCGAGCGCAAACCTCATCTGCACCATAATCTGAATATGAATTTTTTTGCGTGATTTTTTTCATAAATTCTTTCGTAGAAATTTTAAGCCATGAAACATTATGCAGAATTTACATCATTTGCCTTACTTCTATTGTTTTATAAATGATATGAAAAGGCTATTTATCGATAAGAAATTGGAATTAATGGAAATGTTACATTTCCATAATTATTGGCCATTTGCCTACCACCACAAATCTGAAGCTATTATGGAGGCCCAATTTTGAGTATGTTGTTAATATGTCCCTAAATTTTATCATATTATGAAAATAATGTTAAAATTGAAGTTTAACCAGCTTAAGCCAAATGAGAGTATATCAGTTCACTCGGCTATTTATTTTCTTAAATTTGCGATCCTTAATACTCTATCGGCATTCCATCGCCATTGCTGTACCCTTCCATTAAAACTTGGATTTTTTTGTATTTTCATTTATTCATAATTTTATAAAAAATATGCTAATATTTATTAAAATATGCTTATTTTTTAAAATAACTTCATTTTTTTTGCTTTTTTTCCGAGCGAAAATTTCGTTAAATAACCATTATTGCATTTGAATTGTTTCGTTAAGCAACATTTCGCGCATGTTTTTGGACATCGCTCCACACTAATCGTTGCAAGGGATGCATTGTCCACACATTCTTTATTTACTTTATAAGCATTTCCTCTGAAAAGTATTCGTCCACATTTATTTCCCTTTATGTTTAAGCTTGAGCGAGCGTTAAAAAAAAGGAAGAAGCTAACAATAAAACTTACACGTTGAGGTTGTCTAGAATTTTTTGTCCGTCCAGCGGAAACAATGCAGTGCACTCATTGGTATTTACGTCTTGGCAATATTCCGGTGGAATTGTGGGACGAGGTGTTTGACCTGTTGTCGCGCATTCTTTAATAGTTTCATCGCCACTATAGCTAAACTCGATAGAAAGAAGGAGGATGAGTGATGCCAAGAGAATATTTGCCATAACAATGATGAAAAATTATTTAATTCACCTTTTTTATGTGAACTATAATTTACTCTCAGATTGCCAACAAAGGTTTTTTTTTGAAAATAATGTTAAAATTGAAGTTTAACCAGCTTTCTGGAAAATTTTCGTTTTACAGCAATTATTTGTTGAAAGAAAAATATTTGCTTTTTTTTTCTCAAAATATTAAAATAATAATTTTCAAATACAAAAGCGAAGATAATAATTATTAGCTATTTTAATTATTCCAGTCTTTGAAATATCTTACAATGAATCATGGAATCCAAAATGGTTTTGCTACAACTCAAAATTGTCCTAAAATTCTCTATGAAATAGTGTTTGGCAAATGGAAAAGTTATCATTTCTATTGGATTTGGCAACTCATTTCAATCGGTCGAAGAGAGAACGATATTGCAAAAAATTCAGATTTATCTTTTAATTTTTATAGGTGAATAATTTGAGAAATTCTTTCAAGAAGTTATCAATTGTTGTAAAGCATTGTACTAATAATAATGCTTTATTGTAAGATAAACATTGATTTTACGATAAATAATTATTCAAATATTGCTTAATAAAAAAAAAAATTTTTACTAATTGATCATATTTTAAAAATTGATCATATTTTTTTTTGGTTAGGCTTGCCGCACTAATTTAATTCCGAGAAGTTAGAAATATAGACGGTTGGCATCATCTGGATTTTTCAAAGACAAGGTTACTCCTATTGGAGCCCAGTGGTGACTTCGCCTTCTCCTTAATAAGATTCAATTATAATTTAAATATTCTCGAAACAATACGGTCTGATTTAAAATAATAAATATTTTAAATGTAACTTATATTCTTCAAGTTTTTGCTTTATATTTTATAAAAAATAAATTGAAAATTAAATTGTTTGTATTTATACTTAATAGTACCAGGTGTGATAAAATCAATTATCACGCAAAAATGATAAATATTAGTTAAAAAATATAAAAAGATCGTTGTTAATTTTATTTATATGAGCATATTATTATTGATATCAATATTGATGGGCGTATTTCCATCAACATCCATGAAAATGCGTTATTTATATTAAGCTAAACGAATGCTTGAGGTTAATGCTTAATTCTGGTTAGCTGACTCCGCTGCTAACAAATATGGATTTCAAAATTTTTTGCACTGGATCATTTGATGATGAAAAACAGTTGAGAAGCCATGCGCCAGGTTTACTCTCCACTGAAAGCATTCAAATATCGACCTCTCTAAAGTAATAAATGATAAATGATAAGCAAAACAGAATTTATATTTCTTAGCTTATATTATTTACATCATCACATTAAAGCTAGAACTCCTCAGTGGATTGTTGCTCAATTGGATGCGCCGATGCTGAAGTCCGATTGCCCGCAGGAGTAAACGTGTGCAAAAATCCGAGTGATACTAACGACTCTCCTATATTTCCTATCGCTGAGGGGCTCTATGGCATAGTGCGGCAAACCCAGTGGAGTGAAGTTTAACAAGTAATGGTGAGAGTTCTTAAAAAAAAAAGCTTGTAAGCAGACTTCCAACTAAAGAAAAATTAAATTCCATGATCTATATTGGTAAGCTTTTATGAGACCTATCAAAAGCTCTCTTCAAATGCATACTCATCGTGGACTTTTCCATGAAACTATCTTCTAAGGCAAACTACGAGGTTAGACGTTCGAGAAATTTTTTTCAAGTATCTTGAGAATTGAAATTGTTCTAACCCTGTGGATTCCGAAAGATACTCAAATGGTATGTAAAATAACGCATTGATTTATAAAGAAATTTCGAAACTCGCTAAACTCACTAAATTGACGTGTCGATTTTGAGAGAATTTAAAATAAAAAATTTAGACAAATTTCAAAATTTCCAATAACTTCATAACAATTTTTTTATCAAATGAACAATGAAAATCATAGTGGAGATAAATTATCAAATAAATTATCAAATTTATTCAGCGTTCTATAATTTTTTTTTTAAAAAATTTATTTAAAAAATTAAATTAAAATTAAATTAAAATTTAAAAATTTATAAAAATTTATTTAAATTTTACTTTTGTTTAAAATGAAAATTTTTTTAGAATTTTTTCGACTAAAAAACTTCTTAAAATAATTTGAATAATCGTGAATTATCTTCGTTAAATATTCGCGAATTTGCGTTTTATTCATTTTAAATTAATTACAATTTAAACAAATCGTTGACATTGTTTTTAATTTTATTCTGCAAAAACTTGCTGCAATTCATTAATTCCACTCCTTTTAATTATTTATCATTATTTTCATTGATTTTTTTTTATATTTATATTTATATTATATTTATTTCTGCATTAAACAATTAAAATATAATTATTATAAAATAATTATAATTTTATTATATTGTATAAATATTTTTAGAAGAGAAGCAATTTACGCGACATCATACGCCCTAATCAAGCTAAATTCAGAACAAGGCGCGGTTGTACTGATATTCACGTTATGAAGAGTGTTGGAACCTTGTTTCAGATGCTTGCAACCACTGCCACGNAACGTAGTTTAAGGATTTTTAAACTAAAATAAATGAGAACAATTGCTGATTAATGCGAAATCTTAATTTCCCTGTTCAAATTTAGTTTAGTTATTTAATTTATCATCTAATAACTCATAAAAAAACATAATTAATAACATAAACATAACTCATAATTGCTTTCTGAGGTTATCAGCCATAAGCAGATGGGAAAATAATCATTTTCGGCGGATATAGTTCTCGTTTTAAAAGTTATTAACTGTGGGATCATTTAAAACCATATGAACACATTCATTTTGGTATTTTATGACATTTAAATTTTTAGAAGACTGTAATTTCAACAAATCTTTATATTCTTTTATTGATTTATAGCCTCATTATTCCAAATTATATCTCTTTTTTGCACAACTCTCATTGATTCAAATATCTATATTTAATAATTTATAAAAAAAACTGAAAGAATTTAAGAACCAAAAAAAAAATTTTATCAATCGTAATCAATTAACTCAGCTTTGCCTTATAAAACATGTAAAATCGGTACAAAAAATTTCTTCGGAATTTTGATTTTAAGGTTTTTAATTTTTTAATTTATAAACTAATCAATGAAGGAAAAGGTGCTAAAATATTTAAAAGTGCATTTATATAAATTTTGTTAGATTTGTTAGATTTTCAATAGCATTTTTGGTCGATTTTTTAATATTTTGCTGTTTGAAATCGACTTTGTCGATTCTATTTTATTGTGGAATTTTAAATGATTTTTTCCATAGGTTTGTAGATTTCTGGTAAAAAATCTCTCAATCAAGTCATATTTTATCATTTTTTCATATTTATCAAAGAAAGCGGTATTTTTTCTTACTTTCCTTAGGTAACTCTACGCGATTGCTGTGGAATTTTAAATGATTTTTTCCATAGGTTTGTAGATTTCTGGTAAAAAATCTCTCAATTCATATTTTATCATTTTATCATTTTATCATAATTATCAAAAAAAGCAGTATTTTTTCTTACTTTCCTTAGGTAACTCTTCGTGATTACGTGAAAATTGCACGACTTATCAATAATTCGTACCTATAGTTTTAATAAATTCATTACAATTTATAGCATTTTTAGCTTTTTTGGAACCATAAAGAGAACAAATCTTTCCATTCTTTCATTGATTATTTCATTGATTAACGGCCTCATTTATATCTCTCGATTTTTTGCTGATAAGTTAAAAGGGATAAAAAAATTTAAGTTGAAATTTTAAGCCGATTTTTGCTTTCTATATTTTATTTTCGTATTCAACCATTCTCTAGCTGTATTTAGCAATTAAATCGACATGTTTTGAGAATTAACGGACTGAGTCCATAAAGTTACGCGCTTCAAGAAAGACTTGGCCCTGAAGACAAGTGGAGCATTGAACGGCGATTGCTCGATCAAATTAAACAAGAAGTTTTGACTAAGCTTTCAGCCTTGCTTCATGATGATATTATTAAGGTAAGATGAGTGAAGATGAATGAAATGCTGTGAGATTCTGCCAGAAAATTTAAAGATAGATAACTGTTTTCTCCACTACTACTGTAGTCGGCTTCCATTTTAATGGTGATTTCGCGACTTTAATAAAATATCTATCCAAATAGCTGATAATAGCTGATAATGTGTAAGGTTGCATCAGCATTGTGAAAAGTCCATTTCTCCTTTTCTCCATTGAAATCCTATGGTACAACTAATCTGGTTTGCCTTTGATTATTAATAATGATAATAAATTGATAATAATCGTTAATAATAACTATTATAATAAAGCTGAAAAGATAATAGAAAGGATAATGAAATAACAATAAAAAACATAAATAGCATCGAAATCGCAATAATAGCTAATATACATAATAATTTAATAATAATTTGTAAATAAAATTATAATAATTTAATAATAATTTAACAATTATTTAGTAATATTTAATATTTATCTTTTCGGATTTGCTTAATCTATTAATAAAGTGGAAATTAATGCAATTAATTAAAATTAATTTAAAATATTTTAAAAAATAAAAATTCAGTTCTTTAAAAGCCAAAAAGACTGCCCACGATAGTCTTAATCAAACCATTTAGCTTTAACAATTTGGCTTATGGCTGTCCCTATTCCTCACGTTTACAGACCATTTCTGTTCACATAGATTAATTTTGTCAGATTTATGGCAAATATAAAGTAAAATTGACCCGATGATATCCGTAGAGCATGCAGCGCATCAAATAATCCACAGATGGCACTTTCCTTTATTGAACCACTGTACAAATTATAACAAATTCACCTAAGGGGAATAATTATTATCTATTATAATAATTAATTAAATCTGATGTTTATTAATATTAAATATTAATATTATTATTATAAATATTAATTAATTCTTTTTGCAGAATAATATGAAACATCACTATGCCCTCAATAAAAACCAAAAGAATTCATCGCCATTTAAATTTTCCCTCGAGGAATGAAAATTAGCAAAATACTGCAAAAATTTGTTTAATTTATTAAACAAACGGTAGACAAAATAAAATGAATGCAGATAGTAATTTTTTTCACTTCTACCATGAAATGGCCTTGAGCGACCATTATTGCTGCATTTGTTCACTTATTCGGAAGCAGCAGTTCATAAGCAATAATTTCCTTTCATTGGAAGAATCTTTATGGGAGAATAGATAAGATGCGAGGAGGTTATGAGGGAATCCCTGCATTTAAGCTGGTTTGTGGGATATTCGTTGGTTTCTAAGTACCAATTTTTTCAATTCTATATATAGCGAGTGTTTATGGTTCAGCAGTCCTTATTAAATCCTGAGCATATATTCCGTCTACCGTTCACCTAACCACTTTCTCATAATTTGCACGTTAATATGATAGAACCCCGCTGAAAGTTGCACTTTCCAATGAGAATTAATGTTGGTCTACGCCAAATCAACCGTTCCATAAATTTCAGTCCACTCAAAAATTAGAATTTAGAATCGGTGGAATATTGAAGTCTAAATTTTAAAAAATATGAGTATAAAACAAAAAATGCGATAAATATTAATAATTATGTAGGTATAATAATTATACGTAAAATAAAGAAGAAATCTAAGATGAAACATGTTGCGCGGCCAAGGGAGTAACATGGTTCAATGAGTTGTTGCTCAATTAGGATTGGCCTGAGTCATGCTGGCGGCTAATTTCTATCTCTATCTCCAAGGAAGTCTTTGGCATATTTGCCTAGCCCGACAAGCCAGCAATGTGAACCCAACTAACAATGGTGAGTGCTCTTTGAAAAAATCGAAAATTTCATTGCGTTAGTTCATTTTTTTTTATATTCATTTATCTGGAAAAGTAAATATTTGGGATTTTAATTTTAAGGTTTTTTTTCCTTAAAACTAATCTGTAAACCAAAATTGCTAAAATTATTAAAGCTAATAATTAAAATATTTTTATTAATTTTTATTTTCAATAGTTAACTGGTCGATTTTTCGATTTTTTCTCGCGTAAAATCGACTTTATCTTTATTGTCGAATTTTAAATTTTAAATGATAAATGAATTTTAAATGATAATAAGTGATTTCCTCTAAAAGTTTGTTCATTTCCAACAGATCTCCCAGGTTTTTTACCATAATTATCAATAAAAACGATATTCTTTCTCATTTTCCGAAAATAATCTTACGCGATTACATGAAAATTACGCGAATTTATTAATAAGTCAAACCGATAACATTAATAACTTCGTTATAATTTTTAGCATTTATAGCATTTTGAATTTTTTAAGAACCGTGAAAACAATAAATCTTTGTATTCTTTTAATGATTAACAACCTCATTATTTAAAATAATATCTCTCGTTTATGGAAATCACTTTAAATCAATTTGCTTTTTTACGATAAATTAAAAATTAAAATTAAAAATGATAAGAAATTTAAGGGCTGAGCTTCTTTCAGTTCATTATTAGTACATCATTAGTACTTTTTTCAGTTCATTACTTTGATTTATAAAATATTCTCAGAAATGTAAAATGTGGCGGTGAGTAGTTGTAATATAAAATATACATTAATATATAAAATAAATAATAAATAATAAATATATAAAATATTTAATAATTGGCGTTAAGTTTAATAGAATTTTTTAATAGTTTGATTTATTAAATTTTTTTTATTTGTGTTAAAATTTATTTATATAATTTAGTTGTATTGAAAGGATTTTTAAAAAAAATCACAATTTCCTCCTTTTGTATATGTAATTAATTTAATGTTTTTATAATCGAGTGATTTATTAATTGTTAATTAAATTATTATTGAAATTTAACAAGTAATATTGCGCGGCCAAGGGAGAAACATGGTTCAATGAGTTGTTGCTCAATTAGGATTGGCCTGAGTCATGCTGGCGGCTAATTTCTATCTCTATCTCCAAGGAAGTCTTTGGCATATTTGCCTAGCCCGACAAGCCAGCGATGTGAGTCCAACCAACAATGGTGAGTGATCTTTGACAAAATCGAAAATTTCATTACGTTCCTTCATTTATCTGGAAAAGTAAATAAATTTAGTGCTGAATAATTGGTGATTAGTGATTTTTTTGATTATCTTTGCATAATCTCAGATATTATTATTTCTTTTAATATTATCAATATTATCATAATTTTTTTTTTGTTCCTACGGTAAATGCATTAGTGACGCATTCCTTGTGCACCGCATAGAATTGTGGGAAGAGGTGTTTGACCCGTCGTGTATTCTTTAATATTCACATCATCATCATTGATGAGATGGAAAATGATGATTGAGGCGAAGAGTACATTTGCCATGACATGGATGAACAGCCAATTTAATTCACCTTTTTTATATTTTATTATTTATTTATGTCTGACAATATTTGATCATTGCGAAGAGAAAAATCAGTTTCAAAGTGTAAATGGTCGCTGAAGTTGAAAATTAGTGAAAATTATTAGCAATTCTTTTTTTTGTATATGAAATAAAAAAGAAGAGAAATTTTACGAAAAGAAATAATTTAATAGATCACTTTTACTCGGCTGTTCCTCTTTCCTAAAGTGTATATTATGTAATTTTCTTATTTTGCTTTTTCTTATTTTCTTATTTTACTTGATGAATATTTTAGTATTTTTATACAAAAAAAAGGTGCAAACCATTTATTAACCCAAAAATAAAGAAAATTATTCAGTAAGAAATTCCTCAAATGATACCTTAAATACAGAAATAATTTGTGAAGAATTTCTAAATTCAAATCTCATTAAACTGACGCATTGAAAAGTTATCACGTAAAAAAAATTTAAAAAAGTCAAAAAAATAACAAAAATTTAAAAATTTTATCTAAAAAATGGTTATAAATTGAACTAAGAAAATAGTGGAAAAATCATCAACAAATTTATTCAGCGTTCTATAATTTCTTTTTAATTTCTATAATTTTACATAAATCACTTTTTTGTAAAATGAAAATTTTCCGATTAGAAAATTTTTCATAAATTAATTTAAACAAATCTTTGCCAAATATTTGTGAATTTTCGTTATATTCATTCAAATTTTTTAATAAAAATTTTTAAAAAATTAATTAATTAAAATTTAAACAAATCGTTATTGATATTATTTTACTCTGCAAAAACTCCATGCAGCTTGCTATTCCCATTCCATTTAATTTTTTTCTTCCTTGAAGAGTTCTCACCATTACTGGTTAAACTCGCTCCACTAGTTTGTTGCAATTGAGCAATATGCCAGGAAGTCCTTTGGTGATAGAAGTACAGAAGAGCCAGCATCACCCGGATTTTCGTACAGGTTCACCCCTTCGGGAATCGAAGCTCAGCATCGGCGCTCCCAATTGAGCAACAGCCCACTGAGCTATTCTATCCCCATTCCATTTAATTACTATTTATAATTATAGTTTTCATTAATTTTTCATTATTTAAAATAAGATCGAATTTTGATCAATCAAGAAGCGAAAAATCAATTCCTAAGTGTAAATTATCAATGAGATTGAAAGATTGGCGAAAATTATTAGCAATTTCTTTTATTGCTTTCGTACAATAAGGAAGAAATATGAAATTAAAATTTACTCGATTTACTCGGTTATTCCCCTTTCCCAAAATGTAAGTTTGTTGCAATTGAGCAATATGCCAGGAAGTCCTTTGGTGATAGAAGTACAGAAGAGCCAGCATCACCCGGATTTTCGTACAGGTTCACCCCTTCGGGAATCGAAGCTCAGCATCGGCGCTCCCAATTGAGCAACAGCCCACTGAGCTATTCTATCCCCATTCCATTTAATTACTATTTATAATTATAGTTTTCATTAATTTTTCATTATTTAAAATAAGATCGAATTTTGATCAATCAAGAAGCGAAAAATCAATTCCTAAGTGTAAATTATCAATGAGATTGAAAGATTGGCGAAAATTATTAGCAATTTCTTTTATTGCTTTCGTACAATAAGGAATTTTACGAAGAAATATGAAATTAAAATTTACTCGATTTACTCGGTTATTCCCCTTTCCCAAAATGTATATTACGCAATTTTCCTGTTTTACTTGATGAATGTTAATATTTTTATACCAAAAAAGGTGCGAACCATTTATTTATCCAAAAATAAAGAAAATTATTCAGTTTTTTACGAGAAAAATAGGAAACATAAAATGATATTGCTCCAAAGGATATAATGAGGTTAATTGAAATGAGAAAAATGATCAGATATACGGATGGTACCTCGTGCTTTACCACAAAGTCTATAAACAAACCCTACATGTACGAGGACACACATCTCTCAGCACACTTGAATATCTCGGGTGGTTGCAATAAGGTGCATAGCTAACGCAATTAGTTCTTCTGTCCTGGCATAGCGATGATGGCGCAACACCAGTAGTTGTACCTGCAATCGCTTCCTTTATTAATTAATGGAATGGCAAAAAATTTTGCAAGTATTGGCTGAAGAACGATCACCTGTCAAACAAGTTGTTATATTACAGCTTTCCATGCACATTTGTGCAATTCTACTGTCCTGACATGCATTTCCAAATAATCTCAATTGAAGGCAAATGGGATGACTATCTGGGCACCTGCCGAGAGCTCCCGGTCTATCACATAGACCGCACGTTTTTGGACATCTTGCAAGCACTATTGGGTATAAAAGAGGATTCTTGCATTCAATAGCGAAGTTCAACCGATCGCAAGCTCCTGCCGCACCAAAATCTGAAATATGTATTTTTTTGTGCAATTTTTGCATAAATTCATGGCAGAAACTGCATACCTATGAAACACATATCATTTGCTTTATGAATGATAAAATAATAATCGGTTAGTAATGATAGTTTATCAGTTATACTACTATCAGTATTTACATTATTAAATTATAAGAAATTTTCATTGTTGGCCATAAGACCTGAATTTTACAAACGATAATACCAACAGTAATTTAGTTGATTTTTACCATACCGTCCATATAAGTATAGAATAAAAAGTCCTTTCTTTTTCTGACAACGGTGATAATTTTGCTATTTAATTAAGAAAATTAATGAAAAATATTCTAATGGGGCTTTTGTCAATGAAATTTATTGAATAATATTTT
>UYYG01000307.1:0-13586 GCA_900625125.1 Dracunculus medinensis
GGTTCGTGGTATTTTGCAAACGCATGCATATCGATAAATAGTGCAATCCAAGTACATCTTTAGTGATATCATCCGCATGCCTTTGACCACTCTTGTCTAAGGTACATATTACGGGTTCGCGGAGTGGATAAAATCTCACTACATCGCATCCACCTTCGTTCAAATACCACTTGCTTAAATAATGTTATCAATGAACGCTGCCTTCGCTGGTTAGGACACATTCTCCGTCGTCCACCACACGAGTTGATGCATATTTCGTTATTTGCTAAACCGTGTAACGGTTGGCGTCAAAAGCGAGGTAGGCTAATCAAGACCTGGACTGATACGGTGAGAAAAGATTTTGAACGCATAGGTGGACCAGCAATATATGGAATTAGACGATGGAAAAAGGAATGGCTTCCATTACTGTCGACGATGGCATCAGATAAATCGTCGCTTGGAAACGTCTTACCCTTGTAGCCGTTGGAGCCAGCCTAACCAGTAATGGTGATGAGAGCTGTTAGAAGAAGAAGAAGAAGAAGAAATCATCCGCATCAAATAAAAAGGCCAATGCACTCTCACTTCGCTGGTTCCAAGTCAGAAAAAGAGTTATTGCTATACAACTTGGAACCTATCATTGAATTAATCTGCTACTTGCTTATATAATTTACCTACTTTATCTACCTGGTGATAAATTTAGCATTGGTAATTTAGCAGCTAAATAATTTGTCGTGAATCGAAATATGCATTGGAATCCAGCGATGTGCAGCCCTTTATTGGGCCGCACTATCATCTAATGGAGAAAAGCGAAATGACAATAGAATGACTCAGTACATTCTTGCTTAATTTGGAGCAACTACCGGTAAAGGTAAAAATCCTGGCAAACTAGCTATTCACCTGTGTTTCTACCGCCAAGAATTTATTTGGCATTTTTATCTATCGAGAAAAACAAGCAGGTTTTATCATACGTGTAATACTTTTAAACATAAAAATTTATCGATAATTATTAACTATGTGGTTTATTACATAAGAAAAAGTGAAGAATCATGAAAATGATAAGGAAGTAATTGATAACTTACTTATCAAGAGAAGAAATAATGTCAAAAGAGAAGTACAAGGACGCATTTTTACTAGCACTTTATCCAATATATTGCTACGAATGAATTCTGGTGAGGTTTTTAAAGGATTTTCTACATGAATTTTTATAAGTTAATTTTATGTTTATGTTTTTAGAGAGTTCTTTGATGCTTATTTGTTCATTCGATATGGAGAAAAATTATTTCAATAAAAACTAACAAAAGGAAGAAATGAAACATATGCTGAAAAAAATTGAATTGTTAAAAGTTTTTTCTATAAAAATGAGAATAAAAAAATGAGACTAGGAAGTCAGAAATTAAATCAGAATAAAATATAGATAAAAAATTATTAGTGTTGTCATTGTTATTATTATGTCATTTGCCGAAGTTGTAGCGTGAAACTGAAATTCATCTATTTTCCTTCAGGCATTTGCTATACCAAATGTAAATTGATTTGGCAAATTAATAGACTACGAATATTCTATTGTATATAGTCGAAATTCCTTGTTTTATTTAGATGTTAATCATGAAGGTTAGAATCTGATCAAAATTTTGTAAATTTTATTAGTGCACAGGATCCTTCTGAATGACTAACTAACTGAATGATTAACAGCACTGACAGCATGCCTTATTAGTCAGTACAATCAGTCTTATAGAACAATTTGAGCGATTTTTGTTAATGCGGACAAGAAGATAATTGCATAGATGAATCTTAATGACTGGATCAGTATTTTACGAATAATTGAATTGGTTTTTCTTGAAGGCTTGAAATCGCTCCAGGCATTCTTTTTATTATCTATTTAATGATGTGATTCTATGGCAACAAATATCTGTAAATATTTATCAACGTCTCAAAATATTTCCATTTTTAAAAAAATATTCATTTTGTTAGGCGCTCTCTTCAATGCTAAATATTTTCATTTTTAATGAAACATGGAAAATTAGACGTTGCAATTTGTGGTAAATATAGGAACTATCTTCGCTGGTTAAAATAGAACTTTAAATAAATCTAATTTCGAATTAAGATATTGTAAATAGGATTTTTTGCAATATTTCAGAGTATTTTTGAATTATTTTCTTTTAATATTCAGACTTATAACATGGCTATTACCATTTTCACTTATGATTTTAAATAATTTTTCACTTATGATATAGAATTTGCTCGTGGTAAAGCCCGTCAAGGAAGGCCAAAACCTATCCATTAACACACTATAAACGCGGTAAAGTGCTGGCTAGTTGACTATAGCGTCAAAATGCTTATGGATGTTGCATATCAAGCGATCAGTATCCACACTCCTTCTAAATAATGCGTGGATGTGATATGTTTATCGGAGGTCCATCTTTCTCCTGTCGGCTCTGGAATAATTATTAAGCCTGGTTCGAACAAAGGTGTCTATATCACTGTGGCATCTCGCATAACTTGGGCGAAATGGCGTAGCGATTGTTTGAAAAGGCTCGATCTGCCGATTGAGTGGAAGCCAGCACCTAAATGACTGTATGGCACGTTTGCAATATTTCAGTCATCAGTGTATATGTTCCAACTTTATGCTCAAATAAGGATAAGTTCTACGCCGAGCTTCAATTATTAAAAACAATATAACTACCAAGAAGTGCCATGATGTCAAAATCGGGAAAGACTGGATGGCGCTCTCAGGTGATGAATGACGCCGCTACCTCAGCAATCTGCATATATGGCATCATAGTCCAATGCGTCAATGATGAGCCCTTTCTTCGTTTCGCTGAAGCTATTTGTTACTAATACATACTTTCGGCATCAGGGAAGGCATCTAGTCACGTAAAACTCTCCGAAATATTGCAATCAGATTGAATATATATTTGGCCAATTGTGGCTGGAAGAGTTCTTGAAAAACATATCCCATGATCTGTCACTCATCTGAAATTAAAAGATCCGGGAACAATAAGCATATTTCAAATTGTATTCTTGAAACATCTCAGTGAAATGAACGTCAATGACATCTCTAGAACGGAGAATGAATATTGGTCTCAACTAAATATAAGCTTACAAAAGGCAGCCATTAAAGTATTCCACATTAAAGTATTCTAGGAAGTGAGCTTGGCTATCAACTGTCCAAATGTCTGAAAAAACTACCAAAGCTCCGACGTCAGGAGGTTCTCTCTTTGAAGAATTACAACGACAGCAGCATGGTGGGATAGAAATTGATCTGTTATTACTGATGCAGCTGACTCATTCGTCAAGATAGACGCTTGCAACTGCAAGTGCCAATAGAAGATGAAATAATCTCTGAAATTCGTAAGCTTAAGAGCAATACCAGGAAAAAATCTTCGGCCAGAGCTCTTCAAATGTTGTCTATCATCGCTCAAAACTTCAACAAATATCCTCTTTGGTTTGGTAAAAGGAAATAATACCAGAAGACTGGAACAAAGCAATTCAGCTTTCAATTTCTAAGAAAGGTAACAGGACCTACTATGTATATAATTTCCATAATTATCTCTTATGCAATTAGGCATTTATTTCAGAGAATTTGCGAAAATTTAAATCATTTTTGACTTTTCTAAATTTTTTTTTGCTATTTTGATATAATTTTCCTTTTTTTATTGATAACAATTTTATATATTACATTTCAAATAGCAATTAAAAATATAATTCAATTTGTTTTACGGTTCTTACAGTATTCAAACTTTGTTTTTATACATTTCTTTCTATTCATTTCTGATTTTCATAATGTTTTGCAACATAAATATTTTTTAGGAAATTATCAGCCAAATTATTTCCTTTTTTTTCCAATTGAATTATTTAATTTTCATCTTACCAAATAACAAATATTTCTTTCGTGCATTTCGAAAAATTCTATTGAATTTGTGCAGTTTCTTTCATAATTTTCATATTTATCAATGTACTTTAAATAATTTATTAATTTCAATTTCTGTGGTTTTCATTATTTAATTCATTTTTTTTTTTTTAAACAACCCTTACCATAAGTGGTTAGGCTCTCTCCTCTTGCACCAAGCGAATACGTGTGAGAGTATCTTCGTGATCGAAGGGCAGTTGAGTCGCCAGCATCACTTGGATTTTTTGACAGCTTTACTCTTGTGGGGAATAGAACCCTAGTATCGGCACCTCGAATTGAGCAACAACTCATTGAGCTATTCCATACTTCGAATTCATTTAATTCATTTGCAATTTATAATTAATTTAATTCAATTAATTTTATTTTTGTAGTAAAATGTGTTTTTCATTTATTCATTTCCAACATATTTATAAATTTCTTTAATTCAAGTTTAATTTATTGATAAAAATTTCATTTTATTTCATATATTTCAATTCAATTTTTCAATTTTTTATAGGTTAAATTTTCTTAAATTTAATTTAAATTTAATTTTGGCCTTTATTCCATTATTTTAACGTTACATTGTAATGTTTTTTTAATAAACCAGTTTAATTTAAAGTTTTTTTTTTATGATTGATTCATTTGATTCATTTAAAAATTTAATTTATTTTTAATTTTATAAATCGTTCTTAAAGTTTATTTTTTTTTCCTAATTCGCTTTTTGGATTATTTTATTTTTGATTCAAATTTCCTTCAAATTAAAATTTTTATAAATAGAATTTGTTGGAAATAATTTCATTCGATTCCATTTTTTTTATATTTTAATTTAAATTCATCAATTTATGAAACCGACACGTAGAAATTTTCTTAATTTTCTTATAAATCGGCTATCTAATAATTTGTTTTTGAATTTTTATAGTAAAATAAATTCATTTCAGTTTTAGAGTTTTTCAAATGAATCAATTAACAGCGTTTCGAAAATACATACAAAAGTTTATTAATTATAAGTTTTTTAGTCGATTTTTTAATCAATTTTTGCATAATTTTTTTCATTTACTATATACATTACCTATTAAATTATTAACCATAGTTTGTTTCTTTCTTTGTTTCTCTCTTTTTATTATTATGGGAAGAAGACTGGATGAGGAATAGGATTGCAAGGAATAGGATTGTTACGACTTTATTGAGATAAAAGAATTGATCTTCCACATAACGGTGGATCACCAAAGGAATCAATTTTTCTTAAGGTTATTTCCCATCATTTTTGATGATAAAGAAAAGTTTGGCGAGCAGCCACATACGAAACGAGCGCCCAAATTTGCCAAGGCCGAGTCGATTCTACAATGGCTTTGCTTATAATTTACAAAAGAACTAGTTGATTGCGAGGGTAAGGACCAGTGTCATTGCTTCAAAAATTTGCGCCTTCATTTATATTCTTAGTAGATTCCTTCAAGAATCCAAATATTTTCATCAATCTATGTAGCAGCCGTGTGAAAATGCAGCATGCTATATGATTAGAGACGATGATTAAGGTATAGTTATTTTTCGATGAAGTTGGTCACCCAAATACTCAAAGCTAACAAGGCGACATACCTCCAATTTTACTCATTTCACTGCTTGAAGTCTAAAAGTCGTCAATACCATATATCTGTGGAATGAGAATGGAAAAAATTTGATCATAAAATTAAAAATTAAATTTGATATCAACAGAATAAAGATTCTTAATGGGTCTTTATTTTAAAAACAGTTCTAAGCCTTTTTTCAATCAGAAATTCCAAACTTTATTCTTTTTATTATCTGCCCGACGGACCGATTGCATGTGATTCTATGCCAGTAAATATACCTATGCCTATTATATGCCTATAATCATTTATCAATCTTTCAAAATATTTCTATCATTTCAAAAACAAAATTCGTTTGTTTGCATTTGTGACGAAATATGATGGCGAATGAAGAATTATGAGATGGCGACTTTCTGCTTAATATGGCGATTATTTTTTGCTTGTTATAAATATAAAATAAAAATTTAAGAAAATTTCGAATCAAAATGAACTTTTGCATTGAATTATCTCTTCTCATATTAATCAGACTTAGAGTATTTACCGAATTTATTCATTACACTATTATATTATAAATATACACTGGCTTAGTGGCAAGATAATTACCATAAAAGGCCGAGGATAGCACCAATTCAAATTCACCAATTCACCACGTTTCTTTGAGTTACATTGTTGCTAAATAGAATATCTCAATGCGTTTTGTTTAGTTCGGAATGTCAATGCTAAGGTTCCACGCCAGAAGTAAATTCTGAGGCTCACCTCTATTTCTGTCTTAAAATTCCGATGAGTGGAGAAAATGATATGAAAAAAAAATTTTTCATAAATTTATTTTTATATTATTATTAATATGAATTATCATATGCCTGTCAAATTAATTTGAATTCAGTGTAGAGACTTAAGCTTAGGAGATTTTCTTCAATGATAATGCCTTAACCGCTCCTTTAATTGATTCTTTGCAAGTACTATTCTAATATTTACCAAAAAGCATTAAACATTACTGATTTGTCTGGCATTTTTATTATCTATCTACATTGACATTGATACAGAATAATTTTCAAATGATAATAGCTTTATTTTTTTAATTTTCCACAAATCGTTTATTTAAACATTTTTTATTATTGTTTCAAATATTTTTTTATTTTGTATTTGAAGAAATAACTCAAACATTTACATTTACTTTCCCTATCATTCTGCTTTATTTCAGCTGAATAACCGCAAAAACAATCAGTCGTAGTTATCATTGCCAAGTGATAGATGTTTCGATAATTTTTACACAATATTTCTGTTTCATTTTGTTTATTTTCGTTTGATTTATCAGTGAATAATAAATAATACAATTGGCTTTTGGCAATTGGCATTGCCAATTGTTTTCATTTTACATTTTACATCATCTTTTTCTCCATTAATCTATTCTTTATAAATCCCTATAAAGTCTTATAAACAAGAATGAAATACGAATATTTAAATTTTAGGTTCAGTACGAATATTTAGATTTTCATAAAAAATTAAAGAAATATTCAATGAATTTGAACGAATATAACCAAGTTTTAATTTCTCATTGCGAGTTGCTGCTTCGATTTTGGAGCGCAAAAGAACTATACTACTGGAAGGAATAAATTTATCTTTCAAAAATCCACAAAAAAATGGTGACTCGCCCGTTTTCTATCGCCGGTTCTCTTCTGGTGATACTCCGGCAAATTTTGTAGGATCGGACAAACTAGTGGAGTAAACTAGAAATGCATTTTATAGAAAAAAAAGTGAAAATTCTATTACATAATTACCTAAGAAATTTTCGCAAAAATAATAGTTCAATTATTGAAAAAGTGAAAATTCTATTACATAATTACCTAAGAAATTTTCGCAAAAATAATAGTTCAATTATTGAAGGTTGCAAAGTGGGTGAAAGCAATTCATGCAACAGCCTTCCTTTACATGACTATGAAAAAATTACTTGGTAGTATGTGTCGCTTCCATGAATAATCACGAAGTGGAAAATTAAAAAATTTTAAAGAACGAAAAAAATGAGAAAATATAAAATATAAAACTGAAAAAAATATGAAAGTTTAAATTGGAAAAGAAAAAATTTTTTCAAAAAATGAGATATATTGTTTTTTTGCGAAAAAATGTCATATTTTTTAAATGTTTTATTATTTAAAATAAACATTTAATTAGATGCATTTGTCATTTTATATTATTTAAACTATTTTATTTATATTTTATTTATATTATATTTTTATCACCTATAACCTTTTGGCAAAATGTTTAGAACCCTTCTATTAAGCTTGCTTATACGATCTAATAGAAAAGCATCGTTGCTGTTATGGCAAAAGAGCAGTGACCAAATTATTTTATCCTATTTTTTTTCTTATTTGATAAAAACATAATATTCTCCTCAGCCCAATCGAAAATCTAAACTAATCACTTCAATTTGATTTATCTAACTATTCCCATTGATATTTCTATAAAATTTTAAGAAATTTAATTTATTTTTGTAAATAAGTTAGTTAGTTGCCGAAATTCGAAAATTGCTTGAAATTTATTTTAAATAGATTTAAAACTTTTTTCATTCATATTGAAACTTTTTTCATTCATATTGAAACCATTGTCGACAGTAATAGAAGCCATTCCTTTTTCCATCGTCTAAATCCATATATTGCTGGTTATATATACGTTAAAAAATTTTTCTGATCGTACTAGTCCAGGTCTTGATTGGAAATCTCGCTTTCCATCACAGAGTTATGCAAGTAGCAAATATCAACTCATGTAGTGGGCGGCGAAGACTGTGCCATAACCAGCGAATGCGGCGCTCCTTGATAATTCTATTAATGTTAAGATGAATACAATCACATGCGATTTTATCCGCTTGCGAGCATGCAAAATGTTTCCTAGACATGAGTGATCAAAGGTTGATAGCTTCTTAATCTCCTCTCATTGGCCATGTCTCGCAGTCATAATATGGCAAAATCGAGTGAACTACTGCTATATAGACTCGGATCGATCCACTCTAATCATAAATGGCCAGGCTAAAGACGAAACCCGGATAACAGCAGCTAGAAATGTGTTTTTTTCTGGTTGACGAAACCCTTAGAGAACCGTCGCGCAATTACCATAATGACAAAAACATTTTCGCTTTATTTACATTGATTTGAGTCCAATCAATCCTGCAGTTGTTGTCACATTATTTAGTGTTATTTACATTTCATTGTAATTGTCAGCAAAAAGAACTACATCATCAGTATTCATGATCTATGACATTATAGTCTGGATTAATTTGCGCATCTCTTGAGTGCCGGCAAGCAGTGCCCATTATCTTTAGTATAATTGAACATTGTTGGGGAAAGAACAGGACCCTTGACGGACCCCAGAAGGAGTCTATCACCACATGTGTGTAGACCTGTGTTGACGTGTGCTCATAAAATGCCTTTATGAGTCGAATGATCTTCTCTGGAACACCGTAGCATTTCATTCTCTCCAAAGCCGCGCTTATTTATCAGCTGAATCGAAAGCAGCAGTCATCTTCTCAATTTTCAAGGCCATTTTGTTCGAATAAAGTTTTTTGTCCTGCTTTGCTGCTGTCGTTTCAGTTCTTTAAATTGTCCGAGAGTTGGGATTCCCTAATATCTGAGTTTTGCTAGTTTTTTCAGACAGCTAGAGATAGTTGCTTCCGATACCCTATGGAATTTCCTAGCGCGAAAATAATTAATTTTTCGAGATATTCCCTTTGTTAAAACCAGTATAAATTTGTTGTTCCAGAAAAGAAATACCGTAAACAGATTGGAATTCGCGAAATTTAAATGTATAGGCAAATATTTCTTGGAAATTTTTTTATGTGAAATGTGATATATGTGAATTTGCAATCTAACCTCTGACGATTCTTCATCTTGGTTAATTTATCATAAATGTAGTAGTAAATTGAGGTTATTTCTGCTAACTTTGGGCAGTTCACTTGTGTTTACATTTGAATTTGATAAATAAATTGAGAGATAATTGATGGATTTCTGAATGCAATAAAGTGTCATAAAATCTAATTTTATTGAATACTGCATTCATTCAGTTTCACATTTTGTTTCAAACTTATTCAGTTATAACACAAAGTTTATCTTTATTACAAACTGAATTGGGAAGAGCGCATGGCCAACCTAATTCGCATTGCTCTCCTTCTTCGTATAAGATGGGGAACGTTTTTGCACTGAAAAATTCCTTCTTAAAATTTTGTATAAGAAATTTTGAACCAAAAAATCAAAAACAACAAAAAAAAAATAACCAACCGATAATTTTGCATAAAAGAATTTGCTCACCTCGGCCAGAATTTGCAAACAGTATAATGAATTTTTTCTACATCTCCATCTCCATAATATGTGCACTTACTATTTGTTGCACAACCGACGTCTGTTGTTGAACCCGATGCAACCTCAAATATGATAATACTGATTAGCGGGAACAGTAAAAATTTATATGGATCAGTCGCAGCCGATCTAAAATAAGGAATTATTTCAAAAATCGAACCTGCACAAAATCGTCCAGCAAGCTTGTATAATCGCTAGTTAATAGAGTAACATTTGAATTTTAATCATTTCATCCAATCTTTTAGTCCTTCTTTTACGATGACGGATGCGTAAAATGTTTCTTAAGCATGAGTGGTCAATAATTGATAGCTTCTCAATTCCACTTTCTTCCATTCCCATTGGCCATGTCTCGCAGCGATAACGTAGCAAAATCGAGTGAACTACTGCTATATAGACTCGGATCGATCCACTCTAATCATAAATGGCCAGGCTAAAGACGAAATTTCAACCCGGATAACAGCAGCTAGAAATGTGTTTTTTTCTGGTTGACGAAACCCTTAGAGAAACGTCGCGAAATTACCATAATGACAAAAACATTTTCGCTTCATTTACATTGATTTGAGTCCAATCAATCCTGCAGTTCTGTTGTCATATTGTTTAGTATTATTTACATTTCATTGTAATTTCACCAAAAAAGAACTACATTATAGCGTATTCATGATCTATGACAATGCGTCTGGACTGATTTGTGCACCTCTCGAGTACAGGCAAGCGATGCCCATTATCTAGTATCGCATAGCTGAATATTGCAAAGGAAAAGAAGCATTCTTGGCGGACATCATTCTTTATTTCGAAAGAACTTATCTAGTATCGCATAGCTGAATATTGCAAAGGAAAAGAAGCATTCTTGGCGGACATCATTCTTTATTTCGAAAGAACTATCCAGTCAGTTCCCATTTATAGAGATGTCGTACATTCCATAGGCACATAGTCATATTCCATCACTTTCAGGTAGTTACTAAATCATTAAGCAATGATAGTGATATTGGTATTTAAACTGATGTAACAGCACCTTTCATAGCGTAAATGTCTGGTTCAGTACAAGCGCGTCCCGACTGAACATCGCTTAGTTACGACGCATTCTGCTATCTCGTGTTATCACGAGTCTATTTAGAACGGAAGAGGAAAATTATTTTTCGGAGCTTTAATAGACTAATTCTTCATTAATGGTCACAAAATATCCTGTCACCTTTCATAGAAATTAGAAGCAGAATTTCTTTACTCCTACTATTATTATCATGTCTCAATATCACATTGCTTTTATTATGATCTGGTGTATTTCCTTACCAGGGATTATGAACGATGTTGGACAACATTTGAAGAGCTTGAGCCGAAGGATCTTTCCAGGAGTTTTAGACTTAAGCTTACGGAGATTGCAGAGATTATTTCCTCTTCCATTGGCCCAGTGAAAAGCAGTACAACGCTGGATTCCAATGCACGATTCACGGCAAATTTAAGCTTAAGCTACCGATGTATCATCAGGTAAGTAGGAAAATTATATAAGCAATTAGCAAATTAATGATGAGATCCAAGCTATATGCAGCAATAACTCTTTTTCCGACTTAGAACCAGCGAACTGAGAGTGCATTAGCCTTTTTATTTGATGCGGATGATATCACTAAAGTTGTACTTGGATTGCACTATTTATCGATATACGTGCATTTGTAGGATCGATTACGAATCATACTGGTTCCAATAATTTGATCCCCTTAAATTTTAAAAAAAGTGCTCAATAGTTTTAAAAAACGATTCGCTCTTTTATGTGCAAAATATTACATATAAATTCAAGACACCTCCTTTAGTAGGAAGTAGAGAGAGTACCGCCACCTTTTCCACCACTTTTTATCAGTAATACTCTTAAAACCTTGGTAGAATATTAAAAAAAACCATGGCCTTGGCCTTAACTGTAAAATTGTAAAGCAGCTCTTGAGGATAGTGATTTTTATGTTACGACTGTTTGAAAATAGAATATATAGCTCCATGTTCCACGGAATTTTCTTTATAGAAATGGAAACATGAAACAAAAAGATTACAACTAAAAAAGCATTTTGATATTGAAAATATAATGTATTTCAGGCATAACTGTTTCATTTTCGTCAGGTAAAATCGTTTCAATCACTTTTATTTATTTCATTTCCAAGTTTGTTTGTTTGAAAATATTTACGTATATTTATTCCTGGCCTTATCCAAAAGTAGCTGAAGAAGCAGTTTAAACCAAAACTGGCAATTCTACCACATTTCGCTTTGTAAAAATTACTATTATAGAATAGAATTGTAAAGTAGTTAAGTATTAAGTAATAGTTATTATCAATATTAATTTGCTTCCTGTTTCTGAAACTTTTACACCTTTCTTTATTCTAAAATATGAATCTAGTTGGTAAAGTATATTCTGTAGTCCACTCAATTAAACACAAAAATAATCGGAAAACAATGCAATTTCAGAGAATCCATACAGTCAGGCATTATGTGAATGTGACCGAAAATTTTTGATTTTTGGATTCTTGGAAATTTTTGATATTTCCACAACGCCACCAAGCGAAAGACTAGAATGCGATCAGACTGAAAGGACTACAGTTTACCTACCACACCTGCAGCATTTCCTTTAGAATAATCTAATAATATAATAAATCAAAAAGGTAAATTTATAAGGAACGAAATTACGTTATTCAGTCATTTTTTCATTGAATTACTCTTGTAATGTTTTCAGTTTCTTTCGTCCAAATGTTTGTTAACGAAATTCTTTCCAAAATTTCCATTTTATGTTTAATGGTTTCTTTTTATTTAATGATGATTAGTGATAATAAAAAAAAATTGAGATAAGTTTTGACAACAGATACGAGGCAAATTTCTTCAAAAAAATTCGTTTCAGGAGAATTATTTTCCTTTTATATTCAATTTTGTGCTTTATAAAAATTACAATTGCAGGGAAATTTGCTTCGAGTATTATTTCTAGTTTTAATTTCTAATTTTCAATCATTAATAATGGTATGTAATTTTATCACTTTGAGATGACAAAGTCGATTTGTCTTCTTATCGTAGAAAAGCGCTTGACGCCATGAATAAATTCCGAGCGCAGCTTGTGAGTGGAAATATCGCGACCGCGAGCGGAAAGCTTCCACCGGGGAGAGAGGTTTATAAAATGGTTAATTTTTAAATTATTTCAAATATTTAACGAAAATAATTTATTCGTTCGATGAAGTGATCAGGAAATTGGAGCAATCTTCTCGTATTGGTAACGGTAAGTAAGAAGCCAAGTGAAATAGTTTTTCTGAAATAAAAAGCAATTTTAAAAGTCGTTGATAGCGAAATGAAATAATATTATAGAGAATAAAGCACTGCAATAAACAAATAATTTAATTATTTAATAAATAATAATCAAAATAAACAAATAATTTAAACGATCTGAATAATTTTTTTACAAATAACCTATTTAGCGCATACAAACATAGGAAAAATATTAGTTATTTAGGTTATTTAATACTTATAAAAGCTAAGGAAATAGTTTTCTATCCATTTTTTGCGAACGACTTTCCATACAAATTAGCGAATTCGCAATTCGTACGTTCTTCTTCGAATTCTTAGATATGGAACGATACATTAGAAGATTTGGCTAAAAAGAAAGTTGACGAATGCAATTTTGAGTTGACCCAAACAGATTCGCAAAATAATGGTGAAGCTACGCACGTTTCGTTTGATATAAAAGGTAAACACGTTTCATTTGAATATTGAAATTTGAAGGAAATTTTCGAAAATTAATTCAGGAAAAAATACTGAGAAAAAATAAAATAAATGAAAATCCTCAAAGCCTTGAATAAT
>UYYG01000222.1:0-31129 GCA_900625125.1 Dracunculus medinensis
GATGCGAATTTTCGTCTTAATGGTGATTTGGCGACGCTTCCATAAAGGTTTCATCAATGGAAAAAACACATTTCTAGCTGTCGCTATCAGGGTTACAATTTCATCCTTTCCCTAGCAATTTAAAATTAGATTGGATCCAAAATATTTAAAGTCGGCACCTCCTCAACCGAAAAATAAGTCTGCTTCTTTGGATTTCGTTTTATTTATATTGACTCTGAATACGATTCTCGCTGCAGTTGTTGACACATTGTTTAATATTATTTGCATTTCATTATTATTGTAGGCAGAAGAGATTGTATCAGCATATCCAGCGTATTCAAGGTCAAGTAATGCTCTGGACTGATCTGCACACCTCTTGAGCTATGCCAATTATCCAGTCTATTGCATAGCAGAATATTGTATGGAGAAGGACGCATCCTTGATGGACATCAGTTTTTATTTCGAAAGGATCGGTCAATTCCTCACATACACGAACCTCTGCCAGAGTATGCTAATAAAATGGGCCGAATGATCTCTGGGACACTGTTACATTCCATCACTTTCCAGAGCGCTGTTCTGTGAAGCGAATCGAAGTCAGCTGCAAAATCGATAAAGCAAGTGACGGTGGGCTGCTGGAAGCGATGTTCCAGAACTTTTGTTAACGTAAATATCTGGTCAGCACAGCTGCGTCCGAGTCTGAATACAGCTTGGTTAGGATGCATTCTGCTATCTCGTGTTGCCATGAGTCTATTTAGCAGAAGGGAAGGGAAAATTTTTCCGGAAATTCCTTGGTAATTGTCGCAGCACGTCCTACCATCTTTCTTAGGAATTGGAATTAGAAGTGCTTTACTCCATTCTTCTGGTATTATTTTTTTTGCCATACCAGAGAGTGTGTTTGTTGAAGCTGACTTATGAACGAGGATGGACAGCATTTGAAGAGTTCCCGAAGACCATTTTCAGAAATTTTATTAGCCTTAAGCTTATGGATTCCTCTTCTTTTAGCGGTTTCAAACGTATGGTCAGCTATTTCAGTGGATGACGTATCGTGGTTAAGTTCGGCCTCAAAGACTTCTTTCCATCTTATGAGGCGATTCTTTAGCAGGCACCCAGTGATATCCCATGTCATTTCACTGACCCTTTCAATAGCGATACAAAATAGAATGGATCATAATGAAATAAAATTTTAATATTAGTATTTGTAAAAGGAATACATTCTGCGACCTTAAACTTTGATAGTTTTTTTCCCGCTTACATTATTGTTTATAATGTTTACATATTGCATTCTAAAAACTTAAATCGCCATAAATATTTGAAATTCTTTTCACTATTCATATTGCATACTTTATTTCGGCTTAGTACAAATTTTATTAAAAAACAAATACTGAAGCACAAATATCGCTTTGTGAATGGCTTCTAGAAGGAGTTATCTTGTCGATTGCCTTAAAATTATGCTTGGTTCCTTATTAGGTCATTCAGTTGTTATACGTCTTTCATCAGAATCAACAAATCTATAAATATTCATTTTTCTTGCTTTTATTTATTCCATTTATTTATTTCAATATTGTACAAGCAGCGTATTTATTACAAACTGCGATATTTATTCAATGAAAACCAACCAAGCAAAGCGGCAAATGCCATACGCTTGAACTAACAATAATAACAAAAGCTAAAATAACAATAGTGAAAATTAATGAAAAAATGATAAAAAAAGAAAATATGCCAAAAAATAACAAATTAAAGAAATGTACAATTCGAAATAACTATATTACTTATACATAATCACGAGAATAACAATTGAAAAATTATGCTGATTTAAAAAAAACAAAAAAAGACCATACAAATTAAATTATAGTAGTAATTATAGTTATTAGGGCCCCACTGTGGCCCTAATAACGATAAATCTTAGATGTCGTACTGTTCAATGTTTTAGAATCGCCTGATTTAGCACCAGTTAATTGATACATATTGCAATAATTGGTATTTTTACTTCTAACCATCTTTTAATAATAGAAATAAATAATTTATGAATAAGAAATGATGTATTCAGTGAATTCCGAAATTTTTATCAAACTGTGATAAATTGTGACATCAAAGAAGATTAGATAAAACTTTTACCGTAATAATTATTTTCGTTGTTTATATAGATGAATTAACATGACAAAATCTTGAAAACCTTTTTAGTCAGAAATTAATATTTTAGCAGCTGTTTATCTTTCGCAAGAATGAGAATTACTGAACGATTTCTCGAGGTAATAGTCCAGAGGGAAGCGATTTCATGTTCGGCATATCCAGTAACAATTTACCTTTTAACCAATTTTCATCAATCTATAATGTATAAATAAATTATAAATTCCTATCAATTTAATTCAATTTAGTAAATTTAGATTTAGTTAATTATTATAAACTATTATATTTCAATTTTCTTAATTTTGTTTCCAATTTTTTTTGTAATCTCAATCTCAATTGTTCAATTCCAATTCTTGTTTTAAAACAAATTTAATAAAAATTTGAATTTAAATTTTAATAGAGTCGACCTCTTCGATGATTTCAATTTTGTCGCCTTTTGAAAAGCATAAATGATCACTGGAACTATTTAAATAATCATATTTAGCTGTAACAATATAAGAACAAAATTTAGTGCTTTTGGCTCCCATTTTAGGCTGTTGTGTTTGCTTTATATATGTTGTCGGTACAAGTCCGATTAATCCATTTAATTTCCCTCTTAACCAGTCGTCACTGATCCATTCAACGACTTCGATCACATCACCTTTTCGAAATATTAAATCTTCGAAAATTCCACTATTATAATCATATAGGGCAGTTACTGTATTTGTTTTTGAACCATTTAATTCAGCTCGTTGCACAAAACTTGATGGAAAAATACCGCAATTCGCATTAAGTTCACCACGATACCAATCGTTATTCACAATTTCAATCACTCTAATTACATCGTTTGTATGAAACTGCAAATTCATTTTATAAAAGCAAATCAAATCATAATATATTTAGAGAGAAAAAAAATTAATGATAAAAATGATAAATAAAATGATTATTACTAAATTATTTTTTGAATAATAATACTAAATACGATGAGACAGAACGAAAGATAGGAAAGATAACAACGAAAGATAAGAAGACGTAGAGATAAATCTCTGAGTGATGACAAATGACAAGCTGGAAGTAAAAGAAGAAATATTCCAATATTCTAAGCATACCTTTAAATCACCTTCAATGCCCGAATTATAATCATATAATGCGCAAACATAGAATACATCAAAATGCCTAAAAATATTTTTATTAATATTGATATTTATATTTAATATAATATATAATATTCTTTATTGCTTTTCGGACTAACAATCTTTTTTTACTTTAAAGGTAACTTTTTATGCAAATTACTTTGACGATTGATTTGTCTCTAACGACGGAAGGGGTATTTTTATTTCGAGAAAACTTATTGGTACGATGCCATTCGAACGAGTTCTATTGTTCATTCCATAAATCCACTGATTATCTACCTAAAATTTTATCACCACCCTATAATGATTTTTTTGATTAAGCAATAATTAAATTTAATCGGAATAAAGGGGAATTTGAAAAAAAGAACAATATTAGAGCAAACAGCCACAAAAAATTTAAATACTTTTACCTGTTTTTTTAATATAATAATATCGTTTGGTTGACAGCTAAGTTCATCGAAATGGGCAGAATTAAAAGGATATTTTGCAATGGCATATGGTTCGTTCTTCAATGATGCATTCGATTGCAACTCGTTCTCTGGTGTACCAGTGTTTTCGCTTAACGTCGCCACTACATTTGATTGGGTTAGTCGATCATTTCCTGAAAAAATTACAGATCAATCTTCACCTTTCCAATTGATTCTCTTCATTCAACCACAGAATTTCTCATAAATTTTTTTATTTTTACATATTGCTTTATCACAAAAATCGAAAAATTTTGTATGTCAATAAATTAGAACAATGCGTTGTGCAACATGCGACAGGCATTTTTTGCATTTAAACAACCCAACAACAATTTTTCGAAATTCACTGGGAATGGAAATTCATTGGCACCTGTTAAAAATTACGAGTAAAATTAAGTGAAGAGTAAAAAAGTAAAGTTCATTGAATTTATCGGAAATATTGATTAGGCCGGCGGTTGAGGATTTATATTCGCCTGCTACAACTTCGTGATAATTGGTTCCACAACACTTCAGCCAGATTCATCTTATGATAACAGCACTTTACGAATTTACGAAAAAAAATTTATTTACCTCAAACTTGTAA
Source organism: Dracunculus medinensis (assembly GCA_900625125.1). Taxonomy (NCBI): domain Eukaryota; kingdom Metazoa; phylum Nematoda; class Chromadorea; order Rhabditida; family Dracunculidae; genus Dracunculus; species Dracunculus medinensis. Next base: position 4,266 of record UYYG01000222.1, read on the forward strand.
TTAAATCATCAAAATTATATTTTACAAATTATAAAATCGCGAAATAAAAAAAATTAAAAAATAATCCACCAACAACAAACACCCACAACTATAATTTCCCAATAATAAAAAAACAAAAAAAATTCTGATACCTGAAAGTTGACCACTCAGATTTCAAGGCGATTAACAGTGAAAAATAAGGATTTGAGGCAGAAATATATATTTTAAATGGAACATTCATAGAGTGCAAAAAAAATAAAAAGAAGTTACAAAATAAAAGATTCGAAGAAAATTATCAAATTCAGTATGCGAAGTAACTTTTTTCTATCAGCTAATTATATGATTATAAAATAAGGTAATTATAAAATGATTATAAAATACCATAAAGAAAAAAATAAGAAAGGAAGCAAATTTATTTTTTTATTTCAAAACTTCAAATTTATCAATTTTATTAATTAATTTCAAATTTTGCATTTATTTTTGTCGCAAATATCCTTTAAATAATTACAATAAAACAATGAAAAATAAAAAAAAAATAAAACTTTAATAAGTGGGAATAAAACGGAGATAAAACAGAAAAAAAAAATCGCGAAAATAAAAATACTAAAGATAAAACTGATAAAAAACAGCCTTTCATATTAAAAATATTTAATGATTGAAAATATTTAATGACTGTTAAAACAAACCCTTCATGTTAAAAATATTTAATGATGCCAATTCATTGTGTATTGAAGAAAATTTGGAATTTCGAGAAATATTTGATGTTGGCGTTTCCAAAGACGATCGTTGATGATTGGAAGACAATAAAACGCTTGGTTTTTCACTCGATAAGAAACTAGGATTCTGATAAGACTTTTGATCAGAAAACTGTTGATAACTTTTTAAAGAACTCAGTTCAGGATAAAGTGAGAATTTGGTAGTTTGCTCTAAAGACTTATTATTATATGGACTAGTTCCAGAAAAGTGCCTTATCTGGGATTTAGTTGGACTCAGCGATGTTTGTGAATGATGTGGCGCTTCTTTAACTGTTAATGCAGCGTTATTATACGCTTTCGCTATTCCTGAGACATATTTTTGCGTTCTTTTATCTTTGGCATATTGAATAAATGCATTTCTCGCCTGAAAAAAAAAAAAAAATTATAAAAATCATAAAACTATAAAATTATAAATTATAAAAATATAAATTAAAATTAAAAATGATGTAAAATGTAAAAAATGTAAAAAATGTAAAAATTATAAAACCAATATACAAATTAAATTAGTAAATTGAATGGATAATAATTTAATTGATAGCTCAAGAATTATATAAATAAAAAAGATTAAATCTGAAACCCACAGAACGCAAAAAAAAGCCAAAGTCAAATTTCTGAGAAAATTCTGAATTCTAAAAAATAATTTTTAATTAAATGACAGCTTCATCAATGACCGCATTAACATAATTAATAATCCAAAAAGATATTGAAAAACGGAGAAAAATAAAGATAAACCTGAGCATTCTCAGCAACTGAAATGGCTGAAGATCGAACTTTTTCATTCTTGCTTAAATTTATAAGACCTCGTTGGATTTCTGGGTCTTTTTTGAAAAGCGTCTTCGCCGTGTTTATCGATAAATTAACATTTTCTTTAAAATATCAAAAATAAATGGATTTTTTAAAAATTTAGTTGATAGAAAAATTAATGGAAAATTTATAAAGAATGGCGATAAAAATAATAAAATATTTTGCGGACACGAAAAAAGTGCGGTAAAGAAAAGGAAAAGCCAGGAATAACGGGAAAAAGAGGCAATGCGAGGGGAAACGGAAGGCGAAACGAAGAGGAAAAACCACGCTTCTTGCACTTTTCATTCAACAACTGCTTTTTGATAATTGTTTTTACTTCACCAACTTACTAATTTATTATAAAAAATTTTAAAGGGTTTTCTAGCGTTTATCGTATTTATGGTGGTTTTTTCTAAAATTTTTTATTATGAATGAAGAATTACAGCATTAAAAACAAGCATTAATTAATTGATTTTCAAATTAAATAACAGTTTATCAATAATTCACAAAAAATTAAACGAAATAAAAATTTAACTTGCAAAAAAATTGGTAAATTTTCACTCATTCACTAATAAAAAAAGTTTGATTCATTCTTAGACCAAATTTATACCGCTATCAAATTTAATTGATTATCAGTACAAATTTAACTCGTTACCATATATTGAACCCGGTTCACTATTACATCAAATATAACTCACTAACATAAAAATCTAGTACATTAGAATCAAAAATTAAGTGGTTAGTATTTATTTCTGGTTAGGCTCACCCCGCTGGACGTTCGTATTAACAATTTTAGCCAGGAAGTGACGTGGCAAAAGTGGGTTGTTAGCAGCACTCAGACATTTTTTTCTCTTGTTGAGGACAAGAACAGAATCCTAGTCTCTAGAAACAATCTATCGCTGAAACGCTGAAATCTATCCATCCTGCCTGCCAGCTCATTATTAGACCGAGGTTAACTCCTGATTATAAGGAAGTAAGCTCATAATTAAATCAAATCTGGCCGATAACAAATAACCTAGGCCATTATATGGCTGAGCTCATCAAAAAATTAAAAGGAAAATAAATGAACAACCTAAGGATGAAGTGGGTTTATGAAGTGAACTGTTCATCACTCTATTTCGTGGCTTAACAGGTATCGGCGGTCGCGGTAACGGCTTATCAGCAGCAAACATCGTATCAGTCGACTACCACTTGAAATGCAATAGTTCTTCATAATTAACCATATTCATAATCGACAATAAAAATTTCAAAATAAAATAAAAGAGAAATGAAAAAAAGATGAAATCGAGAAAACTTTCGCACTAAAACATTATTAATAGCCACTTTCAAAGGTAATATGCTTAAAAAAATTTTTTAAAGAACATCGCGGCAAGCGCGTCACCGCGGTTTAAATTTGCGACCAAACAACCGGTCGCCTAACCGAATGCAATTAATTTTGGAACATTTAACCCTCTGACTTTTATCGGCAAGAAATCTCACAAAGCACGATGCCCTATAAAGAAAAAAGTAACTTCCAAAAAATCATTGGAAAGTCGACAAAAAAAGATTTCGGTGGGAATTATTTGTATTTTAAAACACAAAAAACCAACAAAACTAGGAATGGAATATTATCTGAGCAATTCTCTTAAACGATCAGCTGATTCGCCTTACAACTTTTTTATTCATACAATCAATAAAGAGAACTTTGTTCAACAAATATAATGTTGCAATCGATAGAACAATTGAAAATTCTTGGTCATAAAACGATTGTTTGACCTCTGTAGTTTTCGTTGTAGTTGTGTCCTGTTTCCTTTCTATTTTTTCTCTTTCTATTTCATTCAAGAGCTTTTGCGTAAAGAAAAGGGTTTATTGATTTCTCGGTGGATTTTAAAGGCAAATTTATTAAATAGTGTGAATATACTTATACTCACTGGTCTCTTATCACTTGGGGCTTTTTTCATATTTTTGGCATATAATGGGCAACTGTTGTTGCTGTTAAATTAAAATTAATTAATGATAATAATGAGAAAAATCCATAATCCATTACATAAAATATCAATAGAGATAGATGATTATAGTAAGACTAAATGTTAACGATTTTGCTGGTGATTTTGCAATTATAAATTTAAAAGTGCTGATAGTGGCAGTAATTTATGCAGCACGTGCCAGTAGTAGTTTGTAATTGAACAATCAAAGTGATAAAGGACTCCAAGTTTAAAGATAAGATGATCCTGGAGATATTTCATATCATATCAATATTGAATAGAATAAAAAAAATTTTAAAAATAATTATAATAATAATTATATTTTTAGAATATAAGAATTTTTGGCATTTAAAGGCAAATAAATAGAGATTGGCTTAATTTAGAATAAAGAGTAGGAAAATGTGAATGACAGTGATAATTTTGCAAATTGTCAGTGCAGTAAGGATCAGTTTCGATCATTTTATGTTAGGCTCCTTAATCGAATTTTTAATCATTTAAAATTGCCAGAGAATTGAGTACTCAGGAAGAAATGCCTGGCTGTAGAGTCAAAGTCGATTTGAAACGAATATATATGCTAATTGAATAGTTTCAAGAGAATTTGGCTGGTGAAATAAAGGTTGGCTTAATTTAATGGATTGTTTTTTCCTCTTTTTGCAGCATATTTGTGGTTTATATTACTATTAAAATGAGATTCTTTACCAGAAAACTATTTGAGAATTGAAATAAAGATGGATCCCCAATACTCAAATTTCATTGACAAGATTTTTTCTCGTACAATATTCGAACCCATAATGATTAACCTTAGTCGAAATAACGTACCATCAGGCCAATCTCTTCGTTATATTGCACGAAGCAAACTAAAAATGGTCAATAGTGTTAAAAGAAGCGCAAGAAAAAAGTTAACTAAATCTAGACATAAACTGCAGAAGCTGGCTTAATATTCTCATTCATTTTTGCACTTTTGTCCTCATTTCAAAAAATTACGGTAAAATTGGAATACCTTATTCAATACTGTCTTTAAAGTCTTGACTATACCTTCTAATATTTCCACATATCCTGTTATATTCCCTTAATTTATACTTCTTTGAACTCTATAATGCTCGTTGGGTATTCTTATATTATTTTTTTAATAGTCTTATTTGACTTCACAATTCTTCAGTACTCTGCTCTCTTTATGCTAAAGCTCCAATGTTTATTGTTTTCACTTGAATCTGTAACTGCACCATATTCAGCAATAAGGTTAATGAATAACCGACACAAATAGCCATTTCATAGCCATTTATTAATTTTTTTGAAAACTGATCTTCTATTTTTATGTAAAATTGGTTTATCGACAAAATTCTATTTTTTATAATAATAAAATATGATAGTAAAATAAGTGAATTAATGGGTTTTGTTTTATTCATCGTATAGTCTACTTCCGATTTTAATTTTGAAGTTAATTAAATTAAATTAAGGAATATAGCAAAATTAATAAAGTTAATTTTTATGTTTAGTGAAGGAAATTAGATTTTTATTCACATATATATCTTTCTAATAAAAATTGCTTATTTTTATTGGACCTTTAGGTCGATATCGCAGATATTTCGACACGTTCGTTTTCACTAATGAATAATGTTTTTCAATTTTATTTATTTTAATTAATCGTGCATATGTATTTAAACAAATAAAACAATAACTTTGTCGAATTTCAGAAAAAATAATCCTGATTTTATCAAACATTTTTTAATCGATTAAGGAATAAATTGTAATAATGGATGATGAAGATAATATACTCGATTCTACTTCTAATATTGTTCGTTTTTTTCTGATGGAAACTTTTGAAAATCTTTAAAAATCAGTTTTTTCTTCTACTTCATTATTTTACCACCATTTTTGTTATTTATTTTGTTATTTATTGTATTGTATTTTAGATTTCTGCAAGAAATTTATGATTTTTTAAAATTTTCTTTAGGCTTTGAAATTAAAAATAAGTGTTTTAAAGGAAATATAATTTTTAATTTTTTTAGGATTTAAGCAATATTGAAGAATTTGATGAATCGGCGATACTTGATGAAGATTTACCCTTAGATAGTAGCCTATTATTAGGCGCAAAAAAGGAAAACGATTTATCTGTGAAGAATTTAAAGGGATCAATTTTATCTCAAGAGGATATGAAAGGTGAATTGGTCGATGAAGGAGAAGAATTAGATTATGATGAAGATACAGAATTAACTAATGAAAGGACTCCTAGGACTGGGAAATTCACTTCAGAAAGAGTATCTTTTTTTTTTCTTGTAGTAGCATTTTCTTTGCAATTCAATAAAATTTGATTTGTTAATATTTTTTTATATTTTTATATTTTATTTTTTTTTTATAGAATTCTAAAAGATCTTTAAATCAAAGATGAAAAAAAAGACCATTTAAGTCAAAAAAATTCATTCATCTGGCTATAAAATTTAAATTTAATCAGAACAACTAATGTAAAATTTAAAATTAAAAATTTTTTAAAATTTATCTTCCATAATTTCTTCCGAATAGTTTGTAAGAAATTCTCAAAAATACTTTTTTTTTCTAAAAGGATTAATTAAAGAGGATTCCCTTGTATTTGCATTAAATATCGTAGATTATATAAAATTATCTCATTTTGCATGTTATGAATTATTAATTACATATGTAATATGATATGTAATTCATTTACTCATTTACTTTTTTCGATTTTTCGGTGATGCTTTAATATTTACTCTTTCCATGTTTTCAAGTGGAGTATTAATTTTAAGAATCATTATTCGAAGATTACCATTATTAATGAATTCAAAAGGAAAAATATAATGTTCGGATTCGAATGGATTGAAAATTTTTCAGGATTCTTCGTTCTAAGTTTTTAAGAAGTGTACGTTAAAAATTAATTTCAATTTTTTCTAAATTCTTTTCTAAATTTTTTTACCACTTTAATGATAACCTCCACTGACTCCTATGCCATTCGATCCAGTAGCAGCAGAAGCCACTCCTTTTTTTATTTTCCAAGCCCATATGTCACTGGGCTCTCTTTCAAAATCTTTTGGTCATATTAGCCCAGGTTTTCCTCGTTCATCACAGAATATCAAGTAGCTAATAAATTTCTGCTATGAGTGACGAAGAACATGGCTTAATCAGCATATAGGATTCAGCGCTTTATGACGATATTGTTAACTTAAGTGGTGTTTTAACAACGACAATTATGCGAAATTTTATCTGCTTGATAAGAACGTTAAATATGTCCTAGTTTTTAAATGGTACATCATAAGTGGTCAAAGATATATAGCTTCTTAATTTTCCCCTTTTTCTTTGGTTTCGAAGTATATGAGAATTTTCATCTTGATGGTGGTTTCGCAGTAATTCCATAGAATTTTGCCAGGCGAAGATATTATAGCTACGGCTATCCAGGTTAGTTTCAATTTTATTTTTCTCTTGGCGATTTGGTATAAGAATGGATCCAAGATATTTAAAGTCTCAATTCATAATGAATTGATATTTTATCAATCCTATTTATAGGACGAAGAGATTTTCGTCTTATTTACATTTACATTGATCCTAAGCCCGATCTTTACTGCAATTGTCGATAAGTGATTTTTAAAGTTTTCTTTAAGCAGTCACTTGTATTTTTCAATTGTTAATCGAAAAAGATAACATTAACATTATTCAAATCCTTTGATACTTTGCTATGGACTGTCTTCTTAAATGCAAACAATAATTACCTCATAGTTGATCTTTGTAGGGGAAGTGCATAGGTCTCAAGCCGTTATTTCCCCTATATTCACAGACAGATATAAACTGGTACGCTTTTTTTGAGTCAAATCTCCTTCAGAGCGCTATTCTGTGGCATATCATGGTTAAATTTAGTTTTAGAGAATTCCTTTTGCTGTTCAAGGCAGTATTTAATAGTAATAGTAATAGATCATTACCTCGGATCATTTTAGTAACCATTTCTGTTGCTTTATGGAAAGGCATTTCCTGTTATCGCCTATTTGAATTAAATTTTAACTTAAGTTTTAATTTAATAGTAGTCTTTTCCATATTTAGGCCACATGATTCCTATGACGATTTCTATCTTGCTATGCAGCTGTTGTCTTCGATGGCTATAATCTCCTGACATGTTCAGGCAGTCTTTTCAAATAGTTATATCGTTACCGATGCCAGGCTAGCTCATTTCTTAGTGGTTTGAAATTTCTTAGCATAACGTGGATTTGACCGACTTTTTTAAAAATACCTTTTGGACAATTTTGGTTTGTAATGTGCTTACTGTTCCTGAATCTTTTTTTGAAAGAATTGAAAAATATTAATAGGAACTATTTTCTGCGTGTTATCAGTTTCATGCAAATCTTGGTCATAATATGGTCTGACCCGTGAAGATTGCCATTTTCGGGGATATCAACAGCCATCCAATACGGAACATCGGTCAATAATCAATACCAGTTGGAATACTGGATCCATGCGACTTCTCCAGTGCATATCTGTATTTATGCTTCTCGGCAAAGCGAAAAAGGTGATCTCAGTATCAATCCCCTATATGCCATATTTGCCAACTATGGAACCCGTTATGACATTGTGATCTATGGACGCATTGCTCTCTTCTCTTCTTCTCTTCCTCCTCCTTCCTCCTACCTCCCTTTTCCCTCTATTTTTGTCATACTTTTTTACGCATAAAGTAGGAGCATAATCCCCGAAATATCGCAGAATTTTCATTCAAATTGATTATAAAAGAAAGCGGATAGAAGACATGATAATGGGACAGCTATTTCGTCCCAAGTCATGATACAACTAAAATCTGTCAGACCCAATAAATGCTGGAGACCTGAAGCGGGGATTTCCGACAAACAGGAGATGTACAAGATATTTGGATAAAATCTGGTTAAGTATCGTTTATAGCCTAACTCTTGACGTCCATAAACGATATTCCATGCTATTATCGCCAAGTTCTGACGTACACACATGATACATTTATTTAACCGACGGTTCATTTTCCTTAATAAGCAATTATCTTGGATTATTCTATTATTAAATCTGTAATTTTGAGGTATAGAAAAAAGGTGGTTAGTTATTTTGGGTTTTTTATTTTTGAAAATTGTCCATTTTGTCCACTTTGAAGTTTTAATTTTAAAAGAAAAATATTTATATTAAAGGATTATTTTATTGCAAAATAAAAATACCATTTTTTCATGTGAATTATTTTTGTCTAATTATATAATTTCTTGATTCATTTTATTTTTCGTTGAACTCTTACTTTTGTGGTCAATTATTTTTTGTAGTCTTTAGCATTAATTAATTATATTAGAAAACATCTCTAAAATTCTTTTCTCGATGATTTTGTATTTTTAAAAAAATTTATAATTTTTGCCAACTGTTGAATATTTTATCTCCTTGGAATGAATATCGTTTTTAAATTCGATTTAAATTGTGAATATTTTTTACTTTGCATTATTTATATCCTATATATCCTATAATATTCAGGTATCGTTTCAACGAATTACAGTTCCACGAAATGCCGATAAGTTTAAAAAATTAGAAAATATAAAACCTGCAGCAGAAAACGACATAGGCGTAGATGGTCCTCAGATGGTTTGTGCTATTTTTATAGATTTGGATGAAAAAATTTTAGATCAATTGATAAACCAAAATCAAACGTTTTGTAATAAGATATTTAATTAGTAGGTATCGCAAAAAATAAAGCCAGGATTTGAAGTTATTTTGAAAGCCAGCCTTTGATATCATAACATTCGAAACTTATTAAAAAAACCTTCCCGGATATCAACGTCCTCTCAAAGTTCAGCAATAATCTTTTTCTTAATCCACTACTTTTAACTTTTCTTCTGTTTTAATCCTGCTTTACCAAAAGCCACCCGTATTCCCCAAAGCTTTCCATACCAACCACCCATATTCTTCTTCTTCTAACAGCCCTCACCATTACTGGTTAGGCTAGCTCTGCTGCAAGAGTAAGACGTTTCCAAACGTCTGGCGCGGTCTGATGCCGTCATCGACAGTAATAGAAGCCATTCCTTTTTCCGTCGTCTAAGTCCACGTATTGCTGGTCCACCTATGCGTTCAAAATCTTTCCTGACCGTATTAGTCCAAGTGTTGATTGGCCCACCTCGATTTTGCCGCCATCCATCACACGGTTTAGCAAGTAACGAAATATGCAACAACTCTTGTGGTAGACGACGGAGAATGTGCCCTAACCACCCATATTATGTTTCCTCAACACTGTTTCCTACTTTGTAGTGTCCTTTTGAAGCGGCTACAGATTTAAATTGTAAATTGATTTTGACGGTTACTTCTGAAAGAGTATAAAAGCGGAAAGAATGGATGGTTATTTGATTAGTACGAAAACAATATATAGGATTTGAAAGGGTTTTTTAGTTAATATAGCGAGTTTTGAGACGAACTTGACACATTCTGTACTAAACAATTCGTTGGACGCATCGTTATCTTTAACTGTTCTAAATTGAAATTGTAGAATCGATCACATTTTCGACCAACAGAGCCATCAATTCAGACAGCAAATAATTATCGTAAAACTCCAAAAGTTCTTATCAACCCGCATTACAAAGGCATTATAAAACCAAGAGAACCCTGTTTGTTCTTTCTTTTTTCAATTTTTTAATTGGCATAAAATTTTCTTTTTTTACAAAATTCTCAGCTAGAATTTTAATAATTAATTTTTAATTTAATTTTAGCTGGTATGTAAAGTTAAATTTTAAATTTTTTAATTTTTTTTTCTAATTTTTTATAAAATATTTATATATTTATTCTTCTTGATACTTTTCTTTCTAGCTTTTTTTCTTGCTTCATTGTTTGCCCGTTAAATGATAGATTTTTGTTTTTGAATTTTTTAAATTTAAAATTTCTGGAATTTTTAGTACAGTTCAACTGGGCGCCAGCAGTAGCGGTGCCTAGTTCATCGACGATTGGGCTTCAAAATATGCCTCAGCAGAATGCAACAATCTCTCTTGTTCACCCACCCGCTATTCCTTTCACGGTTGTTACATTGTATTATCCTATATTTTAGATTATTTTGTTTTAGCAATGTGGACTAAAGCATTAATTATGATCGTGTGTTTTAATTTTAGGTCACTCCTCCAGTTCCTCAACTGGTCGGTTTTTGTCATCAACCTCCACCAGTTATTCCATATCCAAATTTTTCTACACCCCCACCAAACATTTATTCTTACCATAATGTAGGTATTTCCACTTGTAACTCAAACGGTCACTGGAATCAGCTTGTTGAAGGATTCCTTAAACGAACAAATACTGCTAATAAAATCAACAAATTTGCTCATTCTCGATCACGTTCTTCATCATTTTCTCGTTCAAGGTGCTTTTTTTATATTTTTGGTACATTAATCCGTATTTTTTCAATTTTCTTAATTTTTTTAAATTGTAGATCAAGGTCGTACTCTTCTCGTTCTCGAACATCTAGCTCATCATTTGATTCACGCTCGTCGTACCGTTCTTCGATGCGTAACAGTCGATCAAGAGGCAAATCTCTGTCTCAGTTGCAGCGTTCACCAATTTCTACCAAACGTCCAAGGTTGGTTTTATGCAATTTTTAATCTTCAAATTTAAATTTTGAATTTTGAATGTTGAGGTCGATTTTTTAATGTGATTTCTTTTTTTTTGGGAAAGCTCCTTTGATGTATCTGGCTTTGGGGTTACATAATTTTTATTTTCAAACGATGCTAAAGGGCCTATTATATTGTTTTTTTTAATTCGTAGAACCAATAATTTAAATTGCGTTTAAATTTTTTTGGTTCATTTGCTTAATCAGATTCGGCATGGAAAGGCATGGCTTCCGACTCCTGATACTTTGAAATCGAGTCAAATTATAAAACAAGTTTTGACAATAATTTTTCTAATGGATACAAGAATAATTCGTTAAGTTCGAATCCAGAAATATGGATTTCGAAGATCCCTATGCTGCAGACGTCTTTCAAATTCTATCAATAAATTCCTAAATGAAACGATGGAGGGATGTTTCCAGAAATTGTGCAAATTTAGCATAACAATTTGGAGTTTCATTTGGTGTCGGAATCACTTATTTGTTGCTGGGAAGAAAAGTTTGACAAAATGAAGTTGCTGTTATTACAATACAAAAATGAATGAAATGAATTTTTACTTTTTATCATTTATGGAATGAATTCACTTCCTATTACAAGTACATTCTAATGGATTCGACAGCAGGAAAAGATGGCTGGACAAAGATCACTCCGTTCCGTGTTAAAACCTTACATTGCTCGAAAAAACTGTATTCACCTAGTGGTCTTTCTCAGGATTGGCCCCTTATGGCTTCTGATGAAGTAGAGTAGTAAAGAATTAAAAATGGTCCACCAGGATAAAAAATGCAGCCAGCTAACAAAAGGTTTCATCATTTTGCACGAATAACCGCACAAGAATCATTTCACAAGAAATTTGCTGAGTTGAATATCCATTCACCATATTTGCTCGGTTTCTCATCAATGCTTTTTCTTCTTCCGCACTCTGACAGTTTTTCTTCTAACAATTTCCTCAGGGAAAATGCAGGACCCAGGATCCAGGAAACGTCTGCCCACTGATTCCAAAAGCTCAGACTTTTATACAAATTGAAAAAATGCACTATGTCACGCTATGTTATGTTCATTATTATGGTCCTCATTTTGAAAAATACTGATTTTCAAAAAAAATTATGGTATTACAAAATAAACGACACAAAACTGACGAATTTTTTGGAAGACCCAATATTTCCCAATATTTGGTGTCCATTTGATATTATAAGTTTAAATGCTTTTATCGTAGAACGCCCTTGATTCTAATGCACAGTTTTCTTTTTAATTAAGTTAGTTATCTTCTCGTCTTCATGTTCATAAATATTCATAGGAAATATTCTCCTCGCAACAGTAGTGATATCCATGCTCGTAATCTTGTTTCGGAAGAGAAGGGAGAGCGAAGAGTTAGAAATACGAAGCCTAAGGCTCCCAGTGGATTTAATTTCGTAATTTTTTTTTATTTTTTTTATTTCTGTAATATGTTCATGGATCAAAAATGATTTTATATCCATTTTCCGCATAATTACATCAGTTATTTTTCTTCAGTAGCAATATCTTTTTTGCCCAATTACTCATCGTTTTTTGACTTATTACTTATTGTTTAAGGAGAAGACAATGGAATGTGCCAAAGTTATTGGATTAGACAGCGAATACTTGGCAAAGTTAGCTGAACAGAAAATAATGCGTGAGGCGGTTTTAAGAAGGAAAGAAGAACGTAGAGGGCTGAATATTCATCATCATCGCAGTTCTAAAGATTTGAAGCAAAATTTTGGAAAGAAGCTATCTGATAATTTATTGAAGCGAATCGAACACAAACCTACCGAATCCATTAAAGATGATTTCGGACGGAATGCAACCAATATTATTCGAAGTAGTCCTACTGTAAAAAATATAAAGAGCTCAATAAATGCCGAAAAATTCACTGAAATGAAATCAGATGCGACACGAAATAATCAAAACAAGATTTCGAATGAATTAATCAAGGAAGGAATAAGAAAGAAAGCATATCTTGCTGTGGTTGTGGCAACAACAAATGCTACTGAAATAAATGAAAAACTTATTAAAATGTTTGCTGAAGAAGCTGGTCGAATTAAGGTTTTTTTTTCGAATTTAACCTTAGATTTTTCGAATTTTCATTTTTTTATAAGCTCATTCTCATTTCATTTCTCGAAAATAATATATTTTTTACCACATGTTGCTTGCAACAAATTTCTGTTATTTCTATTAAATGAAATCCCAGTCGTGAAAAATAATTATCCATATTTGTTTATTGTCTCTTTACTACATGCCTTTTTTTTATAGAAAATTTGGTGCTCGAATGATAAGCTGGTTTACATAATCTTTGAGCAACATGAGAGTGCCAAGAAATTTATGTTGAAGTACAATGGGTAATACTTTTAAGAGTATTTTTATTATTTGTTTAATTGTGCAAATCATATGTGTAGATTTTGAAAATTTAAAATCTGTGTATACATTTTTGAAAATTTTATATAGGCATATTTTAGACATTCATTAAATGGAACTTTTCTCTGCATTAAATTGGAAAAGGTTTACGAAAATTTATCGGAATTGTGAAGGTGGTGCTCTATATCAAAAATTTTGATTTTATTATGGCAGTCTCAAATTTTTGAAATTTTTTTCTAAACTTTTATTACATACTGCATTTTTTTCGCTTGTATGGCTTAAAAAATGTATACTTCGGGCTAATAGTTTGTAAAAATTTTGCTATTAATCGAAATTAGTTTTGTACAGTGGCTTGAAATTCATTTAATAATTTGTGCATATGTTTTTATTTCACTTTTCTACTTTTTCTTGTTCTTTTCTTTGTCATTTCATATTAATTTTTCATTTTTCATTCATTATTGAGGTTTTATAGATTTATAAATTTTTTTATCTAGCAAGAAAGGAGAAAGAAAAAATATATTCCGATTTAAACGAGAGAGTTCTCTTTCTACGTTTTGGCTTCTTCTTTGAAATTATCGAAGGCATTACTTTTTCATTTTATCTGCTGCGAAATTGTTTTAAAAAAAATCCTTTGATTTGTCTTTTATAATTTTTGTTGCAAGTAAAATAATTATTGTAATCTTTAATTTTTATCATATATTTCACACAAAAAGAAATAGTTTAGAAAATATATGCAATCATCTTCACAAATTTACTTTTAGCTAATTTCCAGTTATATTACGCTGATGGAGAGAGCTGGATTTCCCTTAGTTTTTTTCTTCATTTTTCATGTGGTTTGTTGTTATACCCATAGCCATTTTTGAATATTAAGAAAACTGAAATGAAGCTTATTATTTTAATTGTATTCTAATGTTTTTATCTGGATTTCCATTAATAAAGAAATGTTAGGTTGGAAATCCATAGAACTGCCAAGTTGTCATTTTCTAATAATTTGTTGCTTTTGTCATTTAATTTGTCATTTATCTCATACTACTGGCAAATTTATTTCAGCTTTGGATTTTACATTGTTTAATTTGCATATAATCGAGGATATTTTCAAAATAAAAATGTCATCTTTTTCTTGCTATTTCTTATTATAAATCTACCAATTATACATGATAAGGTAAAGATTATTCATTATTTGATGTATACGGGTATTATTTACGAATATTTGTTTGTATATATATTTATTCATTCATGAAATTAATAAAGTATCAAAAGATGTTTACGAAATTTGAAATAAAATTTATTTTTAGTTTTTTGAACGCTTCAAGTATAAAAGCATGATAAACAAAAGATATTTCGTTTGGTTATACAAGCTGAAAACTGTATATTTAGATTTAACATAATCACCAATACTCACCAATAACAATCTGTTTGCACATAATTCTGCAAAATTAGGAAAATTTGCACCATGCTATGGTGAATATGGTCGCTGTAGCTGCACATAATGAAATTTTCAATTTAATATTTAATTCGTTTCGCAATATCTCTAAATGAATAAAACAAAAATTAATTTGTAATTTTTAAATTCAACCATTATATGCAAGCGATCCCAAAAGAAATTCTATGATTGCGTTTAAAAAGTAATTTCATAGGTTAATCCCTTATAAAACTTTACGAAACAAAGCAAAAAGTCCTTACGATTTCTGTCCTTCTATTTTCCTTTTTTCCAGAATTTTAGTTATTTGTGAATATTCTCGATCAAGTTTGTGCTTTTCTTTATCTGCACCACTTTTTCTGGTTTTTCGTCCATCATTAGTTTTTACTCCAAATTGGTACGCAGCTCTGAAATTATAATTTATCAATTAATATGCAAATATTTATTCGAGAAATACAAAATTCACTTTGGCATGGCCTCCTTCGATTCCATATATTTTTCATATTCATCATGATCATCGAAATCCCATCTCTTTATTGGGCCCCTCCGATTACCCTGAAACGTTCCAATAAATCAAAAAAATTGCAACTTTATTTGTAATTTCATTATTTCAAAGTACTCGCATATCTGGTAATATTTTATAATTTTTATACATTATATGTAAAGACTTGCGTCTATCATAACGTGATAATAATAATGTAAAACGGTTAATGGCTCAATGCTTCAACATAAGAAAGAATAAACTGTTTTCACAGTAGGAGATGGATCAATAATGCACTACTATACATATACTCAGACTCAGAATATTCAGAAGAGATAGGCATGTACAAGCTGGGGAAGATGAATATTGCCTTCCAATATCTCTGCTGCGAAAAGCAACTGATAAGAGGCATGAATAAAATGACTGTAATTAACCATCGAGATCGACTATCGAGGTTTAGTGATCTACAACCAGATAATATAATCGAAGATGCAAATAAGGTCAGAACGAATTATAAAAAGCCCTATTCTCCAAAGGATCGTTCAAGGTGTAATCTCAACTTCAATAATACTAATATATGGTAACAATAGTATGAAATATAACAGTATGGTAACAACAGAGCCACTAACAGCAAAAACTATACAGTACTGGAAGAATATTCGGGAGAAAGAAAATTCACAACATCAATGCAAATGGCTATATGATCCGAAAGAATAAATCGCTATCATCCAAAGCAAGAACCATCACAATTGCTAATATTCAACAGTGATTAAAAAATATGAAAAGTTGGGCAGCACCTGATCCGGATATGATTCAGACTTACTAGCTAAAGAAGCTAACAGCGGTTCATAACTGCCTAACGACACAAATGAACCAGCTGCTTGTGGTAGGCTCTCACCCAAACTGATTAATACAAGGAAGGACGATACTGATCATAAATAAAAGAAGCTCATAAAAGAATAACACTGTCCAACTATCAACCAATAATCTGCCTCTCTGAAAAGTCCTGTCAGGTGTCATAGCCATCAAGCTTTATGATCATATCAGCCAGTATATGAATGCAATTCAAAAAGGCATTGGGAACAAAACCAGAGACTCCAAATACAAGCTCATAGATAAGGCAATCGTTCAAAATCCTGGCAGACCAATCTGCTTGAATTGACAATTGGAACTATGATTCAATGGTCTCACACATGGATCTGTGAATGTCAATAGGACTGTGGAAAATCACATTGAAATCAATTCAAAACAACTTACACAAGTGGTTATCAAGTGCGGCATATACCAAGGCAATGCCCTATCTCGCCTATAGTTTTAAAACCCCTCAGTCAAATAATCACTAGAAGCGGATATGGGATACCAATTCAAGAGCGACCGCCACCTTCTCTACATGGATTATATGCAAAAAATGAATGATATTGATTACTTACCCACCTAACTTCAAAGTAATGATTAATAAATTTAACCTGCCATCATATCATATAGCGGACATGCATGCTAGCTAAAGAATCCTTGGTACCCTATAGTCACATGGCAATCATGATGAGGAGATAAGGAAGATTACATTATCTAAGTATAACCAAAGGACAAGACAAATCTTGAAGAGCAAGCTAAATGGGAAGAACAAAATCCATGCTATAAATATGTACGCACTGCCAGTGTCATCGGGCATTATAAGATGGACCAGGAAGACAAGGAAACTACTGATTGCAAAGACCAGGAAATTCCTCAAAATGCAACGGAATTTTCACCTCAAGTCCAACACCCAAAGACACCACCTGAAAAGGTGGGGCATGGTGAGCGTGAAAGTCGCTATCATGAATGAAACTCGAAGCATTCAGAAATATATCAGCAGAATGAACTGGTGAGAGAATGTTTGAAGGATGTATAGACACTGGGAAATGATCAAACAGAGGAAATACCATGTCAAAGCAAGACTCTCCATCGATGCACCATTGCACCATCGACAGATAACTGAGGTAGCTAACACTGTGAAATCGTACCAGTGGATGAAGAAAATCGGACTAAAAGGTAACTGAAGAAGAATTGATTATAGCAGCAAAGGAGCAAGCATTAAGCATAGGATTCATTGAAACAAGGATACCAAACTAGACAGAACTCTACATGCAAACTATGCAAAAACGCCCTAAAAACAGCAAGACATAAAATGCAAGCAGGAACAACTTAAACTGAAAGACATAACTACATAGCTGGCATCATCTACAGGAATATCTGCTCGGTATATTGCATAGACTCTTCCAAGATTAAATGAGATATTCTTCTGAAAATCGTAGAAAATAATAAGGTGAAGATAATTGGGATTTTTCCATCCAGGCATACAAATAAGTACTAGCCAATCATAACCAACCAGATATCATGGTAATAGACAAAAATAAGAAATCTCCAAAATAGGACACTATTAGAAACAGCTAAAATACTGCACAGACCTCTCAATCTGCCAGGTCTCTAATAGAAAACACGAGGTTGAGGATGGTCATGACCCCTAGGGTATGAGAAAAGTTTTTTCATACAACAATTGATGAAAATAAAAAAACGGAATACCATGTCCATTTTTGAATAATCAGCCTCGTCATCACTTTCACCTGCTGCTTCATACATTTCAATGCCACCTGGATAGCATTCAGCATAACCTTCAGTCTCGATTGCTGATTTCTTTTTTTTCTGGGATGGTGGCACGTTTTCAGCATATTTTACGATTTCTTCGCGACGCTTTTCGTAATCTCTTTTATCTTCTTCTTTATTACGTCGATCCCTTTCTCGATCTCGATTACTTTTATCATGATCACGATGTCTTTCTCGATCCTTCAATTTCTCGCGTTCCTTATCCCTATCATCACGTCCATTATCTTCGAAATATCTGAAATAATGAATAATTTACGATTTACTTTCAAGCTAACTCTTTAACTCTTTAAATTTGATAAATGGTTTGATGGAAATATTCACATATTTACTTACGACGAAGGTTTTAGCCGTCGACGATCTCTATCTCTTTCTCGATAATTATCTCTCTCCCGCCGACGATCACGATCAGAAGTGGTTTTGGATATATTCGAATCAAATATGGGTTCAGATGCCAACTTATTCCGTTCTTCCATTTCGAGTTTTTTTTTCTTTTTCTGTGAATCGGTGCGTAAATAGGATAAAACTTGCGTGAGCTTCTGAAATTGTAATTTTTTAAGACTAATAAATAACCACTGCTAATGGCTACCAGGAATAGCTAAAAAAAATTTGATCACTGAGACAAACCTGTATAAGCAGATTGCTCGTATTGATATCATTACTACTTTCAGCAGCAGGACAATCATGGATGGAGCGTAAGCGGGTTGTTGGCAAATCATTTTCCTCCTCTTCTAAATCGATTACATAAGCCATTCGACCTTTTCTAGAAGAAAGTACAAAAGTAAATGGAAATATTATCAATTCGAAATAGAAATTTTTTAAAATGTTCATTCAATTGATTTAAGGAATTTTGCTAGCATTTAGTGGCCTGACTTTTCATTTCTCTTTTTGTATTTTGTTTCATATTTAATAAAATAAAAATAGGTAGGCAACCAATACCTGAATAGCTCGTTCCTATAAGGTAATTCATTTTGAAATAAAATTCGATAAATGCTACGAACCATCGGATTATCTGACCGAATTTCTTCCATGTTGTCCTTCTAAACAGAAAATCTCAAACCGTTCCAGAAAAATTTTTATAAAAAATTGGACAGGATTATAAAAAAATGATCATTTACACTGTATTGACTTTCAAGCATTTCTTCATTCTTTTGCTCGCGCATAGCTATTTCAGAACGGACTTTGTGAAGAAGAGAATAATCAAGTCCCTTTACCAAGTGAGTATGCTCCATATCACCACCAAGATATTTACTTTCCTTAAAATTTATTCAGAAATGACAGAAGAAAATACAAACTTGACCATCGGTAAAGGCTATAATATAAAAATGTTTATAAAAATAATAAATCATAATGTGAAAAAAAATATCAAAATAACTACAAAATTTTTATTAAGTATCTTGTTCCTCTTCTTATGAATAAATAATATTTCTATAATATTTCTATGCCAGTTTTTTAAAATGAATGAATTACCTGAATTGCTTGTTTTCGGCGTTGCGCTGCATCAGCAGTAGCTCGAATATCACTCGGAACAGCTCTATATGCGTTATTTGCCTGAAGATCATCTGAATCTTCCTTTCCAATTCCTTTTCGACGTTCTTCAGCTCTATCTCGATAGTTTTTTAGAATTTCGGTTAAATTTGATGGACCTGCAGAATTTCCAAAATATTCATACTAAGCAGTATACGAAATAAAACATTAAAAAAATTTAAAAAGTTCTCAAATTTGACATTTCTTACTTGACTTCTCTATACAGAAAAGGTTATAACAAACAAATAAACAAACCAAAAAAGTCGTCTTCATCCTGTTCATCTCGCTCCTTTTGCTTCTTTCCTTTCATTACACTATTTTGGTTTCGCTTTGATCTAAATATGTAATGTATTTATTCATAAGAAACTTGTATAGAAATTTGGAAATCAAAAGTACAATTGTTTTAAAGTACAGTATAATTATAATATAATAAAATTGGAATTAAATTAAGAATAATGAAGATGAAATTCTAGTCGCTTTTCAGTTTTTTTTCTTATTTTCCGATATCTAATTAAAAATATTAAAAAAAAATAAAACAAACTCATTCGTTTGCCTATGACTGAATGAATGAGTGGCTTGATTTTGCGATGCATTTGATGAAGGTGTAATTGATGTTGTTGTAGCTGAAGATGTTGTTGAAGACTGAGCTGCTTTCCGCGAAAGAAGTTGACGAAAATCTTCATTGCGAAGTGTACCAGAAGTGATTCGTCTAAATGGATAGTAAAAAATCGTACATACATACCTCATTCTAAATAGTTTTTAAAAAACGATTTTAGTTTTACAAAAACTAAAATAATAGGAAGAATCCAAAAATTCGAATCCAAAACAAAAAAATTTAGGAAAAATATGAATAACATACGCAATTGCGGTAGATCCACCAGTGATTTCGCTAATATCACCGTCCATCTGAAAAAAATAAATGGACAATACGATAAAAATTTTCAAAACAAATGCAAACATGAAATTACATAAAATTAATGGAAAATTATCAAACCCAGCGCCAAGATTTGAAATTTCCAAGCAAAGAAAACTTGCCATTAAAAAATCCAAGCTAGAAACTTATTGTACTTCTGAATTTTATTTTAACTTACAGTGAAAATAGTAAAAACCGGAAAATTCATAAAAATAAAAAATAAAATAAGAGAATAAAACAATATTTAAAAGCATAAAAAACAAATATTATATGGGGAACTGTCCTTTCCCCCTTCAATAATGCGACAGACTAGATAATGAAAATCGCTTGTCGGCAAGAGGTCCAAATAAATCCAGAGCATCGCGTTACAGATCTTGAATACTCTGATGATGTAATCCTTTTTGCTGACAGTTATGATGAAATGCAAATGATGCTAAATAACGTGTCAGCAACTGCAGTGAGAATCGGACTCAGGATCAATCTAAATAAAACGAAAGCCTTTTCGTCTTATATACAAGAAGAGAATAACCTATGCCTATTTCTATCAACTCATTGCCGGTTGAGGAAGTGTCGATTTTAAATATCTTGGATCTATTCTAATCGCAAATGGCCAGGGAAAATATGAAATCAGAATTCGGATAACGATAGCTACAAATTCGCTCTTCCGCTCATCCGCTCATCCGCTCTTTATGGAGTCGTCGCGAATCATTGTGAAAACGGAAGTCCGTATCTATAATTCGCTCGACCTTGCTAAATGGCTGTAAGACATGGCCGATCTTCCTTTCATCATTCATGTTTAAAACATATTTTACAGATCCGTTGATAATATAAAATTTCACTTGATTACATCCATTTCCGCTCAAATACCACTTGCATTAATGGTACCATCACAGACGTCCTCTTCGTTAGTTGCAACATATTTTTCGTCGTCCACCACAGGGGTTAGCACACATTTCGCTACTTGCTAAGTCTTATGATAGATGAAAGCAAGGAGGATCAATTAAGATCTGGACTAATGCAAATCTGGCCTTTAATACTATCAGCAATAGCGTCGGACCGAACAGCTTCGAGACGTCATACTCTCATAGCTGAGCTAGCCTAACCAGTATCAGTGAAAAAGCAAAAGAATAAAAATTTAAAAGAATAAAGATTCTATTTAAACCGAGAAATTATCATAAGGCCAAGATGAACTATTAAGATAATGCATAAATTTTTAATATTTTTGTATTTTTTTTTTAAACAATTTTAATAATGTAAAGCGATGAGAAAGAATGAGGCGCATGAACTTCGAAATCTCCTCCCCCCCCCCCCCCCCCCCCCCCCCCCCTCTTCTTCCTTCTCCTACACATTGCTTTAACCAAAAGTACTTGGCCACAACTTCAACATCTGAAGCTGCAAGGACAAAATGACTATCGAGCAGATCTAATGAAAAATGGAATACACTATTATACAGCTTCGGCCTGGAATGGTATTCATCAGTGAACGTTGAACATTTTGTTTCCTTAATTTGCGTGGAATTTGTTTTTGGTTTTGTTTTTCGGTTTTGATTTTGATTGCCCTGGTTTTAGGTTTTTTTGTTCTTTTTTAAAGTTCAGTCTCAAATTTGTTCCCAAAAATTCTCGGTGTTATTTCTGGATTTACGTTGGAACCATAATTTTAAATTGAAATTGTCGTTTCATTTCTCTTTTTTAATTTAATTTATTAATATTTAATATTAGCAAGTAGAGAGAAGCTGTAGCTCGGCTGTTCCGGCGCGGCTAAGTTCTTCTCCGCTCTTCTTTTTATCTAAAAGATTGCCTGGCACAAACAAGCGGACATAGCCTAACAAGAAGCGGCTATCGCTGTCCATTTATTAACTTAATGTAAACAGTATAACCTGGATTCTCTCTCAGTTCGTCGTATTAACAAGATTTAATTTATACTTCTAAAATTTTGTATGGTTATGTTAAACTAGATTGTTCAAAATATTATAATTTTAGGCTGACTTTGAATCCAACAAGAACTAATAGGTAAAATTACTAAAACCTATGTGCAAAATTAAACTAAGGACTCATTACTTCTTTATTCATACTATTAATTACTGGAATAAATTGGCAAACGATATAGCCTGTGCGCCATTCCTAGCTGTCTTTAAAAAAAGATTAGGTAATATCATTTATGATAATATTAAAAGTTTATGCAGGAAATGTGAAATCTCGATTTTTACCATCCGATTGTATATAATATAGTTCTTTCGATTTTACTATATTATATTATTCTGTAATTTCCTCTTTAAACCGTCAATTTTTGTCATATTTTCCATTTTTCTTTTTACTAAATTTTATTATTTGTTTTTTTTTAACTGTTGTTATTGATACAAACACATGACGTTTGTCGCCCTGCTTGGCTGGTTTTTAATAAATAAATAAATAAAACTCGTCATTAGCAGTGAAACGTAACGTCGAAAATCCTCTATCCTTTCGCTCTGATGGCAAATTTAGTAGTGGCGACGGCCAAACCAGAAGTTCGAAGAAAAAAGTAAAGATAATTTAATTATATTATAATAATCTCAAAAATACTCCATTCGCATGTAATGGTTCATTTTATACTTATTCGTCTTTAAGAGATTTGCTATTTTTTCGAATAAAAATAATGGTTTTTTTCAACTTTTCAAATAAATTGTAATCCATTGTCTCCACTTTATTTATTATAATTTACCCATTTTAAAATCATTTTAATTATTTGAAATTCTTTAATTTGTTCGTGGAAAAGGAAAATTTGTATTGAAAAATATAATTAATGTTCGTTTAAAAATATCAAATATCAAATATAAAAAGAAATGTAAATATAATAATTCTTGAAATTGAAGGAGATTTCTCGTAAATTTGGTTTCGTTCAATTTAAAAACGGTTTCTTCCTTCCTTATTTCGTTTTATGTTTTATCAAAATTTAATTAAATTGATCGGGTTTTTCAGGGTTTCTTCTTCGCAAATTTAATTTTTGTGTAAAATTTATTGAAAATATTTATCACCAGCAAATAACATGGTTAATCTTATTTTATTTTCATTTTTTAATCTTTTGGAATTTGAAGAAATTTAAATATTCCATTTACTCTACCGTTTTGGCCATTTTTTCATAGATGGTCAAACGATTTTTTAATTGATTTTTTTTAAACATTGAAATTGCTGTTTTTGTCCGTAAATTTGTTTTCGCAATGAATAATCTTTATGAAAATGATATCTGAAATGTTTGCTGAATAATTTAGAGTGCTACTTTGCAACCTTACCTGGAAGCAGTGCGTAAGACGTTGGAAGCAGCATTATGTCTCGAACAGTTCAGTTCACAAGTGGTTGAACGTCATAATAAACCTGAAGTTATTAGTTTTTTATATTCACTTCTTTTTCTTTTTTTTTACCTCACAGGATTTCTAATTTGGCTCGCTTGTAGTTTCTGGTTAGCGTTTCCAAGCCTCATGATTCGATACCATTTCTGGAACTGAAGCCAGTTATTTCTCCACCTTATATCGTTGGGGTACCTATGCGTTCAGAATTTCCCGTGTTGATTGGAACTACTCGCTTTTCATCGCACCCATCACATTAAAACACCTATAGGGTTTAGCAAGGACTGAAATAATGAAGGACTGATGTGATATGTATCAATTCCTGTGGCGGATGACGAAGAATATGGTCGAACCAGTGCAGATAATGCTTAATCCAGATGGTATTTGAATGGAGGTAGACGCATTTATGTGACTATTTGGAGGACACTTAGAATGTATAAAACTTTAGACCGAATAAAGGCAGATAGCTTCCTCATATCTTCCACTCTCATTGGCCAAGTTTTGTAATCGTTCATTAGAATTTTGCGTTCTACAAATAGATTTTTTGTTTTGACACTGATTTTATGGCAATTCTGAAGAAGTTTGGTCAGATGAACAAAACACATCTGGCTGCAACCATCTAAGCTAAAATTTACTTATCTTTATAAAATTATCTTTTACTTATCCATTAAATATTCGAATAAAATATTTTAAATATTTTAAAATATTATCATATTTAAACATTATCATCTTATATTTCTATTATTGAATAATTTATTAACTGCGGTTTTATTATTGTCTGGTATATAAGGAGAAAACAGTTTCTATTTTTATTACTTTGAATTGAAGGACAATTTTCGCTATTTCTATCGATATCCGGCATCTTTTGGAGTTTTTCGTAACTTTCAGGCGAAAGAATAACGTTAGCATATTCAAGGACTTTGATACCATTTTTGGACCTCTTAAATACCGGCAAGCATCACTACCCAATCCATCTGAAAGTTACAGGGATAGGGAAATACAATTTTATTGCAGTGTATTTTTACCAGTGTATTTTTTCGAAGGGTTGTGTTATTTCCCATCCTCTCCCCACACATACACATAAATCTGCGCTAAAGTGAACCGATAAAATTCATTGATAAGTCTAATTTCATTAGCTTCTCTGAAGTACCATCTGTGTTGCACGATTTGGCAGAGCACATCTCTTTTGATCGAATCAAAAGCAACGACGAAGTCGATGAAGCACAATAATGGTGATTTGTCGGCATTTAAATCAGTGCTGCAATCTCCCAGCATGAAAATTTGGTTAGCACAGCCGCGTCCTGACTTAAATCTGATTAGAATATATTTCGCTGTCATACAGTGCTATAAGAATTCAGCCAGAGGGGCAAAAACCTCAGAAACATCTAGTAAGCTGATTTCTCGATAGTTGTTGCAGTACGTCATCTTTCTTGGAAGTTGCAGAATTGGCTTGTTTTCATTCCTGTGGCATTTGCTCATTCTTCCACATCGATGAATCATATAATCATTGCAGATTTATTTGACACTGGGGAGAATTTGATAAGTTCAATTCGCAGACTATCTTCAAAGGTTTTATTGATCTTAAGCTTATAAATTACGGTTTATTTCATGCTTGATTCGCATTTGCAATCGAATGGCTTTAAATTCATTTCAGTAATGTTTGAGATATTGGATGGTCCATTGTATTTTAGTTTAGAGAACTCTGTTCCTCTTTGATGATCTCAGACGATTATTCATCCCTCTTCATTTGTTTATTTTTGCTTTTTTTTGTTTATTAATAATAATAATAACAGTTTTTTTCTTAAAATTTTGTTCTTTTAATTATCGTTAAATTTTTCTTTTCTTAAATAATTCATTTATCTTTATTTTTTTGTCTTTGACAAGAGTAAACCTGTCATGGTATCAAAGTACGCGCATTTCAAGGGAAAGTTCTACAGTATTTCGGTCATCAGTGTATGTGCTCACCACTGCAAGGATTCTGTACTTGTCGTTCTTATCGGCGCACTGAAACTGGTAACCGCATTGGATCAGACCATGTTATGGTTCGAGCCAAGATTCGTATAAAATTGATGAGTCGTAAGAAACACCGTATCCCAAGATCTTTCAACTATCTCAAATTAAAAGATCCGCGAATAATAAAAGCATTTCAAACCGTATTATTGAAACATTTCAGTGAAATGAATGTTAGTGACATCTCGGGAACGGCAGATGAATATTGGTCCTCACTAAAGATATGAAAGTTAGCTACTTCCATACTAGGGTATACTAGTAGGAAATGCACCATTTGGGTGCCGTAAGCAATGTCTAGTCTGAGAAAGCCGAATATCACGAGATTCTGACTATCGGGTGCCTCGAAGAATTACAACGACAGCAGCACGGCTGGACAGAAATTGGAGCGATATGGTTTTGCTAATGGATACGGCGGATCGTTTAGGTGATAATAGGAAAATGTTCCGCCTTTTTCATAAAGCAACTATAGCTCGGGGAATAATCAATGAAATGATATGAGGTATCAATGGGGTGCCTGTTAAAGCAATTAAATATCGTCTCATAAGTTGGAAAAAATTCTTTGAGGCCGAACTTAATTACGATACGTCATCCCCGGAAATAGCTGATTCGCTCTTCAAACTATACGTTTGCAACCGCCAAGAGAAGAGGAAATAATCTCTGTAATCCATAAGTTTAAGGCCAATAAAACTTCCGAAAATGGTCCTCCTGCCGAACTCTTCAAACGTTGTCCATCTTCATAATTCACCTTCAGTATCCTGTATATCCTGTGGTATGGCAAAAGAAATAATACCAGAAGATTGCAGCAAAGCAATTATGCTTCCAATTCCTAAGAAAGATGATAGGACGTACTAGGACAATTACGAGGAACCAGCGTACTGGACATCTCTGGAGAAATTTTTGTTTCCTTTCTGCTAAATAGACTCATGGCAACACGAGATAGCAGAATACATCCTAATCAAGCTGTATTCAGACCGGGACGCGGTTGTGTTGACTAGATTTTTTTGTTTTATCGATTTTGCAGCTGACTTCGATTCACTTGATAAAGCAGCACTCTGGAAAGTGATGGAATGTAACAGTGTCCCAGAGATCATTCGGCCCATTTTATTAGCATACTCTGGCAGAGGTTCGTGTA
>UYYG01000018.1:0-359627 GCA_900625125.1 Dracunculus medinensis
ATTTGGACAATTCTTTTTGGCAAACGCTTTGAGAGGAGCTTTTTTGAAAGGTGTGTGGGTATATATGGTTTATCGAAATCTATTGCATAAGAATTGTCATTTATTCATCTGCTTGAAGCGATTCATGCCGATAAGTATTGTTGAATTGATAATATCAAAATTCTATGATCTCGTAGCAGAGCGAACGCTTGAAAACTTTTTATTATTATCCGACTTATTTAATTGTTGAAATACTCCCGAGAACTTGAAAGAATTCATTCAAGTATTTTTTCTTCAATTTATTGAATATTGAAGAAATAAATATTGAATAAGAAATATTGTTGGATCTTGGATCCTGTGGATCCTTTCTTATCCTCTCTCTTTCTCTTGAATTCTTTTTATTGTTATTCATAAATGAAAATGCTCATTCACATGATTTTCTCCATTTGTTTTTATAAATTAATTTCTAAAAGGCAAATCTATGGTAAGAAATTCGTTTGGAATAATTTAGATAATCCAGTGCACAAATTTTATAAAACCATTTTCGGATATATAATAAAAACAATACAATATTTTACTGCATGCGAATTTGCATTGAGTGTATCCCATATTTCTTCGGAATACTTCTTCTTCGGAGGTTTCAAATAGATTTTTCTGGTACTTTTTTATTTCTTTTTTATTTTTTATTTCTGGTACTTTATCTCGAAGATTGGATATTTTTTTTTGGAATGATAGAAAATTATTTTCTGAAATTTCAGTTCATTTAAATACACTCTAATAAAATTCATTTAAATACACTCTAATAAGCAAATTTTAGCAAATTTTTTTTTGTCTGATTTGAATCCTTTCAAAAAATTATCCAAAATTATTTTCATTTATCCCTAGTGGGTGAGTTATGAATTCGAGCAATGCTGGCGGCTATTCACTATCTCTTTTGCTCTCAGGTGATTCTCTGGTGATTTGATCTAATATTCGATGAATAAATTCAAATGAGCTAATAGAATTTTAAACCAACTGTGAAAACTAAAATAAGCTTAGCTTACTGGGCTAATCTAAAGAATCGAATAAAGCCTGACTATTCAGGCTTCAGTCTATATTGGGTGAGGTGCAATAATTTAACCACTACGGACTGATGTCTTCTGGAAAGACCTATTCTTTTTAAAGAAAATTTATATTCGGCATTGTTTAATCACCGAAATAAAAAATTATCAAGCATCGAAAAGCGAATCGATTTCGCTGTTCCGAAAAAAGAAATATTACATGGATTTTCAAAACCAGAAAAGCTAAAACTAAAATATTGGTAAAGATCATTGTGTAGAATATTTGACGAAATAAAATGAATATTAGCATTTTTCCTTTTAACCAACTGCAAGAAGAGCAGAAAACGGATTGGCTTTAGAGTTATTTCGATTTATTCTACTGAATTATTACTTATCCATTATCGAATGGTAAAAATCAAGATTTCAAATTTCCTGCTTAATGCGAACTTTTAAAAAAAAGAGATTTTAGAGAAATGGGAATCTAACTCCTTTTTTCCTTAAAGATATAAAATGAGGCTATTAAGAAGGTTTTTCATCAAATTAGCACCGCATCGTTGTCCAATGAGCTTTGAACAGAGGAAAGTTTGGTGTCCAATAAGGTTTTATTAAAAAATATTGTCGATTTGAGTAAAATTTGTGTAAAATTTATGTGAAAGAAATTTGTGGTTGAATTATAATTATTGCTCGAATTATTCATCTTATTATTAATTACTTTAATTACTTTAATTAATTATCCTAATTAATTATTTTTAGATTATTCACTCAAAAATAATTAGAATAATTTTATAATTTTCAAAAGTTGCTATCGAAGATTTGGCATTTTTTTGCATTATTTTCCTACGTCAGTTTTTTTTAAATATTTTTTTATTCATTACTAATACTACTAATTTTTTTATTTATTTATTTGGTTTATTAATAGATTTAAATTAATTTACTAGAATTTTGCTAGAAATTAATTTATCATTGAAATTAATATTATACAATGCATAAATTATTAATTAGTTACTTTAATTTTTCTTAGTTATATTTCGTTGTTCAAGAAATGTCCTTTTTGATACATTTTCTGCCATTTCCAAGATACATATTTATTAAACACGTTCACGTTTACGTCGTTTACACGTCACGTCGCTTGTGTATATTGGAAAATTGGGTATGAATATGGAAAACGAAGCATTTCGAAAATGATTTCTGATATCATAAACATATATATATTAGTATTTTCTTGGCCATATATACAGTAAGCACCCTAGCAATATGTACAATCAATAATTTCTCGGCCATAAATATAACTAATTTTCCGGCTATATAAATTCATTGAATGAAAATTATTATTGTATATTATAAGCCTATTTTTAAGAGTAATTATAGGTAATTATAATTATAAGTAATTAAGAGTAAGAGAGTAATAGAATATTTTCAAAAATTATTTCACCGTGCTTTACAAAATTTTCACTTTGAAAAGATTTTTTATGGTTAAATTAAAAATTAAATTAAAAAGATTCTCACAGGTTTTTTAGAAATTTTTCCAAGGAATCTCCTCTCTCTCTCCTTCATCTCTCCTTTTTACTCGTTCAAATATTTAGGGTTTTAATATCAATCAGAAAATTTCTTTTTAAAATGAATTTTTTATAAATTGAAATTTATTGATGTTTACTTATTTCACTGAATAATTGGTTTAGATCATTTTGGTAAAATTTATTGAAATTAATTATTTATTAACTTGTTATATAATTATATAACCTTGATTATGCTTGGAAGTTCAATGAAATCTATATATTTTAGTGCCATTTCCAATATAGTTATTATCTGCACATATACATCGTTGCATACATTTATGAAATGGAGGATAAAAAAAGTGTTTCCGAAATAAACTCAACCATCATATTAAGAAGTTATCTGTCTTTGACCACTCTGTCTAAGATACGTTTTACGGATCCGTCGAGCGGAATGAAAAAATCGCATGATCGCATCCACCTTCGTTCAATGCCACTTTCATTAATAATGTTATCACAGCGTTGTCTTCGCTGGTTAGGGCAAGTTCTTCACAGATGTTTTGTTACTTGCTAAATTCTTTTATGGTTGGCATCAATAGTGAGGTGGGCCAATCAACACCTGGACTGATACGGTCAAGAAAGATTTTGGACGTATAGGTGGACCAGCAATAATAGACTTAGACTACGGAAAAAGGAATGGCTTCTATTACTTCTATAGACGATAGCATCAGGCTGCGTCGCTTGGAAGCGTTTTATCCTTGTAGCCGTTGGAGCCAACCTAACTGGTGAGAGCTGTTAGAAGAAGATGATCATATTTGAACCATAATTTAAACCATATTCTTGGTTAATTTTATGGCAACTATAATCAACAATTTCTTTATAGCCATGTATAATTTTCATGTGAACAATCAATCACTCGTACCATTAGCAAATTGAAAAAAAACCTTTAATAATGCAAATTCTTTAGTTGCCTTTTGCATTTATTTATATTGATATTAATGTGTTTGAAAAAAACAAATTATTTAGAACGAGAAAGCTTATAAGAAAGTGTTTAATCACTGGATATATTAAAGCAAACCGATTTTTGGATGTCATTCATAATTATACTAAGATTGTGATAGTATCGTTCTCTTTTGCTCTTTTTGAATTTGAAATTACACCAGAGATCCTCAAAAGGATTTATAGAGCTCCTGGGAGCCGATATATATATATAAATAAAATGCTTAGGCTTCTGCACCAAACGTCGCTGTTTGTTTTTATTCTATCCCCTATTATATTCTGTCCTAATTAATTCTTAAGTAAGCTTTTTTCACGTCCTTCTAAGTCGTAAATTTTATCGCAGGAAAAATTGACTAATTGCGCTACATAATAATGCAAAAATAATTTTAACGATGAAATAAATGAGTATAAAAATTTTCATTTATTTATTATCTATTATTGATAGCGCAGTAACAAATTGTTTCTGACGAATTTTCTGACGCAAATTTCAAAAAATTAAAAATTAAAATACAATATAATAGTCAACATGATTATCAGATTATCAAGACCAAAAGTGATAAGATTATTATAAGTGATAAGATTATTATTTCTTGTTTCTTCAGTTTCTTTTTCTTAATCTTTTATCAAATATAAATTTTAACTTAACAATAAACAATTTTATTTAAAGTCCTCGCCTTTAATGGCTAGACTCGCTCCACTGCTATAGGGAATCCCCTGGCGATGAAATACAGGTAAATTAACAGCATCACCTGGATTTTTAGAGAGGTTTATTCTTACAGAGACTAGAATCTCAGCATCGACGCTCCGAATCAAGCAAGAACCCACTCAGCCATTCTATTCCCTATGCTTCATATTGCGATAACGCTTTATAACTCATATTTGCATAAATTTGTATAGATTCACTAAATTCTTGCTGAGTCCAAAAATTTTTCCAAAAATAAAGCAAAATAAATAAAATGTATTTTCGCTAAGTTTTATCAACAATAATCATTCGCAAAATTTCATTATGTTTATTTAAATATCATCGATAATTGCATAAATTTTTTCATTACAATACCAATTTTACACAAATTATCAAAATTATTAAAAATACAAATTTTTAAAATTAAAATAAAAAATTTTCGATCGATAAAATTAAAATTATTCGAATTTACTTGCGATTACCAATTGTTTTTTTCCATTGCGATGGCACAGTAGCAAGTAAGGATTTTGTCTTAGACAATGAAATCGTCTATGCACAACTGTTTTGTTCACCATTGGTTTTGGGCTTTCTTAATGCAAAAATAATTATGAAAAAAATTTATTCTCTAATTATTTTATTTAATACAAAAAACGACTCAAACGTCTAAATAGTTAAATATTTCTGAAATTTTTTATTAACTCTGTAAAGTAAAAAAAAAAACAAATTTCTCCGTTGAAATTTCTCCGTTCAAAAATAATATTATCGACTATTGATGACGATTGATTATGTGAAATCATTTTCGACTCCTAACGACCATATAGATTGATGATTTCCATGACCCCCAAGGTGATCTTACAAGATTATTAGAGGTGCGTACAAGTAATTGAACCTATCCATTTGGCAGGTCGATCTCTTCTTTTCTTTCTCTTTATATCGTTCTCAGCAATATATCTTTTTCTAGAGAACCGGGAAATTGATTATTACGGTATTTTCTAAGACTTTCGAGAAAAGCCAGTAAAATATTGGGGAAAAATTAAAATAAAAATTAAGCGTTAGCATTCATCATTTCTGGTTTGGCCAGCTTACTGACTGTAAATATAGCTAAGCCAATTTTTGCTACCTGGCAATGGAGGAACATATGTATTGATTAAAATGGAGCCAATTCTATTCAAATGACCTGAATAATTTAATCAAAGGTGAGTTGTTGATGCAGAGAATTCCCTATTATTTTACCAACACTTATTGTATAATTAAAAAATTTCTTAAATAAGCATTTCCGCTGCATTAGAATGGAACCAATGCTTCTATATAATAATTACAATTTTAAGAATATAATTTTTTAAAAAGAATGATATACTGCTTGTTATGAAATTTAGCAAGAATTTCAGTATTATGTAAAATATATTCAAAATCTTACGAACGCAATCGTCAAATTTGCATGTTCGCATGCAGTTTTGTCTCATATATTTATTATAGCACGACAATGCTGGTTTTAACTCTTCACAAGGTGCACCTGGAGTATCTGAGCAAACACCATTAGCACCAGGCTTAGTGCACAGTCCACAGGTCGCTGGGCATCCATTCAATGCCTCTGCAGCAGTTTGTGGATCTGTACACATTTCTGGTTTGTGAGAGAACGCAGAGCAAGATGGAGCGGCTGAAGCACAAAGCATTTTTGAAATAAAAAAATGAAATATTTTAAAAAAATTCATTCCTTCTCCATAGAAACGTTGAAGATTTATAATTTACTCATATTAAGCATACATTATATAGAAAAAGCTAACAGTTTTTACACTTATAGTCGGGTGTTAAACAACACAAGGCGCACGATGATGGACATAACATTTCAGCAGCTGCCAAAAGTGTCGAATTTTGGCAATTCGGATTAACCAAGTAAGGATTTGTCCTGTAATGATAAGATTTGATAGAAATTTAGAGGAGAATCATGTTGAAATATAACTTACATAATTGAGTTATGAGTTAGGTCCGAAGGAAGAGGTGAAAAAAGTGAGTTGCAAATGACTGGATATTTATCTTTACAAGCTGATGGATGTGGCCATGGTCGAGGAACAGCAGGCAACGATGAAGCAAGGCATCTATTTAACTGCACACCTATCGAATCAACATTGTGTAGAAAAGCGAGAATGAGTAATAGAGCAAGCATCTCTACTAATTTATGCGTCCAAAATTATTCTTTTATTTGCTATCTAATAAAGGATTCAAACTAATTTCACCTGTTCAAATTATCATAAATATGGCACTTTATTCTACCCATGATAAAATAGTGATAAATAATGATAAATAATATAACGATGAATAGATTTTCGTTATTTTGTTCAAAATTTGTTGATATGCAAATATTCTCATCAAATACTTAGTTTTTATCAAAATTATTCTCAAAAATATAAGTTTGCTCAATAGCTTATAATTTTATAATTATTTTATAATTTTATAATTAACTTTATAATTTTTTTTTTTTTTCTGCAAGTCTAATAATCATTTTTTATTAGACTTTATCTATTGACTTCTCTTCACTAGAATGAAACCAGATTCACCAGAGAATCATTTAGGTGCAATAATACGATACTGATCTACAGTATGTCTAATCGGCTACCACTTCACTTTATGTTTTAAAATATTACTCATTTTTCCTCTTATGAAAATTTTTCGAATGATAAGACTTAATAAAATTGTAAGTAATATTAAAATTGGGTTAATATGGCACATATGCAACAATTAATGAGGCAATCTCTTAACTCTTCTCGCAATTTTTGCTGTTTTCAATAATACGTAGGAAAGAAACTTTTCCAGTATTCATTTAAAAAATCCATTATTTTAGTTTCATTCTCGTTTTATTCGACTTTTTTAAAATTGAAAGATTATTAAAGTGGTCTCTGATGGTTTTTTTTTACAATAATATACTGAACCATATATTTGGGTTTTCTGGAAACTATTGTAAATTTTATGGTTGAACGATCAGAGCAGAACCGAATCAAACCGAACTGAATCGAATCCATTTGGAGAGATTCACTTTCTTCTTCTAGCAATCCTCACCACTGGTGGCTAGGATATCCCTGTTGGCTACAAGTATAAGACGTCTTCAAGCTATAAATAAGTATAAACATAAATTATCTCAAATAAGTATAAATTTTTTTACAAAATAAGCATAAAATATTTTAGTATATATCTTCAATTGCAAATCTGCACGGCAACCATGCCTCTATTCATCCTATTTGTTTATTTCCAACACAATAATTTACTAGAATTATTGCCTTAATTGATTTATTAATTATTATAAAATTAAGTATTATCAAAGCTATTATTAATATTATTAATATTATTAAATAACAATAAAAAATATTTTAATACAATAACAATATTTTAATTAGGTATTTTATTTCAATTTTTATATAGAAAATTATTTAAAAGTATTTTTCTATTCCTTTTTCTTTTTCTTTTTTTTCTTTTTTTTTCACTTTGTTTCCAAATTTGATTAAAGGAAATAATATAGGATTATGGAAATTTTGATTCATTTCAAAGGATAGTTTGTTTTTTGGTTTCAATAAAGTCTTTGAGGCCAATAGAGGATCTTTGTGGTTCCAAATGGTCCTTTTTTTTGCAGCTGATTAAATTTGTGGTTAATTGAACCAAAATAGAATTTATAAATGATAGCGGAATTTTTCTTCTAGTTCTTTGTTGAAACTAATCATACAATGCGAATGAGATAAGTAATTTTGAATGCAAGTGGAACAGGTAAATGGCAATGCCTTTCAATTTTCCTAATTAGGCTTGTTCCATTTGCTATTAATGCTTTAACGAAGATTTTTGCTAGTAAGTCACTTGACGGCGAAAATAGGTGGGCGCTGGTGCTCTCCCGGCTAAGTAGAGCAACATTTCTGTGAAGCTGGCTAATTACCTTCTTTAGAGGCATTTTTATCGAAAAGATCTGCATGTAGTTATTCCACCTGAAATTTTTTTGAGCTTAAAGCTATTCAAAAACTCAATGAAAAAGATTTTATCATGGCAAGGATGACTGCTGAAGAAAGTGGTGCTGTTGCAGGAAAGAGCATACCTATCCCTGATACCCATTTCTATATTTCTCCATATATTACCCTCTCCTTCAGACTTTCTTAAAAAAGTCCTCATAAATATTAAGTTTTTTACATTTATTTTATTTGCTCAATTTTATTTTTACAACGTTATATTCCTCCAATAGCGGCACAACAATCGTACTGAGCAAGAGCATATAGATAACCGAAATATTGCAGAACTTTCCTTTAAAGAAGTCATAGGTTGTTTCCGCTGAATCGGATAGCACCGAGCTTTTTCAGACACGACAATCGCTGCATCACTTCGTCCCAATACACCGCTGTGATATAGCCAGCATCTTTGTTTGACGTCAGGGTTAATGAGGACTCGAGATCCGAATTGAGGAAGCGATAGAAAGAGTATTGACAATGATCGCTTGGCTTGCAAACTGATAAAGAACACTCATCCAGAGAGCCGATGTGCACTCATTTTTCTCGAGGCGTTTTAAGCATTTAGAACATTTCGAGAATATTTCTTATTCGCAAGTCTTGGGATTTTTACTATAGTAGGATTGCATACTTATGGCACATATCGCCTGGTTGGGAGCATCATGCGCTTGAAGACTGGATCCTTTTACCACAGAGTCACTTGGGGATAGAGTTGTAGGTGATCCCTAACAATCACTACGTTTTTTGGAACCATGACAGGTTTATTCTTGTCAAAATACAGAGAAACAAAAGAGAAAGAAAATAAAATAAGAGGGAAAAATAAAATAAAAAATAAAAAGAAAAATAAGCTTAAAGACAAAATTTATCTCGAAAAAATATTAAATTAGGTTGATTATTCTTATTTCAGCTATGATTAAATCATCTCCACTCGTTCTGTCGAATTCCTTCATTCCTTCGTTCCAGTAGATAAGGTAGAGCTCTGGAGAATTGTGGCAATACTTCAGAGGCGATCCTACTTGTTATTGGCTCAACATTATGTATGTAGCGGACTGATTTATCTTCTCAAAATTGCTTTTCATCTCTTAAGGAATGTTCAAGCCAATCCTAAATAGAGTATCACGGATCTTGGATCCGCTAATGAATTGGTTTTTTTACCGACAGTTGTTTATAAAAATAACAATGAATATTATGACGCTTAGTTACTGTAACATTCTTTCGGTTCATGTAAATGTAAAACGCTCTTTTTCATTCATTTTATGCCTGGTATTAGAATAGTAAAATATTCATAAATTCCAATCGCCAGTTTTTATTTTACTTCTCTGAAAAACTGCCAGATTAACCGCAGCTTCAAGCATGATATTAATAAACGTATTGCAATCCAATTGGCTATTTGATTCTTATAGTGTTCTTCTAAAATCGTTTTATCTCTGTTAGTAGTCTTGCATGTTACTTTCGGTGAGGCATGCATGAGTGGTAAATCCGAATTATTAGTTGAGCATATCCATATAAAATATTAGCGAATTATTTATTAATAACAATGGAAAATGGTAAGAGGAAAATTAAATTGAAAATTTGCGAAGAAACACAGATTTTTGCCAATTATTTATTCTTGAAATCACCGTAGTAAAAATTAGAATCGACTTATTCGAGCAATTAAAGCCTATAAATGAAAAAGTTCCATAAAAAAAATTATTCTTTTCGAGATTTTTTTCAATTCAAATAAATCTAATCGGTAAATAAATAATAAATAGTAATATGAAATGAACAAAATGAACTACTAGGTTTATAATAATTTACTTAAAATATTGATAATTTTATCATTTCTTTTATCATTACTGATTAAACTCGTTTCTCGAACCATACAATTTTGCCAGCGAATAATTTAGAGATACAAATTACGAGTGAATTACGAGTGAGCCATTTATCCATTCGGATTTTGTGAAAACATATTTACTTCTACTGGAAGTTCCACGTAAAGGGAACCACAGCATTGGCGTTGAAAAATAAAATAGGCAGCTAAACTATTCCCTCTCCACACAAAATATTTATGAGTTATTTATTAATTATTTATTACTTATTTAATTTTTAATTATTTAAATTATTTAAAAAAATCAATTTATCAACTTAATTGAAATTATACGGTAGCAAATAATGAATAAAACATTCGTTTTTTTTTTAGAACGAATTTGGTAAAATAGAATAAAATTATGAAATAGAAAAATTGTTTAGATAAGGGCAAATAGCGAAAAATTCATAAAAAAGAAAGATAATCGTTGATAATTTTAGAATTGAAAAATAATAATGGATAATAATTAAAGCTTCGTGATAAACAGGTGAAACCACTTCACATCCACTGATATCCGTTGTTGCTTCCACAGAAAAGCGCGTTGATAAATTAGAGATGTTTTCACTATTAATCATACTCGCTCTGGTGCCAAGTGGTGCAGTTGAGGATAAAGGAGTGGTACTAAATAAATGCCTTGGAATTGCTGTTGCTCGACCAAGGCTATCTCCGTCAGCTTTTAAGGACAAACATCCGGTTATTTTTTCTACTCGAATTTCGGAAGTACCTCTTAACGCTCTTGTTCTTGCGTTAATACTTTTTCATTTTTAACTTTTATTATTTTTTTATTATTTTAATTTAAAATAATAGTTTTCTCGACGAGTTGCGAGTTTAACCATTTTGTTAACCTATCATTTCAGGGCAAATGCTTACCGCTTTAATCCAGAACCGCCAAAACACAACAGTAATGGCAAACGCTGAGGCATCATTTCAGGGCAAATGCTTACCGCGTTAATCCAGGACCGCCAAAACACAACAGTAATGGCAAACGATGAAGCACTGTGTCCTTCATCATGCATTGTATGGCTGCTTGAATACAGAATTTAAACGCCAGGATTGCATGTTTTTGCTACAATTCTCTGGGCTAATGATTTGTATAAAAAATTTTATATAGTTGTATTATTTTTCAGCCAAAGTAATTTACTCAGCCAATTCTTCTTTGCTACAATTCATTTTGCTCGAGCAATGGTGATTGAATTTTATGTTATTTTCTATGGAGACAACAAGCAAACCGCTGTGATTAACAAAGTCGGGCCAGCCAGAAATGAAAGCCATAGCAATAATTAAATATAGTTAGAGTTCTCACCATTACTGGTTAAACCCGTTCCGCCGCTAGCTTGTCGCATTGGACGGCAAACACTGGTGAAAACAACGACCAGCAAATTTTCTTTATTTTACACCATTCTTGGGTGTCGCATTAATATATGCGAAATATACCAAAATGAAATCCACACTAGCTTAAATTTTCTGCCACTTGTCAAATATCCACAAATCCACGTAGAAAAAGAAGATCGAGCGTCCTTGCATAATTGACACGTTTCATGACGAGTTAACAAGTTACGTGAAATGCGTAACACCATTCGAATTACTTCGTTCATTTCATAAATTTCGCTCGTGACATTCACGTAAAACTGCGTTATTTTATTGAGATTCTGGTTGGTCATTTGGCCTGGCGACTAATCCTTCATTTACACGAAGTTTCCGTTTGTCGTTTATTTTTAAAATTCTTCGATGACGCACGGTTATGGACTCGTCCGTTCGTCTTTGCTGATTAGGCCATCATATTTATTCTTCGCCGCCCATCGCAGCGCATTGACGCATAACTCGTTATTTGCTAAACGCTATGATGGCGATGACAGCATGACCAGTCTAATCAGTAATGGTGCATGAAGAAAGAAGGTACGCAATCGTAGGTTGTTGATTTTTGTCAGGTCATAAGCAGTGTGTCCTTCATTTGGTCTATTAAAATTTATTCAAAACCAATCTTTCACCGGAGATAAGAAATAAGAACCAAGCACAGTTGAATTTCATGTATTTAATTATCTTTTTGTAATGTGTAGAGGATGAATATTTTAGCAAACGAGGCGGGTGCAATTGTCTTCTCACCTTTGTCACCTCTTATAAATCCAGTGCACCGTCACCATTTGCACCACCAAACCATTTTTCTTTATTAAATTAAATTATATTTTGCAAATAATAACAACAAAAAATAAGGTCTTTCGTTCACTGCGTGTTTGCTCCACATGTACTATCGTCTCTCTAAAATTCATACTATTTAGTTTGTCTTTCGCTTTATTGATCATTTATCTATCGATTGAAGGCTGTTCTCTAAGCGATGGTGTTATTGACTCGTTACGTGACGAAAGTTTCGGCCATTTTGCAGAACAGCATCAGGTAATAAAACTTAGGTACAAGCGTTGAGTGTTGAATATTCGTTTGGCGTGACCTCTGGCGTGACCTTTGGCATGACCTCAGGCGTGGTCATCGAGGTCAAACGGCCGTTCTTCTAAATTCTAAGAACGGATGCTATTTGTCGGTATATGTTGTTTTTTTATTTTTATTTTTTTCAGTGTTTTATATGTTTATCAGGTGATTTCACATTATAAATAAAGCCAACAGATATTGCATTAGTTAAAAATAATAAAACGTCCGAATAAAATAGGTACGAAAATGTTGTCAAGAATGTCGGCCAATTGCGCGCGCACTATTCATAAAAATTTTCCAATTGCGCATGTCGTATTTTCTTATTTTCTTTCTCCTATACCTTTTACACTTTTCACTGCCTTTCTTATCGCATTATTTATTTATTTTACGATGAATTCTATTTGTCATAGTTTTATATTTTCTATATTTTTATTTCATTTCAATAAATTGTAAGTTTAATTTTATGAAAATTTTTTTTTAAAAAAAAGTTTTTATGAATTTTTATTGTTTTTTAATAATGCTGATAATTTGACAATAATCAGTGGTATTTTTGTCAATGTTATTGATTTTTTTATTTTTGTCATTTATTGACAAATTCTTTTTTTGGCAAATTGCCCTATTAGAGTTCATCGAACGTGCTTTGCATATTTTTACTTATTGCTGATTTTAAATAATCGAATAAAATTTTTCTATTCATTTTTTTATAATAAAAATTCATATAATAAAAATTAGAAATGGCGGTGACGGTGACGGTCACCTATGGGATTTATCTGGTCGGAGAGGAACCAACCAGTGGAGCGAATTTCACCAGAAATGCTTGTGAAAGCTTTTGGAAAAAAGAAAAAAAAATTTTGAAATTAAAATTTAAAACTTAAAATAACTAAAATAAAATTTTAGATAAGTAAAAATATGTATGAATAATTTTTTGTCTCAAAAGTACCGTTGATATTTTCAATTTATAAATTCCAAATTTTTAAGCCTTATTAGAGAAAAAAATGGGAAAATATTTAAGGATTTGTTCGACGTCGTCAATGTCGGTTGCCGATGCGTTCAAGAATCACCACGTGGTACCGGATGTTGTTAGTGTTGCACCAACACAACTGCTTCAAGTATCATTTGATAGTGGCGTTTCGGTTTGGCTTTTCTCTTTTCTTCTTCTTCTAAAAATTCACTTTCACTTTTACTGAATTCTACTTACCCATTTTTTTCACCAAAATACCACTTTTCGGTAAAGGTTTAGGTGAGTCGCTAGCGGATTTGCAACTGTTAGGAGACGAGATTACAATAATAGAGTATGTTTTGAGTTTACCGAAGTCAAACTGATGATTTATTTGTCTTGGTACCACAAATTTCGTATTATAGGAAATTATTGTAGCTATAGTTAGTCATTTTCTCTTTCGGTGGTTACCTCTATAAGTTTAACTTTCTTCATTCTTTTTTTCTCGCTAATAAATTATTTGATATTTTCAGGCTTCGCTTGGCAACGAATTAACTCCAACACAGGTTAAAAATCCGCCAAATAATATTTCATGGGAAGCGGAAAATAATTCGCTTTATACGCTTGTTATGACCGGTGAATAGCTTTGAAACTTTCATCGAAATTTCTTTTTTCAGTTATTGTAAGAGAAGTTATTTTTTATCAATATAAGTATATATAAACCTTTTTTTTATGTGTGTTTTCTCAAGAGTATTTAAAGCATTTTTTTAATATTTTTATTCGATGCTATTTTTTTATTAAATTATTGATTAATTATTCATAAATCGAAAAATTCAAAAATATTATATTAAATATTATTTTATATCTAATATTATTTTATAAAATTATGAATTAAATACTAAAACAGAAATAATAAAATCGGTTAGTTTTTGGTTTTCGGTTATTGGCGGTACAAAAAATATTTGTACCATTGTTAGGGGAAAATAAAAAAATTTATATGAAAATCTTTTTATTTTAATGGAAGATGAACTTATTGAAATTTTTTATAAGATCCCGATGCTCCGAGTCGTGCGACACCAACATTTAGAGAGTGGCATCATTGGTTTGTCTTTATGGCTTCTTTTATTGCATTTCTTTTTTTGTTGCACTTTCCTTTAGGATCAGTTATTTTTTCCTCTTCTTTTTCTAATATTGGTTAGGCTGGCTGCACTGGCTGCAAGAATAAGTTCGATGTCTTCTGACATATCTGCTATATATGAAAATGGAAAAAACCTTTTATTGTCCATATATCACTGGCCCATCTATTCAAAATTATTATTAGTTCAAGCTAATTTAGCAACTAATAAGCATTTTTTCATTAGAAAATATGAATCAAATACTCAGATGTTTTTGATATTTATTCGCAGGTTTATAGGCTTATTGTCAATATTCCTGGTAAGGATGTTAGCAAAGGTGATGTTCTATCTGAATATATTGGTTCTGGTCCTCCAAAATCCACAGGTTATTTACAAATTTACGAATATTTTGCTGTGTTTTTTTATTTTTATTTTGAAATGGGATTCATCTGTATTATTTCAGGTCTTCATCGCTATGTGTACCTTGTTTATAAGCAACCAGGGAAAATCACCGACACAGATCATGGCCATTTAACGAACAGATCAGGTGCCAACCGTGGTGGTTTTAAAATCGCTGATTTTGCGAAGAAACACCATCTCGGTAATCCTATCGCTGGCAATTTTTATCAGGTACGTTAAGCAATTTGGAGTCATATTACCATTAAGAAACTTAATTTTCATGAATGTCTTTCATTATTAATTAATATGATTGATGATAATTATTGATAGAAAATGGGACGGTCGTCTTTTTCGCGATCTACAAATATATATTTCTGGGCTAATTTTGCAGGATATTATTTTTGAATATATTCGTCCCGGAACTCATTATAAAAGTGTAATCCGAATTGCGCAAAATATTTTACATATCTTGGATTTCATTTAAAATTATTTTTAGGCTCAGTGGGACAACTATGTGCCGCTCTTATACCAACAGCTTGGTGGATAAAATGAAATCTTGTTGGTCTATTTTTAGCTTCTGCGGTTTTTGTTTTGGTTTATTTTGTTTGGCTATTTTGTTTTCCAGCTTCATTATTAATAATAGGTCATAATCCATATTCCATGAATATAATCCATATTGGTTTTTCTTTACCATGTTTTGTTTATTCATTGTTGGCTTTCTATAATTCCCCAAAATTTTTTATATTTTTATTGGAAAGATTTATTCCTTTTCAGATGAATGAAATTTCATAGTTTTTTTCCTACGAAAATAAAAATTTCCCATATTTTAGATGAATAAAGTCAGATTTAAGCAAAACTTCATTTCGCAAGATTTAACATCTAGTGGATAAGCTTTTTGGTTACATAAAATATCATCTTTTATTGCCCAATAAAAAAAAATTAAGGGAAATTTTAAGAAATATTTTTGATTAATAGATCCATAATATACAATTGGCAAGGAAAAATTTGAAAGATAATAATATTTGGAAAACAATGAAAATTCCAACATTCTACAACATCACGTATAAATTATAAAAAATGGCACTGTGATATTTATCACAAATTATATTGCACGGAACGAACAATCGACTGGGAGAAAAATGCATGAAAAGGCTTATTGTAATAATAAATGCGATAAAAACATTGGAAAAAAGACCACAAAAACAGGATTGCACATATAAAATCTAAAATCGTTTCCACAGTGCATATAAAATTCAGATAAATTTTAGTGATAACATATTTAACATATATAAATCATTTATTAATAGTCAATAAATGGAAAACCTTAAAAGTGAAAGTAGGAGGGCCCAAAGATATATGGCCACGGCCATGATGATTAAATATCATTTTTTTCTCTAGCATTCCCTATCATTAAAAATGAAATCTAAATGAAATACATGGAAAGAAGCACCATTTCCTATTACCAAGTAATGAATGATTACCACATTCACCAGAATCAACCAAACTAGAATTTAGTATAACTAAATTCCCATTGAACAAAACCAGCTAACACCAATTTTGTGGTTATAGCAAAATAAAAAATGAATGATCGTAATTCATTTATTATTATATCTATAATACATTAATATTAATTAATTAATTTAATTATTAATTAATTTTATGACAAAATTACACAAATTTAAAGCACTTTTGATGATTAGGAGGAAGACGGGTCTTGAAAAGAACTGAATCAGCTCTAAACTGAGAGAAAAGAAGTGGATTATATCCATAAACTTGAGTAAAAAAACGTATGCAATCATGACGTTCCAAAAAATGGGAAGGATCTTGCGAGAGCATTTCCGGACAAGCAGAACATCTGTAATAATTCGAAATATATTGCACGATTATTGTGTGAAAAAAATCGAACTTTTCGCGACGGAATAATTGCAGAAACAAAAATACCAAATTAATGAAAGTTGCTGGTTGATCCATTTGCATTTTCTAAACCCAAGTAACCTGGATCTTTATAGCATAGCCAAA
Organism: Dracunculus medinensis; assembly: GCA_900625125.1. Classification (NCBI taxonomy): domain Eukaryota; kingdom Metazoa; phylum Nematoda; class Chromadorea; order Rhabditida; family Dracunculidae; genus Dracunculus; species Dracunculus medinensis. Next base: position 16,908 of record UYYG01000018.1, read on the forward strand.
TTAGAGATGGTCCATAAGTTAGAGATATATATGAACACATACAAAATAGTATTAGTATAATAATAGAAGAAATATTGATAAAAAAAGAACAAACTTAAGAGTCCATTTACTAGTCGTTTTTATTGGCGGTTGTCTAATGAGATGAGCTACCAAAAAATTCATAGCTAAATCTTCACAGTTCATCAATTCATCGACTTTTTCACGGATTACTTCCGACATTCCATAAGTATAGGCATAGAAATATGACTGAAATCTCATCAATGAGATATACATATCAAGAAAATCATGAAAAATAAACAAACAAACCTTATGTATGAATGCAGCTCCAGTTAATATCATACTATATTGACATGTATGATTACTGTTGTAATACATTTGATTATCATATCTAGCATGATGCCTAGCTGGGAAACCGACAATTTTCTGTCGATTTTCTCTCCAAACTCTGAATAAAAAATTAAAAATAATTAAGATAAGATAGGATAATTGAATATAAAGCAAATTATAAGCTATAAAAACAGACCTGAATGCGAAAATTATCTCATGTTGTTTAAGATCAATGTCGTCATCAACTGATAAGACCGCTTCAGTTTCAATCTGAAATGTAAAATGAACAAAATTTATTAAATTAATTTCTGAATCAAATATATTCATCCGAAAGTAACCTGCTTATATGGTAAAAAACGATTGTTTAGAGAATTTGACCGCGTTTTGATGAAGAAAACAGGAACGTGCAATCTTGGCCATGCCTTTTCCTGCGGAGGTTCTCCACCATTCCATATGACGATAACCTACAACTTAACTGAGCAACTGATACATTTTATAAGGGTGGTCGATTAGTATTTGTTCATATCACTGCTTTAAAAGCCGAGATCCGGACACTTCCTCCAACAGAAAACCCATCATTAAACAAATCTGAGAAATGCTAACTAAGGATCCACCTATATTTCTAGCTTTGATTCTCTAGGAAAACTCTCTTGCTGTATAGCACATAAAGTGATGAGGAAATTTCTATTATTTTGCATTTATTTACATTTAATCAATTGAAATTTGTTGAAAAAAATTTCACTTATCTCAGAGAATTGTTTGAAAATGCCAAAAAATTACTTTATTGAGATATGGCAAATTATTTAGCCTTTCCAGTGAGGCAAATAATATAGCATTTCTTTGATAAGTTAGCATAAGTACTGAAAAATATCGATAAATAATTGCAATCTGCTATAACACTCTTGAAAGACACTGGTGGAAAGATTTTTAAATAAATGTATAAAGCAAGTACCAGTAAATTGTTCGCGTATTCGATTGCCACCTAATGCGACAGAAAATTCAATGCCTGATCCCGGTGATATAGGTCGAAAACCTAGCGAAGCACCTTCGCCAAATTCGAATTCTGATGGGAATGCTGATTCTAAAGCAAGAAACTCTAGTGATCTACTTGCAACTGCGCCTATTCCATTCCAGATTTGATAGGAGTACTGAAAAATTCCTAATAAATCATTGAAATATAATATCATCTCAACTGACACCTTTCAATCAATAACGATACAACAGTAAAACTCGCATGCAGCATTACCATTTGAAGAGATGTAAAATTGTGGGTGTATGCTGGAGAATTATGGGGTGCTTCTGGTGGGCCTGAAAAAATAAAGAGAAAAAAGCGAAAAGAAAATTTTTGGATGAAAAAATAGATAAGGCTTAGTATACCTAAATATTCTTCTTCAAACTGAGGTACTCCACTTGGTACCAATTTTGGTGCAATGTATGAATCACCAAAGAGAGGCTCAGCAGCAACATCAGCTCCTTTCTCACCAGGAACACCGATGCGGTGACGAAGTGCTGATACTAATGAGGCAGCAACCACTGAAAAAATGTTTTTAATATTTAAAGTAAAAAAATTTTCTTTAATTCTCGAAGCCAAGAAGAATATTTTGTAGAGTTAACCTCTAGTATTTAAAAAATAATTTTGCAGGATGAATCGACCACGACGCTTCATCTCAAGAATATCTGAAGGAGAAAATGATCGCAGAATAAAATAAAGTTCCGGCAATCTCTGTGGCGCTAATCTATAAACAGCCAGACGCCAGTCGATGAGATCCGAAAGAGGCAGTGGTACACGAAGTGAAGCAATTATGGGTATAGATCCTTGTTCAAGAGCATCAAGTAACTGCTCATGGAAAACAAAAGAAGAATCTGTGTCCAATGAAGGCAGAATCAATGCAAATGTAGATTTTCCATAAAAATTTGCTGAAATAAAAATCTCATTCAGTTTAAAATATGTTCATATGAAATTAATTTGGATGTTAAAAATATTTAAAAATAAATAGCCAAAATAGAAAAAAAGAAAAGTCGAAAAAAGGAATTTGAATTTTTAAAAATGTGTTTAGAGAAAAAATTAAAATCCATAAAAACGAATGTCCGCATCTATATAGCCGTGATTTGTTCGATGTTGCTACATGGCTGTGAGACATGGCCAATGACAGTGGAGAATATTAAGAAGTTGTCATTCTTTGACAATTCATGTTATATTCTACGGATTCAGCGAGTGGATAAAATATGATCGCCATCCACCTTCGTTTAAATACCGGTTCCATTAACACCACAGAGCATCGCCTTTGCTGGTTATGTTCTTTCACCCACCACAACAGTTGACATATTTCATTACTTGCTAAACCCTGTGATAGCTGGATGGGCCAATCAAGACCTGGACTGATACGGTCAGGAATATATGGACCTACACGATGGAAAAAGAAATGGCTTCTATTACTCTCGACGATGGCATCAGACCGCGCCGCTTGGAAATTTACTCTTGTATTAGTGTAGCCAGCCTAACCAGGTGAGAGCTGTTAGAAGAAGAGAAAAAAATAAAAGAAAAAATTGAATAAAAGACCAGAGAAAAGAACCTCTTCGCTGACGATTCCTGCACATAGAAAGATCTGAAGTACAGTCAACTTCAAGAAATGTTTCATCACCCATTTGGGAAGCATGCCTTGCAAAACGCTCGAATTCCTCACGCAAGTACATATAATCACGTGAGATTGACCCAACATGTACAAGCAAAAACTGAAGCTTAGATAGAGGGTAGAGAAAAATTGGAATTGGAAATAATTAAAAAATTTAAAACCGAAAAGGCCAAAGAAAAGAATAATAAGAAATTTAAAATATTTTAAATATTTAAAAAATCAATAAAAACAATACGTAAAATTAAAAAAATATTTAATATAAATGAATAAAAATAAAAATTTTCGAAAACCTTGCGTGATAACGGTAATATGGAAGGTAATCGTTTCCATTCGTTTTTATAATAATCAGGCACTCGTAACATTATGGCAAAGTCGACATCATGGCGATAACTTCTAAAAAAAGTGATAAAAAAAAGCTTAATGCAAATCTGAAACGGGACGAAATAGTTTAAAAATATATCTCCGAAAAAAGCCAATAGTTAAACCAACAGCCAATATAGACGATTGTTCTCAAACAATCTTTCTGAATATCATACCCCTAAACAACAGCAAAACACTTATTAAAAAAAAAGTTTTGTGAAGATCCATATCTTTACCCAGACTCCTAGGCAGAACTTGAAGTAAATGTTCTGGAATATTAAATGCATAATCAATAGAGACAGTCGAATTAAATGCATAAAAAATTGCAAAAAAAATTCATGTGCAAAAAAATATAAATATGGTATACCCTTTCGAAAAATTTGGAGAAACAACGATAGCCTTAGAATAATTTGTTACTGATTGATTTCCCAAATTTAAAATAACATGATTTACGCCTGAATTCCAAAATGGTAATGAGTTGAGATTAATCGTGGAATCAATGACAGCTACTTTCAGACAAGCCTCATTCGGATTCGATGTCTTTTCTGCACTTTGTCTGCAAATCAAAAAATAAAAAGCGATACAAATTTTTTCAAAAATTTTAACAATTTATTCGGTGCAAATGAAGATATGACTGTTAATCTGTACATAAAATATTACCCGATATATCGAATATATTGTGAAGCTAATTCTGACCACTCCACTGGTATTATATTATAAAAATAAAAAATGAATCCACCAGCGATCGAACAACGGCTGAAATTTGGTAAAAAAATTTGCATACATTTAGATAAATATATATTAAAATAAAAAACTTACATGATCAACAAAATCTCTAAGATGGATATAAAAATAACCACTGGAATTTAAATTAAATGCCTAAGCACATTCCAGTTAGAGCAGTGAAATTAAACTCATTTTTTAAAAATTCTAGAAAAATTAAAGCGATAAACCTGAAGTCAAAAATGGATTCAAATGATGACTCAGATGTGTCTATAAAATTATCGATTTTAACTGATGCATGCCTAGTAAAACTCTCGAATTGTTGATTAAAATCACTGGGATCATTGGAATGTATTTGAAATGGATTCAACGGAAGGAAAACACGTATATTATTTCTATCACGTAATTCATTTTGAAGAAGTTTACTTTCTTCTATTTCCAATTGAAGAATTTTCAATTCATTTTCTGAAAAACCGCAAGAATTAAAGAAAAAAATTAATTAAAAAATTATTCTGCTTAGAATATAGTGATTTTGATCATTAATAATTATAGAAATATAAAAATAAATTAGAATTGCAGTAACTAATTTTAAAAAATGCATACTTCGATCAAAAACCTGTTTAGATAAAAATTCATATTCAGCATTAATAGACTGAAGCTGATTTGAAGCTGCAAGCAATTCGCGACGAACAGAAGAAAGAATTCGCTTAAGTTCAGCCACACGCGCTTCGTCATTCGTCAATCTCCATGGACAAAGCTCGTCAGACTTTGACACGAATCTAAAATAAAAGCTACCTTGAAAGACGTATTTAAAAACTATCCTGCCATTGCAGACATTTGAAAATAATAACTCCTCAAACTGGAATATAAAAAATATAAAAAATAATGGTAAAAACTGATATTTGCAAAGAAAAATTCTTCTTCTCTTTTAACACCTTATAAATACACCATTTTTAATTCATAAATTTTCGTGGATTAAGGTAGCGAAATTCCTTTGCCAAAAATCGACTAGGGAGAGAGTTAACTATTTTTCCACTTTTAACGATACCCTTATCAAACAAATGAAAGGTAGTTGAAACTAACTACATTATAAGGAATCTATGCAACAAGAAAATTGAATTTTTATGAATTTCAAAAAAAAAGAAAAAATTTGAAAAAATTATTTCAAAATTTCGTTCGAAAAAAAATCGTTCGAACTCAGTTAGATTTGATTAGAATTAATTAAATTAGAATTAGAATTGCAATATAAAAGACAAACCGAAATGAAACTGAACCAACATCTGGATAGAATTCATGATCAATAAAACTAGGAATTGATGGCAGTGTAAAAGCTAGAAAAACGACAAAAATTATTAAAGCAAATAAAATGCGTATTCCGTAATAATAAATTTTAGAAGATGATCGACAACGCAGTGGAAGAGAAATAGTGAAATTCACTCGTCGTACTCGTAAATCTCCAACATTTGTGATCAGACGTCGAATCATTCCCCATTAGCACAATCGAATTCTTAAATTTAAGATTTTGAATAATTTTTTTGCAGCAAAAAATGAAATGAAATTAGCGTGGAATTCTCGCAAAATGCTAAAAAAAAAAAAGTTTTAATAAAAGCTGCTGTTATATCTTTTGGTGAATCCGAGCAAAATTCTTAATGTTAGAGATGGAATTCAAAAAATCGGGAAGAAAGAAAATATTAATTTTGGTATGAAACTTTTGAATAACTTCTAACTGGCTGCATTGAATAGAAGAATGAGATTTTTTATCAGACAGCAACTCTGAAGCATTTGGTAGGTCTTAATTTTAATTAAAGCTTTATTCGTGTTTGTAGACGAGAAATGAATTCGTTTTCATTCAATTAAAGCAATTTATGATTTAATGAATACGGCGATAAATGTGGAAAATTGAAAAATATACTTAAAAAAAACAATAAAGATTTCTCTAAAAATATAAATTCATTACAGAATTCTTTTTTACTAAGATTAATCGAAGATTTGTTCGGCTTTACTAAGATTACTAAGCTTAAGCTTAAGCCAAAATCCTAAGCCTAAACTTGAAAGAAATAAAAATTTCTCGAAATTTATAAATTACTTATGAAATTTTTTTAAATGTTGCACATAAAATTAACTAAAAAATTTGCAAAACAAATTAATACTATGGAAATAAATACTGCAAAATAAATAAAAACTCGCAGCAATAAAATAAAAATGAAAAAAAAAGCCGAAAAATTATAGTGTAAGAAAAATAAATTTAACAAATTTTACTTATTTTACAATGGAATAAATTTTACTTTTACATGTTTTTATGTTAAATTTATTGAAATTGCTGAAATTAATTTCAGTAACGATTATATTTCATTAATGAAAAAAAAAAATTGCAAATTATAATATACTAAATGGAATTCTGTTCAAAAAATAACAAAATAAAAGCTAAACTCAAATCGGAAATGAATTAAGTGAAATATGACAGAAAACTAAGTTCACGTAAAGAAAACGTATAAAATCACGTAATCACGCAAAACAATCCATCAATATATTCAAGTGCACCAGTAAATTCATTAAAAAATCATCAAACTTTAAATTCCAATAATAGTTAATACCAAATACGGTCACCGTATTTTCGTTTTGAGACCAAATATTTTGAATTTTTCTCCTTAAAATTTAAAAATATCAAAATAATAAAAAAAATAATAAAAAATATTTAAAATATACATGAATAATAGACGAATTATGAGAGATTTTCAATGATTTAATGCAGATTTATGAGATTTATTAAAATTATATATTATTATTAGCGAAATGTGTCGGTTTTTTTCGATTGAAAGCAACGAATTATTTATTTAATATTTTTTTTTAAAAAAAAAGCAAAAATTGTCATTAAAAAAAATAAATAAATAAAATTTCTATTTTTTGCATAAATTTATTATTTGATTTGATTTGATTGATTAAAATGGCATTTATTTTAATTAAATTTTGCATTAATTTCCATTATTCATTCGATTTAATATTTTTATATTTTTTTAATGATTTTTCGTTTTAAATTAAAAATACTTTCGATTTTTGTTTTTAGTTAAAATACGAAAATATGAAAAAAATATAAATAATTGCAATTTTTACTAAAAAGGCAAATTGATTGGATAATTTTCTTGGAAACCATCGAATTTCTAACTTTCCGACATTTCGCCTTTTAAATTTCGCCAATGAATACAAATAATTGGATTCTTAACAATCGTTTAAACAACAAATAACCGAAGCGAATTTTATATTTTATTTTGATAAGATAAACTTTATCATTTTTTTATCAAATACAAAATTGAAAGAAAAAATTCACGTACAAAAACGTAAAAAATCACGTAGATTTTGTGAAAAAAAATTTTTTATTTCTTGGTAAACTTGTGCTTGTACATTCTAATAAATAATTGTTATGCATCGAGATTTTTTTTTTAAGAATTTTCACCATTGCTGATTAAACTCGTTCCGCTGGTTTGTCGCATTGGACAGGTATGCCAGAGAGTTCCTTGGCGATAGAAATACAGGTGAATCGCCAGCATCACCCGGATTTTTGGACAGGTTTACTCCTGCGGGGAATCGAACCTCAGTATCGGCGCTCCCAATCGAGCAACAATCCACTAAGCCATCCGATCCCTCTTAAGACATTCTAATAAATAATCGTTTTGCATCGAAAAGATTATTTTAAAGGAATGGATTTTGATTTAATTCATGTTTTGTTCCGAAAATTTCTAGTTTATGTAAATAGAGCATATTTTTCTTCGTCAAATTTCTTTCTTCTTTCGTTTAATGAACGTTTCACTAAGTAAATTTTGGCTTAGCAAAGCAAAGCAAAGCAATAAAAAATTTAACGAATTCATTTTATATTAATATGAAAATTAAATATATTTAATCATAATAAATAAATATAAATAAATATATAATAAAATAAATATTTAATATATTTAATATATATTTAATATTATTTATTTAATCACTATTGTTGAATTGATAAGATTATCAAAATTTTAAGGATTTCTCACAATTTATTTTTGCTCATTTTCCTTTTTTTAGCCTTAAGCCTTATTAGCCTTAGACTGACTAATAAACGTGGATTATGATTTGCTTACGATTAAATGAAAAAAAAAAGTAGTCCAATTCTCGAAAACGAATTTCACTAAAATATTGTTATATTTTTCTTTAGAGAAATTTAATAGATCCCTATAAGCGAAGAGACATTAGGGAATAGCAGTACATATGAGTTCCCAGCACCATGCGGATTTCATTTTTAATGATAAGTTTATTGACGTCAAAAACGCAAGAAAACGAACGATGAACGTTGTTGCAAGCGGAGCTCTTAGGTGAATTAATCGTAAGATTTATTTACTAACAAGGAAGATATATTTCTTTTTTCTTCGAAAACCCTCGCCATTCCTGTTAGACTCGCTCCACTGGCTTATCACACTGAACAAATAAGCCAGCGAGTCACTTGACGATAGAATTACAGGTGAATTATAGGTCGCCGACATCAGTCTGATTTCTCGACAGGTTTACTCCTGCGAGATGTAGAACCTCAGCATCGGCGCTTCGAACTAAGCAACAACCCACTGAGCCATTCTACTTTCGTACTACTTACTTGAGAAGATGTATTTACTTACTGGGAAAATCCACCAACTAATTGGTGAATTTTTCTGTTTGTTCAGGAATTTTGAATATTTTTGTTTACTTTTAATTATTTCATTATTTTTTTTAGAATTTGTTATTGATTAAGGTGAAATTTTTTTGGATTTTTTTATGTGTTAATATGTTACTAAACCGAAAAATGAGTTTTGCTGAACCAAATATTCGCTGAGACTATTTTTATTTTTACTTAGAATATATTGCCAAATCGATTTATTTGAACAATTATTATTCTCTTAGTTATTTTTTGCCGCTTGGACTAATTTTTGGAAGGCGATAATAATTAGATAAATATATATTAACATAATAGCATTGCATTGTTTCGACATGTGTCTCGTTATTTATCATTAGTGTTAGCGTCTAGGAAATTATCTATCAATTATCATACGAGCATATGTGGAAAATTATTTTGTTTTTATGTTTCTCGCTCGTTCTTCAATTTTCTATAGATTTGTCATTTTATATTTAATGATTAAATTTTATATTTTTACTTTATACATTTTTATTTTTACATTTATATTTTTACATTTTACATTTATCTTATATTTTATATTATTTTATATATCTTTTATATTAAAAACTTTTAAATTTCTGGAAAATATAAATAATATATATATTATTAAATATATATATATTATTTAAATGAATTTATATATTAAATTTATATATTATTTAAAATATTTGGAAAATTTTTTTTTGAAAAATCCAAAAAATTCCAATCGTCTATGGAATAAATTTGTTGAAATTATTGAAAAAATATTAAAAATATATTTATAATTCGATTTAAAAAAAAAGACTTATATTTGTATAATTCGAGAAATAATTCAATTTTCATTGCTTATTTTTTTATGAATTGAATTTTTATTTTTTCTACTTTAATTTGATTGCTTTTTATTTGATGTATTCAAATGAATTTCGAGAAAATAAGTGAAACAAATAGTGAAAAAATCTTTTTATATATTTTTTTAAATTTTTTCTTGTAAAAAAGGAATAAATAATTAATTATTTAAAAGAAAAATTGATTATTTTAAAAAATTGAAAAAACTGTTCTAAAAAAAAATTTGCTAGAAAAATAATAATAATTGCTTTATTTTAACTTTATTTTATCATTTTTATTTATTTTTATTTTATTATTTTTATTATTTCAGCTATCAGCAAATTTAGCATTTTCATGGTCATCAACGATGAAATTCAGGTCGCTCTTCTCATAGAAACGTATAAACGTATATTCTCTATCGTCAAATGAATGACCATTTTCTTTTATAAAATTTCGCTATAAAAAATGCATTGGCATGATGACTTATAAATTTTTTAATTTTTAATAATTTTTAATAAATTCAAGGAAAATAGAATAAAATGTGACTAATGATTGGTTAATTTATCACTATCACGATTATCATTTCTAGTAATTTAATCATAAATATTTCCAATTTTTTTTTTTATTTTCAGTTATATTATTATGAGTTAGACTCGTTCTGTTGATCGTTCTATCGGACCAAGCAAATTTGCCAAAGAATAATAGAAATTTACTTTTGTCATAAATCCCAATATTAGCAAAAAGAAGAATATCCTCTGAACTAATCTATCGGCCTAATTTCTTAATATATTTTCGGATATTTCATTAATTAATAAATTAATTTTTTAAAAATATAGTAAAACATAAATATAATGAAATATTTTTTACTATATTTATTTTTATTAACAAATATCATTTCATTTCGAATATTTACAAATGGTACTCAACTTGATATATTAACAGATGAATTATTTATTAAATAAAAATTTCCGATAATATTTAGTCTAATACGCCTAAATTTCTATTATTTCGAGATAATAGATAATAGGAATCCAAGCAAAAAAAAAAAAAAACATCTGAATGTGACTATTTGAATGCTCCTTATTAATTTATATTTTCCATTATTTCCTTTTCCATCGATTTCTCTTACACTCATTTATTATTATTTTTCAGCAACTAAATTTTTAAAAAATAAATAGAAAATTTTATATCGAGAAGGGGAAATTCGGTTTTCATTTGTAACATAATCGTTGATTTAGCAACGAAATAATATTTCCCATTTCTCATTTGGCCAATTCTAATTACTGGTTGAATTCGTTCCACTGATTTGTCGCATTGAACAAATATTCCAAGGAGTCTCTTGAGTCTCTCATAGAAGCATAGATGTAGTCGCCAGCATCACACGAATTACTCCTGCAGAAAGTAAAACCTCAGCATTAACGCTCCGAATTGAGCAATAACCCATTCTATTTCTTAACTTTATTTAGTACGTATGAATATATTTAGGCTTTTTTTGTCTTAAGAGAATAACCGCATTTCATTTTTAATAACAGGTTTTTTTCCAGTTCAAAGGACCCGAATCGAACTACTAAGTACTCAGTGAGAGTAAAACTCGGTAATCTATCGTATCTCTCAATAGTTGATGAACTGATTTTACTTAAATTTTTATATTTTAATTTGTCCTTTTCTTTAATTATTTTTATTTAGAATTTAATCCTTTTTAGAGGAAATTGCTCAAATATTGAATATTGAATAAATTATTATAAAATGAAAGATTTATTTTGAATCTATAGAATTATCTATAAAAATCTATAGAATTATATTTTGAATTATATTTTTATAGTTCGTAATTTATTAAATTATTTTTAATAAAAAAAAAAAAAATTATTTTCTATAGTTATAGATTTTGTATTAATCGCCTTTGAAAATCGGTAATAACATGGTTATTTGATTAGCTGTAAACTTTTATTCATGAGCTTCGATAGTTCAACGGCCATTTGCTTCGTTTCACAAATTCAGTTGTTTATAATTCCTTCTTCTCCTCCTCCTCCTTCTTCCCTCCCCGCCACCCTTCCTCCAATTTTCTAAATAAAAAACATGAATCTTTTATATTTTGAATTGAAAAAAAAATTTTTTTTCCAGGATACCAATTATTTTCCACTTTTCATGAAACGACCAAAACTATTGTTTTTCTGAAATCAATGAAGCATATTTTTCGCTTTTTTTCATCATTCATTGTTAATTTTTTTATAGCATCGAATTATTGAAATGGTAATTAGATTTTTTTTAATGGTTATTTCGTAAATTATAAGTCTAAATTTTATAAATGCGATTTAATAAATGCCGAATAGCTAAAAAATGATGCGCACTTCTTTTTTTAAGAGTCCTTACCATTACTGGTTAAGCTCGCTCCACTGGCTTGTCACATTCGGCAATATTCGGCAATATGCCAGAGAATCCATTGGCGATAGAATTACAGGTGAATTATAGGTCGCCGACATCAGTCTGATTTCTCGACAGGTTTACTCCTGCGGGGAATCGAACCTCAGCATCGGCGCTCCAAACTGAGCAACAACCCACTGAGCAATTCTATGACACATTCTTTAAAAGAAATATATTCCGTTATCCGTGCGATACAATAATCGTTAGATTCGAGAAGCGTTAGTGTATATAACAATTTATATGATGGCACAGTCCAAAAACTCTATAAAAGTCACGAAATAGCGAAAGCAAAAGATTACTTTGGCAGCGGCTCGCTTCTCATTTCTCTTTGGACTTAGCCTAGGGGGACTTTTATATTTCTCATTGGACCATTCGTCGACATCAGTGCATCATCTTTTTACAATTTTTCGTTCACTATTTGCCCTTTTAACTTTTCTTATGGGTATAATCGTGTATTATATGCATATTTGAAACTTTTTTGCTGAATTTTGGCATTCCACTAAATCATGAAAACTGCCTTGTCAACCTCGTTTTCATTGATTCATGACTGGCCAATTAATTTGTTGGCAAAATAAGCTAACTTAATTGCTGGTTCGAATTTTCTATTCTTTTAAGGACCCCATAGTGGCGTTTTGTCTTCGCTATTTCTCCTGGCAAGGGTCATTTATTTCCTTTATTGAGAAATGAGCAGATTTTTCCCAAAATACGGAATCTTTCTGAAATAAAATTTTAGTGTTAGAAGCAAATATCTTTACTGTAAGAATATTGGAAATGAATATTTTTATGAAATTCTACTTTTAATTAAGAGCCGTGGTTCTCAATCCTCTTTCTTTTCCTCCTTTTCTCCACTCTTCTCATCAGATTTATGAGTGAAATTCCCTAGGTAGCATGCTTATCGATTAGAAGGACTATCTATGCTGCTTTGGGCACTCACAGAGCTTTCGCTCTCAGGTCTTTGTTCAATTTCCTCTTAAAATTTAAAATTTCCCATTAGGAGAGGTTTCACTAGTTGGGAAATTTTTGCTTTAGAGAACTTCTATTTGATGATATATTGGATTATTTTTTTAAAAAATCGTATAAAAATATAAATCTAAATAAAAATTTTGGTTTTCACATGGATTATAAAGAATCCAAAGGAAATCAAATATGAGCGATAATTTGGAATGATAAAATTCTTTCGATTTTTTTTATTATGGTACTTTATTATTATATTCTATTAAAATAAATGCAATTTTCGTTATCACCTATTTTCTCGATTTATCAAAGTTCGATTTATTTTCATCACTTTTAGCTATTTAATGATAATGATAATAATTTTTTGGCATTTTGACATTCCATCAATGGTGAATTTTATAAGGATTTGATACTATAAAAGCGATATTTATTTTTTTAGTCAAAAAATTTTGCATTTTTTCCGCTTCTTTAATTGAAGATTAAATATTTTCTTAATCTTTGTTATTTTTTTATTAGCTTCTTTTATAAAAAAACTTTTATAAATTTTATTATTATTTTAATTTTACAATTCTCAAATTGGAATAAAAGAAATTTAAAGAAGAATTAACTTTTATTGTTTTATTTTTTACTTTATTATATTTTATTTTTTTTTCACAAAAATAATTTGTAATAAAAATAATGCAAATAATTTTTATTAGCAATTAACATAAGAAAACTGCTTGAAAATAATAATTTTACATAATAAAATTATTTTCCAAATAAAAATTCCAAATTTCTTTTTGTTATGCAAATTTTTTATAGAAATATTATAAATTTTTAACTATTTTCTCTTTTTTTGTTCTACAAATATCATTCGCTATTCGCTATTTTAATTAACTATTGCCCTACTAAAATGACAGCCTTCGTCAATGTATCACATGGGAATAGAGATTAAACTGAATGCCCATTCGGATTACTTGTTAAGCATCTTTTATTTATAGATCCATACGAATGAATAATAATGAAATAAAGTATGGCCATTTAATTATAATAATTCATAATATTTACAAATTTGTCACTTTTATCATTGTCTGTCATGGTTTATCATTTATCATTTATGTTTAAAATTTCATTTTCTGGGTTAATAAAATTTAAAAATTACTATTTAAATAGATAAGTATATTTTTAAAAATAAATTTAATTTGCGGAAACTTTAATATTTTTGTTTTTCTAATAGCTTGCATAATTAATTTTTAAACTCGCTTCGTTTCATATGAGAATCATTAATTGGTTAGCGTTCCATGTTTCTCGTTGAATTTCACTATAGCTGTATTTCGTATGATTCGAAATTTTTCGCGTGGGATCATTTGGCAATATATTTAAACTTAATTAGGTCGCTAGCATCAGATTCAACGAATTTTTTTTTTTTAATAATAATAAATTTATTCTTATCAAAGATTGAACTTTTTTTTTTTCAATACGATTATCTAAGCCATTTTTTATTCGAATAAATAAGCTTCTCTTTAATAATGTAAATTTATTTTCGCGTAATTTTAATAAGTTTTTTTCTTGCACAAAAAATAAATAAATATATATGATTTCTTTATTCGCAGCATTAATCACATGAAATAAGCTGTTGAAAGGCTGTTAATTTTCACCATTCACCATTCTCAACTAATTTTAAAAAAAGTTTTATTAAATTTCTTTCTGATACTTTAATTATATTTTTGTTGTTATTAATGCAAGCACATGGCGGAGCGCTTATCGCCCTATTTAGTTGCTTAAATAAATTCAAAGATAACATAACCACAATGTTCAATACGTAAAAATAAAAATAAATGCATGCATAGCTAGTTTCTTGCGATTTGAAAATCAATAGTTGTAAGGCATCATAAAATTATAAACTAGTTCATTTAGAAATCCTAAAAATCCTGGGAAGAATTTTGAAACTCGAATAAATTTTAATATTTTGCTAATTTCAGAAAAATGAAGAAAATAAAAATGGAAGAACGAAAGGAAGAAAATCGGAGGAAAAGCGAACACTTCAAGGTGAACTTGAAAATTTCCTATAAATTTTTATTTTCAAAATGTCTTATTTTTTACTGATTCGAATATCGTTGTTCGTTTGGTTCTTAAGAATTTATCAATACTTTTTTTTATTCTCAAAATATGATTTTCTGAATCATACGCTGAAACGCTTTTCCCTAGCAATCAACAAATTAAAAAAAATTACTTAGTGCTTGCGCCATATTTTGTTTGGCTAATCCTTCTGGCTGCTTCCAGGAAGTCACTTGACGATAGAAATACAATTGGATTTTATAATAAAAGCTTTAATTCGTCAATCCAAGCCTCGATGCTCGAGGCGATATTCTAAAAACAACTAATCAACTATTTAGCTCTTAGCATCCACTCCACTGAAGCCACTCAGTCTAGAATTTAACAAGACTTCTTCTTAAGCTATAAGAATTATTTTAAAGCAAAAACAAGAAAAATTATCGAAAACATTCCAGTGTATTTCGTTTATTCGATGTTAGTTCGTCCAATTTTTTTTCTTCAATATGGGTGCTTTGCTAAATTCTTTTTGATTCTTTCTAGAGTTGGGGCTAATCACAGTAAATAGACTGGGAGGGATCGCCGTCTATTGAAGGCCGCTAAGCGAGTTTCGAAGTAAGAATGATGCAAAATCGTCCAATTTGGCGCTATTGGTATAATTCAATAATAATTTAATAAAATTTTATTAATATTATTGCTATTCTAATATTATTTAAGCTATTTTTATTTCTAATAAAAATATATTTTAAATAATTAATTAAAATTTAATTAATTAAAATAAAATAATTAATTAAAAATTTATAATATTTTTAAATATTTTTTATTTTAAATATTTTAAATTAATAAAAAATGAATAAAAATTAAATCAAATAAAAAAAATAAAGTAGGCTTAAATCGAAAATTGTTAGAATATTAGTTTTTCGATTGATTCTGCTTTCGTTCATATAAGCTTTGTCACTAATAGCTAATAGAAAGAATATTAATAAAAGCGTTAACTAATTATTTGCTTAATAATTTACGAATACGATTTCGCTTTGAATTAATTAAATATTTTGTTCCTTATATTATTCATCTAAAAAATAAGAATTAATAAAAATTATCAAAAAAACGTAATTTATTTAATTATTTAATAATTAATTTTAATTGATTTTTATAATTTTATAATTTTTATAATTTTAATTTTATATAATTCTAAAAATTTATAAATAAATAAATTTCACGATTTAGCATTTGAACTAAAAAATTTTCTGCAACGATAACTCGATTTAATAGATTTTCTTGTCAAAACGATAATGATTTATTGTGTGGATGGATGTTGGTGATTATCGGTAATTATTGCTAATAGCGTTCGGATATTTGCAGATCGACGATGATAAACATTCATCGCCATCGGATTTTTTACAGCATTTTCATATGTTCAACGTAATCTCTTCAGTTTATGCTTTTTTTTTTTTTAAATTTCTGCATTTTTATTTAGAATGTTCTTCAAAAATCAAAAAAAAGAAGTAAATATTAAACAAGCAATTATTTTTTGCAGCTATCATTCAAGAATTCATCAGAACTCATAAAATTCGAACTTTTTTGCCAGTTTTAGAAGAACTGGCAAATTTAGGTCTTTAGGCCTACTTTTTATAAAAATAGGTGAAAATGGCATCGCGGACCTATCTGAACTTGGTACTATGCTTTAATGAAAAACTGATTAGTCGAAATAAAACCGAAGTCGTTGGTGCGAATGAAATTGATTAACCAATTAGCTATTTAGTAAATTAGCATTTAAATGAATAAAATGAACAAAAAATTACCAATTATTGTTTATGATCAACGATAAATAATTTATTTAAATAGTTTATTTTTGAATTTTTTCCATTTTTATTTATTCTATTCTAAATTTTTAATAATATTTTTTATCATTTTTGACTTGATTTTATCAAGTCAATTGCCTAATCTGCAATGAATTCCTCTCTCATTAGCGAATAGACAATTAGAAATGAACGAGGACAATATTGCACCATTTTCTTGCACCATAATTCACCGCTAATAATAAATTTCTCACCATTATTGTCTATTATCTAATATTTTATGGAAAAATTATTGACTGAAAGCAATCGATGATATAATCTGCATAATTTTTAAATTTAACAATACATACATAATATTTATTCTCTCTACATTTTAATCGACAACACAATGTTATGAATTTTTCATAAATTTCCTTAAATTGAACAATGATTAAAAAGCAATTTTTCATATATTCTTCGTGTAAATATATTGGCTATATCGCTGCTATTCAAATAAGCCTTCTTTTTTAATGAAAAAAAAAGGAATTCAATTTTTCTTTTTTACTTAAATCTTCGATTTTATTTTATCGTTTTATTTTTGATTTCATAAATAATTAAACAACTTAGTGGTTTGTGGTTCACTATTTTTGCTTAGAATCGCTTCGCATTATTCGCTATACAAAATGGTAACACATTTTTTCATCAAATTCAAATATAAGCTGTGAATTTCTAGAATCCATATAGATTTTCTAATTAGTTCCAGAGGAGTGAATTGGTGTCGAATCGTGGTGCGTAAAATATTTGCATAATCTAGCATTTCTCCTAATTTTCTTCTTTCGATGTTTTTCTATGCAATGCTTTACTTTACAAGTTTACAAGTTACAAGATTAAACAAAATAATTGAAATGAATTTGTGGTTATTTGAGTTGGTAAAATAAAAACGGTTTTCTTAAGTATTTTTTTTTTTTTTTAAATGCAATGTCAACACAATAAATTTTGCTTATAAAAATTATACATTAAATTAGAATTTAAAATTCTAAAATTTAAAAAGTTTTTAAAATTTTAAAAAACTTTAAATTTAATTCTAAAAAATTTTAAATGTTCAGTTCTTATTAAGAAAAAATTAAATGAGAAAAAATTTTATGGAAAATTGAGTTTAGCAAACTCTAATTTAGAGCATAATTATAATGATTAAAAATGAAAAAAAGTATCGGTTTTTTTCTTTAGTTTGCTTTCTACCACCTGTTAAAAAAGATGTAAAAATAATTATATTGGTTTTAAAGCAATATATTTTCTTTAAAATCTTCATAATTATCTTCTTCATATTCGTAATTACATCGCATAAATATATCGGATTAATGAGCGCTGAAGAAGGTAAAACGTAAGAACTAGAAAAGATTTCCAGGTTGAATATTGGATTCCCCAGGTTAACTCATCATAGGACCGAAATTCGATTCCTAGTTGCTTATATTTAGTAAAAAAACAATATTTATCTAAAATTACTGTTTTATATTTTTCTTCCACTATTTACTCTAATTTAAAGCCTAATTAAACAATATTTTATTGCTGAAATTTAATAAATATTTGAAAATTTCCCAAATTTTTTGGGGTTTTTGTTTGGAATTTAAGTTTGTTACCAAAGATATTTCGTATTTCAGTAGAATTCAAACAAAAAGAATCTTGCAATAATTTAAATTTAACTGAGCTTCGATTGCGAGGATTTCAACCTTCATAATAAATATTTTAAAATTATTTTAAAAAGCATTGTCAAAATTTATTTTATTAAAATTAGTGCAATTTAATTAATCTGACGTTTCGCAAAGAAGAATTTAAATGCACCAGTTGCCTCAAGCATGTGAATTATTTCTATTTGATTAAGTTAATTTATTGCATTAATAGTTCAATTACCAAACGAAACTGTTCTACTAGCCAAGCAGGTAACGAAAATGTTTTACTAGCCAAGCAGGTAACGAAGATGTTCTACTATCCAAAGAGATAATGAAGATGTCCTACTAGCCAAGCAGGTAACGAAGATGTTCTATTAGCCAAATAGGCAATCAACTTGAGTTTCACCATTTTAATTAAGGAGTGCAGTTAACAAGCCAGAAAAAAAGATTTCGCAAAAAATTTTTGCTCGTAGAAATTTAAAAATAATTCACTGGCATAGATTTTTATTTTAACTAAATTTAGGTTTTCAAAATTAGTTAACTAAATAAGTAAGTTAACAAAATTTTCTAAATTTTTTTTTTTTCTTTCCTCAATTTGCTAAATTTCTCAAACATCTTTAAAAGCTTTTAGGCTATTTCTATTTAAACATACTTTCTTTTTCTTGCTTCGTCTCTCGAATATTTGCCTTGAAGCAAAATTTGAACTAAAAAGCTATTCTTTATATTTATTTCTCTTACTATTCTCCTTTTTTTAAGCTTCTTTTAGGGTTATTTTAGGGTTATACTTTAATTAATTAAAGTGTCATAAATAGATTCATAAAGAGATTAAGGCACCTTTTAAAAATTTGAAAAAATACTCGAAAATTTCAACAAAAAAATATTTTTTATTTTCCAAATTTGAACAGAAAATATTGCTAAATAATGAGTTTAAATATTATTATTTATTTATTTATAAAAGATAGAATGGCTCGTGGGTTGCTGCTCAATTCTCAGTGCTGATGCTGAGGTTCTCTTCCCCACAAGAGTAAAGCTGTCCAAAAATAAAATCCGAGTGATGCTAGCGATTCACCAATGGGACTCCTTGGCATATTTGCCCAGTGCGACAAACCAACGCAACGAATTTGACCAGTAATGGTGATCTTAAAAAAAATAAAAATTTATTTAAATAATTTATTTTTCATTGGCCTCATTCTTGATTTTCTCTCTTAATACTACTAATCACTGGTTAATTTTCTCGTTTACTATTAAAGCAGAGAAATATTTTGGATTAGAAGTGCCAGTATCTATTCGAATTTCGGCTTTTATCAACACGTTCATTGCTGTTAAGGGAAATAAATCGAATCTTTATTTCAAAAATAATTTGGCCATTTGGCCGAACATATATATGGGAATATATCCATTTGCATAATGCAAATCGACTGAAAATTGCATAATTTTGTTTTTTACAATTTTTTTTTATTTATTTCTAAAATCCCATTGAGCGATTTGTTTTTTTTTTTTTGCATCTTACATGTTTGAAAATTATTGGAAATTAAGAATTTAGATTTTTAGATAAGCTAAAATTCAAATATCAACCTAAAATATGTCGTATGAGTGTATTCGAAGAATTTTAACGAATTTCTTGCTAGTCAAATTAAATAGCAGTTTTGCTATATAAGTAGCTTATACGACTTATAAGTATTAATAGTTATAAAAGCCAGTGTCAAAAGCCAGTGAGAAAAGAGAAAAACGGATCTCTTCAAAAAAATCATTCGACCAATAAAGTGGTTTTAGCTGAATGCACTATTCCAAAAGGAGGCACTCACATAATTTGATCTTCACTTGTAGTAGTCGCTTGTTTACTCATTTTAAACGATCGTGAATCAAATTCATTTATTTTCTATTGGAAATAATTCAAGCATTAGTCGTAGTAGTCGTAATCATAGTATTCGTAGTCGTAGTAATAGTAGTAGTAATAGTAATAGCAATAGCAATAATAGTAGGAGTAGTTTTCTATCCATTTTATTTCGATATTACGTCATGCACTTTTTATATTTTTTATTTATGCATTTAATTTTTATAAATTAACTTATTTAAATATCTCATTTGGTATTTATCGATAATTTTTTGTCTGTAGGTGGCAAAATAATCATTGAAACAAGACCCATTAATACGTAATTATAGTATCACGAAATGCATATATATATATATGTAATTTAAATTTTATATAATTTTATATATATAATTTAATTTAAATTTTAATATCTTTTAATAAAAAATGCACCAACAAATGCTTTAAAAATAGATAAAATATGCATTATTTCTGATTCGATTTAGTTTCATTTATTAATATAACATAAACATTTAAGCATCGAACCACTTGATGGTACCAGGCACAGGCGATTTTCCAGTATAGCTCGGATATTATGATAGGTCTACTTTTATTAACGAATAGGAAACGGATTCATATTAAGTCGATGCAATATAAAATTATTCGATAAATCTATCTTCATTTATTTTTTACTAATTTATTTATACAGTTTTTATTCAAAATTTTCCAAAAAAGGATTTAAGCAATGAGAATTTTAACTCTAAATTTTTTTTCTTTTATAAAATTTATGTTTTTATTTTTTCGTACTCAAAATAATTTTTAATGATTGAACCAATATGCGATTGGTTGACTATTCTTTTCTATTTTTTTTTCCTTTCTCCTTTCCTCTTTCCATTTTTATTCCTCTCTACTCATTCATTTAGTTAAATTTATTAACCACTAAATTCTATCAAATCGCATAATATTTCTTTCACATTTATTTACCCAATTATTATTATTGTTTATACAAATATTATTTCGTACCATTTTTTCAGCAATAAGTGCATATAAATACAGAAAGAATAACTGATAAATTCTGATAACAAGTTTTAATAAATTCTTTTTCTTCTTCTAACATTTTGCATCATTACTGGTTATGCTGGCTGCGCTGGTTATATGGATAAGATATCCGATCTAATATTATTGCTAATAAAAACCATTCCTTTTTCTATCGTCCAAAAGCATTTATCACTGGTCCACCTATGCGATTCAAAATTTTTCCTGACTGTATCGGTCCAAGTCTTGATTGGCTTTTGACGCTATCCATCACTAAGGCTTAGCAATTAATAAAATATTTATCGACTCAATTTTTGACAAATATAAATCGCTTTTTTAATATATTTTATTAAAATATTTCACAATTGTACAATTGTTTTTAGGCTTAAAAAATATAACTTTAATCCACATAATCCACATAATGCTTAGTTAAGATCGCTTGTCAATTTTCAAAAGTATTTTTTAAAAATCTGAATCGATTCCCATCGATTTTATCAATGCGCTTTTATAATTAATGATTCGAATGAATTAATTTTGGCAGTAGTAATGTTGGCAATTTTTTTTGGCATTTATTTGACTTTTTTTTTGATTTTTGAAAAATAAAAACCTTAAAATTTTATTTATTAACATAGTATTATTATCATATATAATTATATATAATAAAATTATATTAAAATTATAAAATTTTGTTAAAAAATTTTAAATGCATTATTCTTATAATTAAAATTATTCTTCTAAAATTTGCTGTTTATCGCAAAAAAAAAGTTTTTTATTCATAACAAATTTATAACAAATCATAACAAAGAAGTGAAAATCGAATGATGATGGCTTATATCGAAATGATCCTCTCCATTTATTTGTCTGAAAAACTATCAAACCGTGGCCTAAGCCGTGAGGCTAATGTTAGAAATAGGAGGAGGATTTCGCCTAAGGCTATAAGTGCGAATTTTATCCTTTGACGGAAGAACTCATTAAAAGCAAACTTCGACATAGTGACAGCGATAATTTTTTTTTATTTAATAATCTTTTTTTTTCGATTTCTTTATATATTCTTTAAGAAGAAGGACGGTGAATGAATGATAGACGAATAGTATGTTAGCTTGTTTAATGCCGAACTTCGATAGGAAGCGAATCGAGGGATTCCACTTAGAATTTCTATTCCCAAGTGATTCTCTGACGAAAGGTCGAATTCGCTGTATTCATTATTATGGTGTGCATCATTTTCGAAAAAACAAAAATCATTTCCAATGTTTCAGTTATATTTTCGAAAAAAAAATCATAATTTCTGAAAACAAAGAAAGGATTTTCGAAATTATTAAAAATCCTGATAAATTTCAATGAAAAAATATTATTTATTTAGGTTTTTTTATAAATATTTTGTAAAAATTCTTATGGGTGCATGTGAGTGATTGAAAAAAAGAAATGAATGCATGTTTCGTTTACACAAAACTTCGAGAAGTTCGTTCTATTTAAAGGCTAAAAGGTTTATGTAAAAATAAGAAAATATAAAAGTTTTAATAGGAGAAGGAAAATTGAATCAACTAAGAATCAATAGTGTTGTTAAATAATTGTTAAAAAGAAAATTTGAAGAAAAGGAAAAAATTTGTTAAAGAAAATTTTTGACAAAACTATCGTCTAAAAATTATTCTTAAAATTTACATAAAAAATATTCATCGAATCAAATCGACTACTATTTTTTCTAATTTATTATTTTTATTTTTACTTTACTATTTTTTATTTTTTCAATAAATTACAATTGCAATAAAATTTATAACGACGCCTTTTTTTTAGATTTATTTTTACATATAATTTTTATACTCAAATCGTTTCGTTGATTTGTGGATTTTGTGGATTTGTGTAAATCGAACAATTTGTCGAAATTGAACGCATCCGGATTTTTAAAAAAAAATTCACAGTTGTTTCGTATTTTTTATCGACTATGTATTTTCTTAAAATATTTCTTTTTAACTAATGCCAATGCCATTATTTCTAACGATATCGCTTTTTTGTTTTTTTGAAATATTTTAAAAAATAGCAAAAAATTTTTTAATTTATTATATAATCGATAATATATAATAAATAAATAATTCTCCTATTCAATTCTCCTATTCGAATAGTATTAATTTACAACATTGCGTAATATTCGCGATTTGCAATGTGGAAGAGTCCCGAATTTGAGAAATTTTCGAGAAATTCTTATTGCATTCCTCATATATTTTATTAAATTAGGCAGAGAAAATGATTTCAGCTTAAGACATTGACATTTGTTCAAGTTAAAATTGGAATTTCACGTAAATGCATCCATCATTTTACACCATTTTGCACCATTGCGCCATTCTATTTTCAATTCTTTATAATTGACTTCACAGGTTTCACAGATCGGTTTTCTTCGGTTCCAATGATTATTCCTGCACTTTTGCCTTCAGTTCTCTCTCTGATGAAATAAGATCTATTAAATCTAATTAACCTAGCGGTTAGTGGAATAATTAATTAGATTAATTAGATTTTAGAGATGAAAAAAAAAGAAAAAATTTTTTAAATATATTTTTTGATATTTTATAAAATTATTTATTTTTATTCCATGAAAATTTGCTACAGCCAAGATGCAAGGAAGTATATAATAAAATTTATAGTTGAATAATAATTTTTACAAATATTGTATTCAATCAAATGGTTCAGTGAACTTCAACAAAATTTTTATTATTTATTATCTACATTTTTCATTGTAACCTTTGACCTCATCAATTATGCGCTAAGGTCAACTCAAGGTCAACGTTTTTATTTTCTAAATAAATAGCGTTTTTTCGCGATCTATTCGTTCCAATATTTCTTTATTCTGCCTATTGAGAGCGCCACTATAGGGGGCATAGCATAGATATTTTTTTATATATAAAATGGTCAATCAGGCTCTGATGAATATGTTTCCAACAAATACCCAAATCATGGTCGTTTTTCTTAGAGTGCATGGAAAGCCATATAAATATATTGGCTGCAAGCTAACAATTGGCAAATTGTATATTATTTTATTTTATGGTTGAAGTTAGAAAGCAATTAGTAGTCTTTTTCTTTTTACCAATAAAAATTTATGATAATTTTGAAAATTTTTTTTTTAAACATCGATTTGCACGAATTTTCTTAAAAAATCTGCTATAAATTGATTTATTTTTTTGCAGAAAAAATTTCTTTCTTGCATAAATATTAAAAAAATATTTTAAAAGAATTATTTTATGAAAATTCCATGAAAATTATGAAAATTTTATTTTATGAAAATATTTGCAATTTGCAATTCGCTATTGAACTTTTTTTTTAAAAAATTTTTCCAAAAATCTTTTTCAAAATATGATTTTCGATAAGTAATTGAACAATATTTAAATAACAATAAAAATAAATAAAAAACTTTATTTTTACGAATTTTATTTTACGAATTCGGTTAAAAAATTTCATATTTCATGAATGAATATTGGCAATATTCATTCATTTTCATTTTTATCTTATATTTTATTTCATTTATTTAACTAAAATTTATTTACGAGTTTATTTTACCGAATTGTTTTTATTCTATAATATTTTTTCTATGATAGTTTATTTGTTGCTTAATTATTTGCCTATTCATTTCCATAGCTGATCAGTCAGTAAAATGTTTAACTCGATTTAGATTTATAAGAAAGCGAGATAAGCGAATTTCGGTAAAAACAAGTGACAAAGTGAAAAAAGCTGATCATCTTATCACTTATATTTTTGGCCTATTCAATATAATCTTCATAAATATATCGCTCATAAATCGGAGGTTCACCCATTTATTATAGCCATAAAAGCGAAATTTCCTTAAAACATACCTCTAAAAATTCGTATTTCATAAATTTCATAAATTTATTTATTTTTTCGCTGTTTTTTCAAATAAATATTTCCTATTTCCCAGTTTTTTTTCTATTTATGTCGATTTATGAAAAAAAAAATTTTTTAATTTGAATTTACCGAAATTATTTCTTTCAAGTGCCTCTTCACTGAGAAGGGTTAACTAAACTGAAATTAAACCAATTCGATTGACCATAAGGATTGCCATTCTTATAGGTTCATTTAATCGCAATATACTACTTAATCGAATCAATTCGATTGATAGATTTTGATGCTTTTCTATCGAAATCGGAGATATTGGTGACTAAATCATAAATATTTTATGGCGAACGATGCTAAGATAGCCTCGATTTTTGATTCTCTATTGAGAGATCTAAAATTCGTAATGAGATCCGATTAACTATTAGGGATAGAAGTGCCTGATGCATTCCATCTATGATGATCTATGATGTATCTACTCTTAAAACTTTGAAAATTTTGGTAAAACCAGGTGATAAACTGAAAATATTACCCATTACCTTTGTAAAATTAGAAATTTTTATGAACTTTTATTAAAGAAATTGTGATAATTTCTATTGTGATAAATTGATATCGTTTTTGCTAGTGATAAATATAGGAGATTAATGATTTCGTCAGTTTGGCTCGTTTATTTTTATTTATATAATATTGTATAATTCGTAGACGATGGAAAAAGGAATGGTTTCTATTACTGTCGACGATGGCATCAGACCGCGCCGTTTGGAAGCGTCTTTCCCTTGTAGCCGTTGGAGCTAGCCTGACCAATAATGGTGAGACCTGTTAGATGAAGATATAATTCATTTTATTTAAGAATTTTTAAAGTTTTAAATAGTAAAAAATTCTTAATTATTTTGAGGAAATTTCTTAATGTGAACTTATTAAATGAGTATTTAACTTTAATAATAACAATTAATAATAATAAAATAATAATATTTAAAAAACCGGTGCTAAAAGACCGGTCAACTTTTTCGATATTTTTTTAAATATCTTCACTGTTACTGGTTAAACTCGCTTGTCGCAAATATGCCAGGGAGCCCTTTGGCGATAGAAATACAGGTAAATCGCCAGCATCACCCGCATTTTCGGACAGGTTTACTCTTGTGGGAAATAGAACTCCTGCATCGGCACTCAGAATTAAGCAGCAACCCATTCTATCCCCTTGAGGTATAACAAATTGACACTAATTTAGGGACAATTGAGCAGAAAAGTGGAACAAAAGAATATTATTAAAAATTCCATGGAAATGACCACCAAATAAAATGATGCAGTGGGTTGTCGTTCTCGTTTAAGAGCGTCGATACTGGGATTCCATTTCATGCATAGCCTATCTTTCAAAAATCCGGCCGATTCGTCTATTTCTTTTTCCATATAAAAATTAATTTAATTCGACGAGTCAGTGGAATAATTAAAAATGGTGGGCGCAATCAGAAAAAAATAAAAAAATTATATTCTAAAGAATTTCCACTTTCATTTTTATTTTCATATTGAAACATATTTTAAGCAAATTTTAAAGTAATATTTTACAATTTTTTCCTCATTTTTTTTCTTTTTTTTTTGTTTTATTGCCGAAACATTAGAAATATTTCTAAAATTTATTTCATTTTTTGTTAATATAATTTGTTCATAGTTTAAGAAAAGCATCGAATAAAATTGGAAAGCACTCAAAATTACTATATTTTTTTAATTTCCATTAAAATTAGCATTTTTATTAATTATTGAAATATGAAATGCGGTAAATAAATTATCGAAGTAAGGATCCATAGGATCCTTAGCAGATTGGTGACTGAGATTGTACCCTGAAATTGAAGACTTTACTCATCTTTAGTTTCTTTTTTAGGACAGTTCCACATTATATATGTATGTATAATTCATACATTCATCATTAATCACCATATTAATAAATATTCTTCCAAAATATTTCCTATAAAAATTTGACAATCAATATGCTTTATTAAATTATAAAAAAAGAAATCTAATTTAAATCTAATTTAAAATTCTTCTTTAAAATTATTCTTATAATAATTAATAATTCTTTAAAATTTTAATTAGCATAGAAACGCGTAATTAGAATTACATATTACATATTACTTACTTGCTTTTGCCCGATCAATTTTCCTATTATTTTTGCCTTTTTGTTTTGTAATATTTATTGATCTTCGTTTTTTCTTCGGATGAAATTACAATTATAAATATAAAAAATAAATCAAATTTATTAAATTATTTTACCACGTTTTTTCTTTTTTTTTCGTAATCTTTTATGAATATTGCATTAATTATTTTGGTTGAATAATAGAAATTATACTAATTTCTACATTAATTTCTAATATTAATTTTGCTTATAATTTTTCCTTATCCATAAAAATTTGCCAAAAATAACGATTTTTTTAGAAATTTATTTATAAAAAAATAGTATTTATTATTATTTATAAATAGTATTAAAAATGGTATTTAATAGTATTTATTTATTTTAAATAAATATATAAAAATATATATCTTGTGGGATTTATTTATCCAAGATGACAACTGGGTTCTGGCCAGTCAGCCAGATTTTCAGATAGACAAGAACCAGAAATCAGTACTGGTGATAGATTTAACGATACTAAATAATAAAAAGAAGAAAAAATAAGGGAAATACCAGGCGCTGAAAGAGAAACTAGAGAAAATGTGGAAAATGAAGGGTAAAATGATTCTATTCGTGGTAAGTGTATATTAAAGTATGATCCTTAAGCTGTAAAAGTTGCTCCAATAGATTCCAGGAACAAGAATTTTTCGAACTCCCAGGCATCTAACAGAGAATCGGCGATTGATTCATTCCAACCACAAGATGGAGAAAACAATTTTTCGTACTTTTGTTTAAAAAAAAAAAAAATCTCTCGCCCTCTGTAAGTGGCTTTATTTTCCGGATTCTTTAGATCCTCTACCAGAGATCTGAAAAATTGAGGATTCAGTATCTTGTCTTTTTGTTCCTTTTTGTTTTCTGCATAGAGATCTCTTATTCTTCTTATTCCTCGAATCTGCTGTAGATATTTTTCTTGTTTAGAAATTACAAGTGCTCCAATTATCATTGGAATTAATTTGGTCTTCATTTTCCATATTTTTCTTTTTTCTAGTTCCTCTTTCAGCCACTTATATTCCTTCTGTCTAATATTCGTTTACTTGGTATTGCCATATCTATCATTTGCTGATTTACGATTTTTGCCTTTTATCTGTTAGATATCTAGTCGATACTTATTTTTCTATCTAAATGGAGAAGTACTACAGTATCTTCGCATCATTATTTTCCACGATTTTCTTCCTTTTATTCTTGGAGGATCCAAGCCATATGTTCAGCATAAATTTTTGTGGACAATACCAGCCACTTGGTTATACCAGCGTATGTCGTTTGTGTTTCGTTTGCAGTTTGCCACTATATGCTATTGTTTCTGGGATATTGTTTAGTCCGGCATTTAAAATGGTCTTTGCTGGGAGGGTCTTCGTCTTTGCCATAGTATCTTCCTCTGCTTGATCTTTTTCAAATGTCTGACAAGATTCTTCAGACAATCTCCAAAGAGCTCACCCTTTGGTTCCATCTTGCTGATGTATGATATGTTTATATAATAATCATATATTTTATATATATATATATATATTTATATAAATTGAAAATCGTTAGATGATTTCTATTTAACAAACCATATTAAACTTTTCCTAAAATCATTTTATAGCGAAATCTATCGATCTACTATGTTATAAAGACAGCTTCCACTTTCAGCCACCTTTTCTTGGTACCACAATTACATATAAGTCGGCTATAATTATTTTTTATTAATTTATAAACATTTATATACTTTGAGGTTATTATAATCGAGTATTATTTGCTTTTTGCTAAAAATTAACAGTATAGATTCTTATATTTTCTATCTTACTGGGATAAATTTAGCCATTAAAAGTAAAATTTAAATGGTACTTGAAATTTGCTTGTTTCTTCTACCTATTCTTAAATAACTTTCTGGTGAATGCGGATTAATTTATAGCATTTTCGTAATCAGTGGAACCAGCCAAACTAGAAATAATATTTGCTATTAGAAATATACTCAAAAATATATTTATAAATTATATAACAAAAATAAAAATTTTTATTATTGCGATTTAGCTTGATTTTATTGTGTTTATTCTTCATATTTAATACTACTAAAATACTACTTAAAAAAATATGATCAATAAATAGAAATAAATATTTTAACGAATGTCATTAATAAGTCAATTAGTTAGTTATAAATAAATCTACAAGAAAAGTTGAGGAAGCGAGTTATTTTATACGATAATAAAATAATAAAGAAAAGAAAAGAAATAGCATTCAACGACTTATTCTAAAAGTTTATTGAAAAATTTTAATTTGTCCTTTTTAACAAAATATTATCATTCTCGTTGGTCAAAAGTCGTCGAAGATTTTATAAGATATCATAAAATATTTTTTATTAATATATAATATATTTGCTAATATTACTAACATATATTTTTAATATATTTATTTTTTTCTATTCATGTGAAAAGGAATTAAAAATTATAAAGAATTTCATGTTGTAATTTAGAATTAATTAATATTACTTTTTTTATGAGTTATAATTTGACTTTATTTTTTATCATTTCCTTCTCATATATCTCATGAATTATTTTAATGAGCATATTGCATTTGTCGTTTTGCGTGGTTGTTTTTTTTTTCAAATATTTATTCACCATAAATGGTGCTAACGGTGCGTAAGCATATATTTTTAAATTAAAAATTTAATTATTTTAATGAACATAAAGTCGTCCTGCTTAGTTTTTTTTTTAGACATTCATTCACCATAAATGGTGCTAACGGTGCGTAAGCATATATTTCTAAATCAAATGATGAAAAATATAATTTTTATTATAATCCAATTTTTTTCATAAATTACATAAATTCAATTATTATTATCGTAATGTAATTTGTAATTTTATCTATAAAAATTATGTCGAAAATAAAAGTCGAAATTTTCATTAATTGTATTTTTTTAAAGATGTCCATTTATTGATGAGGAAGAAAAATATATATAATTATAGCTGTTAGTTGAAGAATTATTGGAAAATTAAGCGATGTATTTTAATTATTATTGCTATTTTAAGAAAAATTATTTGCGAAAACATCTCATAGTGGGCCGTTGCTTTATTATTTTCCATATCGAACTTCCGTTTATTGAGATACGAATAAACTTTTCGTTCATGAAATTCGTACGGTGTTAGCGGCCTTCCTTTATAGCCAAGTAGATCATTGAAAAAATTAGGCCAACGAAGCGAAATCTAATCAAAAATGGTGGGCGTTTTTCGATAAAAAATTGAGAAAATATAGAAAATAACTCGTTTTACTTAAAATCTTAGAATTTTTTTTTGGTAAATGAAAAAAGCGAATAAGTTTTCCTTTAATCTATTTAAATGATTTTAGAAAGAAAGGTTATATGCGGTGTTTACAATCAGAGAGATTGACTTATAAGAAAAAGGCCTCGCTGCGTTTTTTATTGAAAAATCCTTTGTGATTCTAATGGATTTATATAAATATATATAATGTGATTTAATCTTCTTATATTTTACTAAACAAAACTTCTTATTCAGAAAAATTATTTAAATTTTAATTCTGATTGATTGATTCCCTATTGGTTTTAATATTTTTTCATTTTTATTATAATTATTTTTCATTTTAATTTTTCATTTTCATTTTTCATTTTAAATTTTACATATACATATATATATATATAAATTTTAATTATAATAAATATGTTAAATGTAAAATATATTAAATGCCAAATTTAATAAATATATTTTTAATATATTTTTCATTAATAAATATATATTTTTAATTTTTAGTATATTTTATTAAATTTACTAAACGAATAATTCATAGAATTTCTTTATTTTTCTTTAAATGTTCATTCAATCATATGTTTTCTTAAATAATTAATTAATAAATAAATAATTTTTACTTTTAATTTTTTTTTTCTTGTTGATTAATCAACTAATGCGAAGGATATTCAATTCTTTTCAATAACTTGGCTATCCTGGATCGTATTATATGGAAAGGAAAAAATCTTGAGCTATCTTAGACATATTGAATACAAAATTAAAAAAAAATGAGATTCGAAAAACTTTTTTATATTTATTAATATAAAATTGAAAGAAAAGAAGGCAATATAAAACTCATGAGATATTTGATGTTATTTTTATGCAACTAGTTCATCGATGTCTGATTCGACGGAAGTGGTTATAGTCTGGTTCTCAGGTTTTTATTTACGATTATTGGGCCATATTTAATGTTGCTTTTATGAAACTACCGAACTGAGTGGAAATGGTTGCAATTCATTGTCTGGTTCTCAGGTTTATTTGCGATTATTGGCTTTCTTGGGCCATATTTAATGTTGTAATGTTGTTTTTATGAAACTACCGAGTTCAATAGAGGTGATCACAATTTCACTGCTTGGTTCTCAGATTTATTTACGATTATTAGCTTTCTGGGACCACATGTGGCCCACCCTTGAATATCATTATTAATTTCATTTAATTTATTTTAGCAATCCAATTAATTCCTTTGCAATTAATTTTTTTATTTGCTTTATTCTACTTCGAATTATATTTTAATTAAATATTTCAATATTTTTTATTTCGTTTTTACCTAACTATATTTTTATTGAGAAATTAAGTTATTTATTATTTTCGCACAAAAAAAATCTTTTTCTCACTCACTGTGTGTGGTAAGGATCGTTCTCAATTTCGAGTCCAGAAGCCTGCGAGACTGGGGCTTCTGTGTATTTTATTTTATTTAATCATATTTATTTATTCTCTTGTTAATAAATGGTGTTATTCTTTTTTTCGAATACCATTCTAAAATTCACCATCTATGATGTTGTTTTTATGAAACTACCGAGTTCGAACGTCCATTTTTTTTTCGTCTGATTTATCGTTTGAGTTATTCAGGAGATTTTTTCGTTTGAGGATTACTTAGCGATGGAAGTACCAATGAGTTCCACGCATAATTTAGATATCTTTAATATTAGTTTTTAATGGTTCGTCAAGGAATAAGAAATATACTTGTCATATTTCATTTAAAAAATCACAAAATTTTAGTTATATTATTCTCTATTTTTATATTTTACGCTTTGACATCGATCAACTAATCTAACTGATTCATTCCGCTTAGCTTATCTCCAGTGTTAAAGATGCTTCACCATATGACATTTCCATCGATTTCACGCTAATTTCAATGAATTATCTAAGTTTTATAAGATATTTTATAAGGACTCATCGATTTTAATTAAGATTTACAGATCTGCAAATGTAAATTCACTTATTTGCAAATTCAGAACATTTGTAGATATTGAAAAAATTTGTATATTTTTATATTGTAAAAATTTTATATAATTTATTTTTATTATATGTATGTTTTTTATTTCATATTTGCAAAATTCGTTTTTAAAAAAATTTAAGCAAAAAAAACAAAAAATTTATGGAAATCAAAAATATATTTAGAGATTTATTTGGAAAAAAAATTACAAATAGCATTTTTTAACAAAAATTACAAATAGCATTTTTTAACAAATAGTGAAATAGCTTTTTTTGAATAAATTTTTCATCGATTTATGGTACTAAAATTAATTTTAAAATTAATTTCAATAATTTATTATATACAAAAATAAGTATCAATTTTTACAAATTTTAATAAATTTTAATAAATTTAAAAATTATCAATTAATTGCAGTAATTAAAGAATTTTTACGAATTTTTTTTTCTCATTCTATATCATTGAGAACATTCAAAAATTTCTTTTATATTTTTTATGAATTGCATTCCAATTTTTGAATTTCTAATTGAATTTCCGCTAAATTTTTGATTTTGAATGCATTTTTTTCGATATAATTTTATATTTTTTCTTTTATTTTCCAGAAATTTATTTTATTGCATTTTTTATACGAATTATAAAGAATAAGCGAATATGCGAATTACACGAAAAAATTACACGTTAATTTCGAATACGATTATGCTGTAATAGACAAAAATAAATTAAATTAAATATATTTAATATTTTAGCAAAAAAATATTGGAAGTAAATATCGAATTAAAAAAGCATTTAACTATATTTTGCTTGGGTTATGCGCCAACGCCGAGTAATTTTGAACGATGGCGGACCTCGAAGCGGTTCTTGCGGATGTCAGCTATCTTATGGCTATGGAAAAATCGAGAACCCAACCAGCAGCAAGAGCATCGAAGAAAATCATTTTACCAGATCCAAGGTTTTTTTTATTAATTTTAAAAAATTTTAGGACTTCTAAAATAATTGATGAATGAATTGGTGTGAAAAACATTTAATTAATTAATTATAATCCTAAAATTAATTACTTGTAATCTTAAGATTAACTATAATCCTGACAAATTTCTATTTAACAAAAAAATATCTATTTATTTAACGTTTTAATGGTGGATTATCATAATTCCTATCAATCAACAGAGGTAAAACTATCATTAAAAGTGAAATTCGAGCTATCATCTGTATTTCTGCATTACCAAATGATCCCTTTTTTAGCATGGGGGAGGGGGGTGGGGAGGGGACCTAATAATAGGCAATAGATAAACCAACAGCTAAACCAGAAGGCTTTTAGAATCCTTCAAATAAGAATAAGATGATGGATTAATATAGGAAAATTTTAGCGTTCGAAGTATAATGCAGAGGTATTTGGAAAAAACTGGCGAAATAAAATTCGAGCGAATTTTCAATCAGCGTCTAGGGTTTTTATTATTGAAGGATTTTGCCGAGAATATCTCCAATACTTCTTGCCCACAGATCAGATTCTACGAAGCAGTAAGTGATGTAGATTGATATGATATGCAGTAAATTGGCATAAGCACGACATTAAAGACCAAATTATTTTCGTTTCTTTTAAATTTTACTTTTTACATTATTATTTATATTTTATAATTATAATAGAAAAAAAAATAGAGTAGAAATTTTATTAAGATAAAAGAATACGAAAAAATGGAAACGCCAGAAGAACGATTAGTGAAAGCTCGAGAAATTTACGATCATCATATCATGGTAGAAATGCTTGCTCATTCCCATGTATGTTTTATCTTCATCGTTAGCAAAAAAAATTATTTAGTGATAACATTTAGTGATTATTTAGTGATTACAGTGCAAAACAATGTAATGCATTCATAAGTATGATTGATGAATAGTTATCGCATCCAAAATATCTGTAATTTATCTTTGGTTGAAATAAATCTATCATTAAAAATCCGAACAAGTAATGGCTTCCCCTATTTTCCCTAAATTATTCTCTAGTAAAAAATTTCTCATTAAATTGATAACCAGTGGAGTGAATCTAATCAGGAATGATATGCATTAATGCTTACTTACCTGTGCTTATTTACCTACGAATTGTCGATATTTTAAGGGATTTATTTCATTATAACTTACTGAATAATTAAATATCGTGTAATGTTTTCATGTCTCGTTTTTTAAATTAAAAAAATGAATTCAGCAAAATAATGAATTTTGTATTTTATTAAAATTCGAACGTAGATATTTCACTGAAGAACAACGATTACGAGAGTATTTAGCACTTTTTTACAAAAACTTGTTAAAATTCAAGGATTACTATAATAAAATTTACTTTTCTATGACATTAATTGTTAATCTCTCTGGGTTATTCTTTGTATTTTTTCCTTAATCCATGACAGTATTTTGTTCAATATATCACAATGGCAAATATGGCTCATCTTGCTTCAAAAAGATTTACTCAAGTTTCTATGCCTAATAGCCTTATTTGCGCCTATATCCTCGAATAATTGCCTAGCAAAAGAATCCTCCTACATCTTAATGATTGAAAATGACTAAACTAAAAATAATAAGTACCATTAGAAGAATAAATATATTAGGTGATTGGTAAATGTTATTATTTTAAGTTATTTTCAGAATTATTCTAAAGAATCCTTACAATATGTTCAACGAAATTTAATGAAGAATACTGCTTCTCCGAACCTCTTTCAAGTTTATTTTTTTTGCAAATTTTTATTTTTAAATTTATTAATTAGATTACTTATTTCTTAATTTGCTCTTTTACTTTTTCAATGAAAATAATTGAAGGTTTCTACGAAAAATAAAAAATTTTAAAAATCATTTTCCTTACTCATTAAATTTTATTTCGATTTTTCTGCTTTTCAAATGAGATTTTCCCTATAATTAATTGAAATGAATTAAAAGTAAAATAGAATGAGAACTGCGAAGGGGAAAATTTTAATTTTCTTTATCCTTTAATTTTTCAATTTTTAATTTTTCTTAAATTGTAATTTTTACATTTATTTTTATTATTTTTATTATCTGTCACAATTCTTTTTTTAATAAAAAAATTTGATTTTATTTTTTTAATTTTTTTATTTTATTTTAATTTTATTTTAATTATATTAAAATTATTTATTTTAAAATCAAAATTAAAATTATTTTAATTTTTTTATAGTAATTTTTATGTTTCATTATAATAATTTATATTTAAATCATTTTTAAGTGAATAATAATTTAATTTATATTTAGATAATTTCAACAAATAAATAATTTTTCAAAATATTTACGAAATTTCTAAGTTTTTCTCAAATCTCGCGATTTTATAAATTTATTATCATTTTATTATCCTGTTTTAAGTAATATTTCATTTATTTTTCACTTTTAATCATTAATGAATCGCTGAATGGATTTTTTAAAATCTTTTTCAAAGTTATGGAATATTTCTGATTATAATTAGAGAAATAAGAAATTAGAGAAATTTATTTAAATTTAAATAAAAATTAACTGAAAGTTCAAAATATAGCCTTACGGCCCGACTAGTAAAAATATAAAAAAAGGAATTATATTCAATATATTAATTAAATAAATATTCAATAAATATATTAATTAACTAAAAATAAAAACGATTTTTTAAAAAGTTTTTTTATTAAAAGATTTATTTCTTTTAATCAAAATTTTTTTCTTAAATTATTTCAAATCTTATTAGATATCATTGATTTTTTTATAAAACCAATTTAATTTTTTCTAAAACCAATTTAATTTTTATTTGTTTCATAAAATTTTTTTAGTGTAATAATTATTTGGTGTAAATCGCTTCATTATAAATTTTAATTGAGCTTAAGAAACAGCAAATTTTAAATAGTTCTGGTTTGGTACCAAAATTGGAAAAAAAGAAATGAAGTTGTTTAAATTAGTTTAAGTATATTATTATTATGAAATAATTGGTTTAATTACATTAATTTAATTATATTTATAAAAGTTCTAAACGGCTCATATTTTAAGTTATTTTTCAGTTATACGTGGCTGAAATATGTGAGCAACTCAAAAGTGATGTCTTTCAAAAATTCCTTGAAAGGTTCAGTTTGAATTTTCTGCTAAAAAAAAATTTTCGAAATGTGTCTGGCCTTTGACCCCCAATAACATCAAAGATCTTGTTTGCTTCATTTATTTCTTCTTCGTTCTTCATTGCAATTAAATAAAAATTTACATAAATGGCATAATCATGGATGAAAGTCTTGGCTACGACCTTCACTTCAGAATCATAGTAAAGAAATCCTCGAAAATACTAAATTTCATCTTTCGTTCATTTGAGAATAAAACTGAAGGTTTTCTTATCATAATATGCAGTGTTCGTTCGGTCTCTTCTTGACTACAGTTCTGCCTGTTACTCCCCGAGATACCCCAAATTAACTAAAATGATTAAAGGGCTCCAGAAATTTCTTACAAGTCGCCTCTCTCCTAATAACAATTTTAATTTATAAAGCACAAATTCAGCAGTACAACCTGCATTCCCTCTCAATGTATTGAATTAAACACGATTTAATCTATAATTTAATATACAAAATTCTATATGGTTATGCTAATTTAGATTGTTCAAAATATTATATTTTCATGTTAAATTTGGACCCAAGAAAATCTAATAGGCTAAAATTATTTAAACCTAAATGCAAAACTTAACTAAGGACTCATAACTTCGTACTACCAATTACTGGAATAAAATACTGAACGATGTAGTTTGTGCGTCATCCTTACCTATTTTTAAAAAATGATTAGATACTATTATATTATATTTATGATATTATTTAAAAAACTTACATCATGTAGGAAGTTTGAAGTCTTGATTTTTACTATTTGATTACTTGTAAGTAATACATTCACTTCGAGTTGTATTATTTTGTAACTCTTCTTGATTCTTCTTTATTAATTTTTTGTTATATTTTCTTTTTTTGTTTTTAATTTAATTTTCATCTGCTTGGTTGGTATTGAAATAAACAATAAACAATTCATTCATTTAATTTTGGTGAAATCAATATTTATAAATATATATTAGATATTTATAATATTTATAAATATATATATTAGATTAAAATATTGAAAATATATTTAAAATATATATAAAATATATCCCCGCTATGAATGATTTGTTGTCGTAAAAATCAATTATAAATATTATAGCAAATGTTTGAAAATTATTTTTAAAAGTTCTTTATTATCGAAATTGTTTATTGCATTTCAATTACTATAATTTTTCTAGTAAAACATTGTCATTTCCGGAAATAAAAATATCTTTATTGATCATATTGTATTCATTTTTTGCTGTGGGTGAGCTAAGGGGATTCAATCCCTATCTTCTGGGAGGATTAAACTTTGCATTAAAAAAGTAAAACTCTGCTAATTACTTGCACTTTTATCTTCCAAGTAAGAAAAAATTTCAATATAGCAACCGGTGAAATCAAATCAGCCAAATCAGTTAGATTGAAAAATAGATTGTGTGATGTTGGGAAAAAGAAAAAAAAAGCACACAATACATCACAAAGAATTTCGTGATGAATGGCTTAAATGGGAAGAAAAATTTTTTTTTTATCACTTAAAATATTATTTCTAAAATTAATTAAATTAATTTCAGTGATAAATTCACGAGATTTTGCCAGTGGAAGAATTTAGAATTGAATATGCAACTAACGATGAATGATTTTTCTGTGCATCGAATAATTGGTCGTGGCGGTTTTGGTGAAGTTTACGGATGTCGAAAAGCGGATACAGGCAAAATGTATATAAATTTATCATTATTTATCAAGTTATCAATTTATCATTTTTTATCAGCAATATTAGATTGGAATAAAATAATTCCTACTAGCTTTCGTTTTTCCTTCTTTTTTTTATTATTGATATTTTCATCTCATAGGTATGCAATGAAATGTTTGGATAAAAAAAGAATAAAATTAAAACAAGGCGAAACCCTCGCACTTAATGAACGTATTATGTTGAGTCTTGTTAGTAATGGAGTAAGTAAAATTATTCATCAAACAAATATTTTTTTTATATTTTTCTTTTTTTAATTCTTTTTGAGTTTTTTAAAATTATTGAAAATTTCATGCTAAATGAAAATTATTAAATTTAAATATATTCTATCGGTTGATCACTGAACTTGGTGGAAAAAAGAGTAATTTTAGAGTAGAATTACTCTGGTACTGAGTTACTCGATCTGATGTACGGCATCGGAACTTGGAAACACTCCATTCTCGCCGTCAGTGAAAGCTGATAGCTGTTAGAGGATTCTGTTACTCACTAAAGTATCTTGAGCGACGAAAAAAAATTGGTGCAAATTACTAGATTTGCATGAATGAGCCGTAGCTCAGGGATTTCATTTTATTTAGATCATATCATTGAACCATTAGGTTTCTTGGATAGGTTAAATAGCATCACCATTCCTGGTGAGACTTGCTTATCTTGCTTATCTAACCAGGCGAGAATTTTTGCCAGAATGAATATGGCTGCATAAATGCACGTGGCTCGCCATATAAGATTTCGCTTGTCGAATGCAAAAGTCCTGATAATGGCGCTTTAAAATGATTATAGTAGCCTACTAAACCAGTTTGATTTGATTCAATAAAGTTAAAAAAAAAATTTTAAAGATAAATTTTAAATTTATTAAATTTTAAAATTTTAAAAAAATTAGAATAAAAATATAAAAAAATTTTTTTCTAGCAGGACTGTCCGTTCATTGTTTGTATGACATATGCTTTTCAATCGCCTGATAAATTGTGCTTTATTTTGGATTTAATGAATGGAGGCGATTTACATTATCACCTTAGTCAACATGGCGTTTTTTCAGGTAATTATCTGTCTTTTCGCATTTTTCACCAAATTTTTTCTTCCCGTATAATTTTATAAGTTTTATAATTAATTAATAATAATATAAATAATTAATGTAATAGTATTATTGTTTAAATCTGAAATATTTTATAATTTATAATTTTAATTTATTATTTAAATTAATTTATCTGAAATATTTTATAAATTATAATTTTAATTTATTTTAATTAATTTTTACGAATTTCATTCTTTGAATAATTTCGAACAGAATTCAATCTTTTTTCCAATTCTTTTTTTTTTAAGTGAAATATATTTTAAATTATTATTTTTATGCCTTTAAAATATTCTTCAATATTATTGTTGATAATATTATTGTTTTATTAATAAATTATTGTAAATTATTTATTTCGTTATTTCGTTAAAATTTCTAAAATTTTAGAATTTCTCTTTTTCAAATATAAAATTATAAAAATTAATAAAATTTTTTTCAGAAAGTGAAATGATTTTTTATGCATCTGAAGTTATTCTTGGCCTTGAACATATGCATAATAGATTCATCGTATATCGTGATTTGAAACCAGCAAATATTTTATTAGATGAGAATGGCCATATAAGAATATCCGATCTTGGTCTAGCTTGTGATTTTTCGAAAAAAAAACCTCACGCTAGTGTGTAAGACTTGAATTTAATACTTTTATCTTTTGAATTATTCTTATTTCTTATTTTAATTAATAGACAAGATGGTCATCGAA
Organism: Dracunculus medinensis; assembly: GCA_900625125.1. Classification (NCBI taxonomy): domain Eukaryota; kingdom Metazoa; phylum Nematoda; class Chromadorea; order Rhabditida; family Dracunculidae; genus Dracunculus; species Dracunculus medinensis. The sequence continues at coordinate 56,891 of UYYG01000018.1, forward strand.
CAGATTTCTTCGACCTGGGTGAAATTCTTGTTTATTTGAATTGGCCTAAAATAGGAAAAAGGCTATGTTCGGCTGGCCATTGAGATATTTTTTCGGGTAGTTCAAAGATCCAAAACGATTAAATTTAATAAAATGCCACTGGCTAATATTTTTGATAGAAAAAAAGTTAATGATTATTCCACTTAAGCGGGTTAGTCAATTTTTAATTAATTCATTGATAGTAATATATTTATATATTTATTATTAATCCTATAATTTATATATATAATTAATTTAAATAGAGATCATATAACCAGAAAGAGATTATAGCGGATTTATAGATATAAGCCACTGGATGACGAGAATTTTTCTTTTAGAGGCACACACGGGTATATGGCTCCAGAGGTGCTTGCCAAAGGAATCGCTTATGATTCATCTGCAGATTGGTTTTCATTTGGTTGCATGTTATATAAATTATTAAAAGGTCATAGTCCTTTTCGACAACTTAAAACTAAGGTTATTTTATTTTAATATTTTATTAATTTCCATAATTTTACCATAATTTATCCTTTCATTAGCTATTAGATAAATAGGCGATAGAGTTATCATTATTACGCTTATCCTTATTTCTCCAAAAGATAATCTTTTTTATATTGCTATTGGCCTGTATTGTCCAGTTGATTTATATCAAGAATAGTGGCATAAGTGGATGGAATAGCGCGGGGCTGTTATTTTCTATTTAAAATCCACAAAAGGCCATTTGCATTTTCAGTGGTCCTTTTCCCAATTCATTTTTATAAGAAAGAGTCGTTTTCAGGATAAAAATGATATCGATAAACTTACAATGACTCAAGATATTGAATTACCTGATGGTGGATTTTCACCTGAATGCAGAAATTTATTGGAAGCTTTATTAAAAAAGGATGTTCATGAGAGACTTGGATGTCGAGGAAGAGGGTATTTCTTTTGTTTTACTTCTTTTCTATGAACGCTTGGTCTTCCTTGGCTAAACTCGTCTCGCTGGCTTTTCGCATCGGACAAATTTCGCAAGAGAATCATTTATTAATAGAATTACAAGTGAACTGCCAATGGCATTCGAATTTTTTGGTAGACAAATTTATATTCACTTGCGAGGAATAGAATTGCTACCCAGAAACAACTCATTTGATAATCTTTTTTTTTTTCAAGTTTTCTAATTCTATCGTTAAATCCAAATAAATAATTTAATTTTATAGACCGCTTGAAGTTAAAGAACATCCGTTTTTTACAAATATAGACTGGCAAACAATATATTTGAGACGAATGCCACCACCATTAATTCCGCCACGTGGTGAGGTGAATGCTGCGGATGCATTCGATATAGGCAATTTTGATGACGACGAAGTGAAAAATGTTAAGGTATTTTTTTTAAATATATTTTTTTAAAATTTAATTCGATTATTTTTATTTATTTATTTATTATTTTTTATTTCTTTTTAGTTAACTGAAGCAGATAATGAATTATATAAGAATTTTAATATAATTATATCGGAACGATGGCAAAATGAAATAGCAGATACAATTTTCGAAGTTGTGAATCAAGATGCAGACAAAGCTGAAAATAAACGACGTGCAAAGCATAAGGCAAAATTAAATATCGATGAAAAAGGTTAGTAATCTTAAAAATTAGTTTTTTTTAGTAAGTAGAAAGTGATAAAACAGAATGATAAAGCAAAATGATAAAGCAGTTAGGCTTTTTCTTCTTCTTCTTCCAACAGCTCTCAACCATTAGTGATTCGATAGGTCCACAAAATTAAGGCCTTTATAAGCTGTTCGATCCGGCGCCATCACTAATATTAATAGAAGCCATTTCTGATTATATCAATTTGTATCAGTTCTTGATAGGCATAAAAATTTATTCTTCGTTAAAAAGCAGTTAGCTAATCGCTTTACAATTTTTTTGAGCAACTGTAGTATGGTTAGAAGAACAAAAACCATAAATTATTAGTGAACTGAAATTTTGTTTAGATTCTGATGTTATCGTACATGGCTATATCAAGAAGTTAGGTGGTCCATTTACATCCGCATGGCAAACGCGATATGGAAAGCTGTACCCAAGTCGTTTAGAACTGCATCCTGAGTCATTTAATGGTAAACCTGAGGTAGTATTTAATTTTGTGCTTCTTTCTGCTTTTTCAAAAATTTTGCTTATTTTTGCTATTTTTTTCATTAATGATGGAATAAATTTTCTATTAAGACATCGATCATTTATTATCTTCTTTATCAGTTAACTTATCAATATTCTAAATTATTAAACTGGTTGTATAATAACAATAATAATAAAATATGATTGTGAAAAAAATTATTTTCAGTTGGTATTCATGGATCAAATCGAAGATGTCGCCACTGAATTACATTCCGTTAAAGGCGAAAATTCGATAGTACTAAAATTAAAAGAAGGTCTAAAGGAAACTAAAGTGATACTCACGAACCAAGTCAGAAATTAATACCATTATTTTTCTTTTCCATATTTTCCTCAGTAAATTGATATCCTCTTCATACTTACCTAATAAATTTAAACCTAAACCTCTGGATTTTCTATACCAATCAACTTATAACTTCGACTGGGATATTATCAGTATAGACTTTGATTTTAATTTTGTTTGCTTGATAGGCGTGAATTTCTCAGTGCAAATAATTTCTCTGAAATTAATTGCCAAATAACTATTTGGAAAAAAATTCTATTTCTACTTGTATAAATTTTACTCAATAAAGCAGAAAAAAAAAAAATTTTTTTTCGATTATCAATTGCGATAGATAATAAAATAAAACTGAGGTATTTATAGGATGAAATATCGCTTCGAGAATGGCACACATCGTTACGTACAGCTCATCGAGTTTCATCGGAATTATTGCAACGTATGGGTCGCAAAGCAATTAAAATTTATGGCGTTAATCATGATCCAATGTTAGCTGAAAATGAACGACTCGTAACGCTTAAGGGCCAATTTCATAATCGTACTTCATCAGTTGATTCAGCAATTTAAAATAATCTTATTTTAAATTCCAAATAATCAATCGTTAGCTCTGTTTTGTTTTCATTCAATTCTTTCCAGTGTGCCCTCATAATAAATTTATGATCGAATTTTTTTTTTTTAAATCGTAGTTTATGCTAAATAATTTAAATTAGGAAAATTTACGAATAAAAAAAAAAAAAATTATTTGAAAAATTTCAAGTTGAATATTGGTAAATATTGAATAATATCTTCATTTCTATTCATCCTTTTCGACCATTTTAATTGTTCGTTAGCAATAAATGATGAAATATTTGAAACGAAGATTTCTTATTATTTACAATAATACTTTACGACTAATTTATGTCGAGTTATGTTGTTCATTTTATTGTTTCAAATTTATTTCTCGCTCGTAAAATTTATATTCATTCTTTGTTAGTTGCACAAAATAAAAAACAATAGTAATAATAATAATAACAATAATAATGATAATGATAATGATAATAATAATAATAATGGACGATTGAAATAAAATATAAAATAAAGGAAAAATAAAAAATATTGAATGAGAAGTGTAAAAAATTAAAATCCTTGTTCTTGAAATTATAATAACTATATCGCAAGCAAAAGGCTAATAATTAGAATGATGCGTGCTTCCCTCCCAGTTTATCCAAAACCATTGTTATAATACAAAATTTTATGAAATATTTTTTAAAAATATATTCATGTATTTTTGAATATTTTTTAATGCATATTTTTAAAGTGACTGCTAGAAACTTCTTGTAAACTAAAGTCGGAAATTAAATACTTAATTCGCCCATATCCTCGTCATCATGCTCGTCATCATCTTCCATTTCATCATCATATTCGTGTACTTGGCCGCAAACACTTTTTGGCAAATTACGTAGTTGATACGATTCACTCTAGAAAAATTTCTCACTTAAAAAAAAAAGATAACCAAAGTAAAATTGAAAGAAGTAAGAAAAACCAACTCGAGCGATGATTCTCGCTTCTAAATTTGTGATTAATGCTTCTTCTTCTTCACTATTTAGAATTGATGTCCAAATTGATTCATCCCAACGTAATGGAACGGACGGAAAATGTATTGGATACATGAAAGCCATTTTTAAAAAACTGTAAATAAAAAATGTAATTGCGAAAATAGAATTTTCCCGAAACCCCATAAATCCTTTATAATAACAAAACAAACAAATTCTGCAAGTGAGCATTATATGTTCTTTGCTTACAATTTACACAATTTAAAAATTCCCACACAATTTAAAAATTCCGAGGAATTTTGTTTTACAATTTGAAACCAGTAAAATACATAAACTTTACTCAATACTACCCTAAACTTTTTAGAAAGTGACAAAGAATAACCTTGAATAAACTGTTCACAGATTTTTATCTTTTAAAAATCTCTTACCTAATATACCATTCCATGAATTCTCAATAAGCTTAGAAATATTATTGGATGGAAAGGTACCAAAGCGATTATTACAAGTACATAACATATAGCATAATAATTTTTATTAAACAAATAAAACAAAATATCAAGAAATAAAAAAACAAGAACATAAATTGCAACCTTAATTGCAATCTTAAATGCCGTTAATAGTTTTTTTTAGCATATCCAAAAAATATCCAAAAAATTTAATTTCATTGGTTTAAACGATTTCTGAAGAATTGGACTGATTCAATTTCTATCAGATTTCAGATATGCAGCTATTCGAAAAAAAATCTAAGAATATTTAATAACTTTTTTTAAAATAAACCTTGTATCCATCAAATAATTCTCTGGCTAATGAATCTAAAAACCTGATCCAGCAAAACCAAAATTGGTGAATGCAGTTATAAAAAAGATATCAATGATATGGACAAGATAGGCGCGAACTGAGCAAATAATAATAAATCACGACAAAACTCATTAAGTGATAATGTGAAATCCTATTATAAAATAAAAAATCAACCCAAAAAACTAGAAAGGATCCAGCGATGCCAATTCGTCATTATAATCCAACGGAGTATCACTATCAGCAATTAAACGACCAACTTGTGGATATTTAACTACAAGAAAATTTATAAATTTAAATGCAATGCATGATCAATTGTTATTAATATCATTATTATCATAAAATTCATTTTATTTACCAACAAATTTTTATTTAAATTAATTAAAAATACCAAATAAAGTGTTCATATTTTTTAAATCAATTCATATTTCATCAAACATCATAACAAATAAAAAGGTAATTAATAATGAAAATGATAATTAAATGATGATAAACGCACGTGATAAACGCTGGCACCACTCCATTGCTTCACTTTTTTCTGCTTGAGGTAACTGGTTCCAATCTTCATAATCATCACTGACATGTTCTAACTGCATTGTCGCTAGAGCACGTGTCGCATCACGACCAGCTAATATGCCATAAGGACCTCCAGGACCATAAAAATCCTTACCTCGGGTCACATCAAAAACCTGCAAAAATAATAAATAATACATTTATTCGAAAGTATAAAATATTAAAAATTCTAAATATTTATTTCATTTTTTAAATGGATATTTTTCAAACGATTATTTGAGGAACAAGCGAGTAATTTTCTTGAACGAACATTCCAAGGACGAGCCAAAAATTTACCGCATTAACGAGCAATATGGCCAATATGCTTAAATTAGCAAAATTCATAACTGATTCAAATACACTATTATTGAAATATATAAAAAAAAAAGTAAGAAAAGAAGCTTACTCTGCCGCAAATAGCAAGCAATATCCGTTCATTATCGTTTCCGTTAAATTCACGAAGTTGCCGAAGCGTAAAGTCTCTTTTTCGCATCGGCGCTAATTGTTTCACTTCAGGTAAGCGAATTTCAGTTTTTTTTATAAAAAATCGGTATAAAATGACAACAATGAAAATTATTACCAATAAATCACTCCAGCCAATCTCAAACACTGATGGAATATTCATTTCTTTTTCCTAGTAAATGAAAAACCTAAAAAAACGGAAAAAATAATTTAAAATAAAAGAAAAATTGCTAATAAAAAAAAGAAAATGAATCATAAAAAAATTTTGAAACTTTAAAATTGAAAATTTTAAAAATTTTTTTTAAGAGTATTGAACGAATATTTATTTAATATTTAATATTTCTATTTACATCATTATTTTTAAGAAATATTATTTAATATTTCTTAAAAATTAGCTACGAAAAACTTTCAATTTCTATTTACTTATAAAGTATATGAGCTTCCGTTTCATTATACTCGTTTGTTAACGACCTTTCGTTTAGATCTATCGTGTTAGATGGGTTTCTGCACATGGAAACTGCAATCTATAAGTATAGAGCTATTTGAAACTACCAAACCAAGCCTAAGGCACCTAAGGCACGACAAGAGAAGAATCAAATATTAGGCCTGTACAATATTAACACCACGCACGTGTTATATATGAAGTGAAAGGAGAAACTGAGTAATTCAATGTAGAGTTATCAAAGAAACTGAGCCCAAGAGATTACTACTTGTTGGCTGACTGTTAGTACAGTTTTTATTAAAGAGGCATCAGAAATACGGATAGAAATGCGGATTCACATCCCTTCCATTTGAAGACACCACGGAGGCCTATTAAGGCCTAAAACATGACATCTAGTATGACAAATTGAAAGTACCAACGAAATTTTTAGAATCAATTTCGAAAAAAAAACTGGAATCAGTAATATAAATATATTACCGAGATAAATCGCTTATTAAATATAATATCTTCTTAATAGGCATTTTTGACTCGGCTGATTCCAGATTTTCAATATGGGAATCTTTTGAGCAAGTATTTGGGAACAGAATTGGTACCCATAAGTCGTTGGCACCACCAGGCTGGTACCCATATGACGCTCACATTCCATTCCTGATAAAAGATCCACTTTTTTACCAGGATTCAAATCCAAATATCAATATAACAGTTATTTAAATGAAAATATTAGAAATGAGATGTATATATATGTATATTTTCCGCGGTTAAAATTACGAAAGCTGCATTTTAGTGTGCCCCGACAGTTTAAAATTCTATGGGCGTGTGCGATTTTAACCTGGATGTGGCCTGATGTGCCTTACGTTTTTTGTACGTGTACTTTGTCACGTAAGGTGTAATATAATTGGTGTTTTTCACTGTGTGCCATGTTTAGTTGCAAGTGTGATATCACGTACGTTTATCATTCAAATTAATATTTCTCGTGTTTCATATGTGACTTATCATTTGCTTCCAAATGTGCTTCAAGTATTTTACGTGTATTTTACGTGTTCTCTGCTAATTAGACGCTTCAAGCGCCTACTTCACTTTCAGATATTTCACTCGTGGAGTTCATTTCCAAATAAACTGTATATTCGTGCCCTTCGTACGTACGTGTTGTATCACGTTTATCGTGTCGTGTAAATCAAAGTGCCACAAATCTCACGTTCACATGTATAAAAAACTGTGTTACTGTGTAAAAAATATACTAAGTTAAAATATTAGTAAATCTCATAAGCAAAGATGACTACGAATTTATAAATATTTAATCAATTTCAATTTCAATATTTATTATACTTAAAGGAACGTGTTATGCTACTTATTATGATCGAATGCCGATGTCATACGTGACCTCCATCTCTTGCCACGTATTTAAGAAAACCGAACCAAACTCCACCGTACACCTCTCATTCACACCTCATTGTACCGCACTAACCTCAGCCATACATAAACCACTAAAATCACACGGTTCGCGGACGAACCATCTGGACAAATTATGAACCAAACCTCTTTTCACAATCGAGGTGATTGATACCACAATTCTTTGACATGAGAATTTTATGTTTTATTTCGATTAGGTTACAGACAGTGAAAGGAATTCCATCATTCCCCATCGCAAATATTTTCCAAAATTTGTTAGAAAAATTGTCACTCTTTATTATTTTCGGGAAAACTTTCAGAAACTGTGCAGAAGCCATAATTCTTATCCATAGAAATTTCCTTTGTCCTCGTTGAGGCTTATTTTATGGCACTTATTTTAAGGATTTAAGAAAATCGAGATGAATTCGGTTTTTTTTTTTTCAATAAAACTCTCTGATAAATTTGATGTAAAAATTGAAATTGAAATTAAAAAATTGAAAAAAAAAGCTTCTTCACTTTTTTCTCTATTTGCAAGTGGCTCTTTGGTGAAAATTTCATCCATTTTCAATGATTTAGTGGCGAAACCAGAATTGATATTTTTAAAAAAAAAAGGAAATGAACGCACACTTTTTTTTGGAAAATCTCTAAAAAAAAATTGAAAAAATCTCGAGAAAAATTTTTTTTTGCTTTGAAAATTAATCAAATAATAAATAATAAAAAGCAAAAAAGAGTTTACACAAAAAGAAAAATGGTGCATAAAATTTATTTTTAAAATATTTAATAAAATATTTTTATTTATTCGAATTTATTTCATTAGAAAATATTTCTTAAATAATAATTAAAGTTTTTTCTTTCCCATATAAAAAAATAGAATTGGTTTTTTTTGTTTATTGTCGTAGAGTTTTTACCATTGTGGTTACTTCTTCGGCGAGACAACTAAACACCATTTTATATTGTTTATCGGATTCGACCATTCCAACACGTTGATCGCGTAGAAATTCCAAAGAACCAGCGATGTTTAGTTCTTTTATTCCTAAGATTCACTTAAGTTTTATCGCTTATTTAATATTTTATCAGTTCATATCAGTTTATGTTTCCATTAATTTTTATCAATTTTATCAGCAATTTCACAATGAAATTTGCTCAAATTAATTTTTTTTTTTTGTTTACATAATTTTATCAGTATTTTATTTTATACAGATGCTATCTTATAAGTTGCATTAGTTAAGGTTGCAAAGCAAATATGGGCTTATTTCTTGATAAGGAGAAGCTTATTAGATGAAATTCTGATAGAGATTAGCTTCTGAATACTTTCCACCGAAAGGGATATGTTTCATCCTAGTAATGAGTGGAACCATATATGAAAAAAATTTCATCAACAGCTCTTTTATCTCTTGAAATTAATTTATGATGGTCGTATAAAATGAGACATTTTTATCGACAAATTTTCATATCGATCCTTTTCTTTGCCTATTTCAAATTAAGCAAAACCTTTAGAAATGCGGTTGAGTACGATATCCAAGAGACAGTAAGCACCGGTGCGACCAGATCCATTGGTGCAGTGTACTATTAGTGGTGCTGCACGACCGTGATATGATTTATTCACCTTTCTAGAATATTTATCCAATTAAGCTTTTTTTTGATATTTTGATTGATTCAACAATTTTCAATTACTCTATTAGTTTTTAATAAAGTAAAGCTTAGAAAATAGGTGACAATATCTTTAAAAATTTCATTTTAGTGATAAATATTGTAAATATTCTAAATAAACTAAATTTTCTTTCTTAATTGCAATTTTTATTAATTTAGTTACAATTTTTAAATTATAGTTACAATTTTTATAATTTCAATTTTTTTAAATAAAATTATATTTTAAATTTTATATTATAATTATATTTTTTTTCAATAATTATATTTTAGAAGTATTAGAAGTATACATAATAAATATACAAAATTTAAAATACATAATAAATGCTATCGAATTCAATTATCAAAAATTATCAAATTCATGCAAAATTACACAAGTGCATTGCCTTATGAGAATAAATTCGAGGAGGAAGCGGAATGAAATGCGAAATACGGAAAATTAAAGGGTAATGCAAAAAATGAACGACGACGCATCGCATCCATCACTTTTGTGACTATGCAATTGAACTTAAACTCAAAATTGCTCATTCACAAAAATGATGACCGAAATACGTGCCTATTAACGAGAGAGAATGAAACGATTGGGAATGAAAAGCAGCTTTTGCATGAGGCGACAAATCACGAAACGATTAATATAAATTAATAATAAATACAATGGAAAATAAAAACAAAAATAAGAATCGAAAAAGAAGTCCAATAGAAATAATGCTTTTTTTTTTCAAATCCATGCTTACTTCTTTTAATTTATTTATTTATTTAATATTTTAATATTATTTAATAATATTTTTAACGGTGAAAATACAATAACCTGCGGAAATCTAGAATTGCTTTGAATGATAATGGAACTTCATTTTGTGGCCATGTCAAAAAATGAAATTGCGTCACAGTTCGTGTCTCATTGGTTTTGAGATTTTTCAGATAAAATGATCTAACGAGATAATCCTCGCTCCATATATGTTCCGAGACGAGATGAATCTAAAAAAAAAATATTACCAGTAAAATATTAGAGATAATTTTTTTTAGTAAATCCATATAAAATTATATTTTATATAATTTATAAATATAAAATTATATTTTACATGGATTTACTAAAAAAAAAAACTAAAATAAAATATAAAAAAAAAGTCCATGAAAATATTTCGAAATATTTTACCTCATATGAGCCATAGACATGTGAACCATTTTCTGGCCAATAACGTACGCAACGTCCTTCATTGTTATCGTTCGCATCAGTTAAGTTCACAATAAGAACTGCACCCTTAAATTTGCAAATCATTTTGCTAATTTTCTTATCACTAATTTTGCTATCATTTTGCTTTTGCTAATTTTTTATTCTATGCGTTAATGCGTTTTTCGTATTTTAATTTTAAATTTTTAAATTTTCTAAGATAAATTTTTTTGTGATATATTTTAGAATTCTTAATTTTGTTAATTTTCTTTTGTGTTTGATATCGGATTAAACCCGCTTATAATATTCATTTTAAAACCCATCAAAAAAATGCAGTAATAAAATAAATCCTTTAATCGCTAATCCTCTTACTTGTTCCCAAATCATCTGCCAGAAATCATCGATAGTATTTGGAAGCGGTGCTTGTGTCGCTATATAATTCGCTTGTCTTGGATCACTATCATGTATAGTAGAGGCGTTAATATATGTCGAAACCATTGGATCCGATGTTGGTGCATTCAAATGAACCAATGTTTCATTATCTAAAATTTTTAATTAAATGAGAAAATTTCGAATTATCAAATTATCATAGGTAATTTTTAATTATTGATGAATTATAAATTATCAATGATAATTTTTTAATAATAGTAAAAGAAAATACATGGAAGATATTTTTGATCGCGATTCTTATTTCTATTATTTTCTTGTTCAGCGATTGATGTTGAACTATTTTGATTCGTATAATTTCTTAGCATTGCCCATTGTTCTTCAATTTTCGATGGTGTTTGCAAATATTCTTGTAAAAACGACTATAAAATAATTTTTCTTAAAAAAAGCTGATTTTTTTCTTGTAAAAACGACTATAAAATAATTTTTTGTTAAAAAAAGCTGATTTTTTTCTTTTAAATAATTTTTTTTGTTTTTTATATTTTTTGCCGATATTATTTGATAAAAAATAATTTTCGAAAATTATTTATTCAAAATATACGGCCAATCGATAGGATATTGGAAAAATTTTTTAATAAATTTTTTATTGTATTATTGAGGGAAAAATAATAAATGTCCGGACTTTGAGCTCTTTGAGCAATGAGCGTATATATTAACCATTAAAGAATATTTCTATGAGAGTCTATGTATTTCCTATTTCTAACCGATTCTCTAGGAAAACGTTTCTCATTGCAAATAATCAGTGCAATAAGACAAACGAGAAAAAAAACAGCTGTAATTAAGAGGAGAAAAAAATAATATATCAATTATATTTTATTCCAAAGCGAGAAATTTTTAATGGAATATTAAATTAGAAAAATTTGTTATTAATTCTAAACGACATAAAAATTATTAATATATTTGAATCCATATTTTTTCCATAAAATATATTTTTCATTTATTTAATTAAAAAATTTTCGCTAAAGAAGAAATATAAAGTAAAATATTAAATGCGTAAGAATATCATTAATATTTAAAAAATATATTATTAAATATATTAAGGCTAAAAATTTTTAACATAATTCCTGTAGATTCTCAAAAATTTCCATTAATATCATTTAATATTTTTATTTTTTTTTTGAAATTTTTTTAAAAGTGTTTTAAAAGTATGAAGTTTTTAACCTAAAATTACTTTAAAATTATTAAATTTAAGCGTCTGAAAATAAATATTAAAATTTGCTTACTAAAATCACATGCCCTGTGGATATATCCATATTGCAATCGGATAGTGGTTCTTCGCACCTAAATTTTTATTATTATTAAAACTTCTATCATTATCAGAATGTTTTTTTCCAATAATTTTCGGTTTTTTGAAATGTATGAGCGATTTATTCAACGCGAATTTATCATAACAAATTAAGAAAGTATGAAATTAAAAAAATTCATATTCATATTTCTTCAATTATCAAATTTATTTTTAGTGAAATAGTCATAAAAAATTTTAAATTTTAGACGATAAGCGATTTTGTAGAATTTATTGTTAAAATGAATTATTTATTGATAATCCATATTAAGTTATAATTTGCATATGTAATTTGTGCAGAATATACTGATAACTGAGATTGATAATTTATGATTATCTTCAAATTTGAAAAGCTCGACATTTTCTTTATAAAATTAATAAATTTCGAATCTATTAATTCTATAATACATCAAAAGCATAGCAAAAAATAATGTACCATAACATTTTGCCAGAATTCTTTAAATCATTTCCGTTTGAGATAGAACAATCCGATGTCATACGATTTCGACAAAGTTCCTGTAATTTTAATAATAATAATAATTATTGGTTAATTATTTAGTTTTATTAGTTAATTAATAAAATGAATAGAAAAAAAAGTCGGAGAAAAAATTTTTTTCATGACAAGCTTGTTTAATTTAATCATGAATTTTTAATAAACGAAAATTGACAAATGCCGACGATAAATAAATTTGCGCTATCGAATGAAGAAAATATGAAACGCCTTATAAATTAATTTCAAATTTATAGATTTGTAGAAAACAAAAAAAAAAAAAAAAAGAACGAAAAATGCTTGCGTGATCATGAAATAAACTAATGTCACGAGAATAATATTGGAATGGATAATTATTATTTTAGTTTTAGTTTGAAACGAGTAATTCCGACTAATAGCTGTTGAAAACTCATATCTTTCTGCCTTTCTTTTGCGTTATCATTCTGACAAAAAGATTAAGATTCTGATAAATCTGATAAAGTGGATTCTATCAGATGATAAAAACGATCTAAACCAAGTAGGTATGGTGTTGAAGAGTGTCGAATATACCATCGCATGTCCCTCGAGAACGAATAACTGATCTCGATTAATTTCAAATCATGAAATGGTAAGAGATAACAATGGTGTGCTGTTAAGAGTTAAGGATCACCTCATAAGATGGAAGGAATTTTTTGAGATCAAACTCAACCATGATGTGCCATCTGTTGCTCCGGACATTAGTAATACATTCGTTGTTCCCAAGAAAGGTGGCAGGACATATGCAACAATTATCGAGACTACTAGAAAATTCTTGCTTTCCTTTTACTCAATAGACTTATGGTACCGTATATGCGCCATAATTTGGATTCAAGCCGAGGCGCTGACCAGACATCCACGTTAAAAAGGATGTTGCATCTTTAAATAAAAGATTTTACCCATCTTTACATGTTTCATCGATTTTGTGGCTGCCTTCGTCAAATGCGACAGTATTCCAGAAAAGATCATTCGACTTATAAAGACATTTTATCAGCGTACGTCTGTGTATATAAAGAATTGACATATCCCTTCGAAATAAGAACTGGTGTTCGTCAAGGTTATGTCCTTTTCCCTACAATATCCAACTAGGCGATAGATTGAATAATGGACATCGTTTGTGAGCACTCAAGAAGTGTACAAATCAGACCATAGTACCGTATCATAGCCCTTTTATAGCCCTTCTTGCTGACGGTTATGATGATATGCAAATAATGCTAAACAACATATCAGCAGTACAGTGAGAATCAGGATTAATATAAAATAAAACCTTAACATACAAGAAACTGATAAAATACTTAGAATTTTATGAATTCATTGCCGGTTGAGAAAATGCCGATAAATACTTTGGATCCACCTTAATAGCCAAGCAAAAGACGAAATTATAAGCCGTATAACTGTAAATAGAAATGCGTTCTCCCGATTGGTGGGAACTTTTATGGACCTGACGTGAAATACAAAAACGAAAGCCCTCTAGTTGCGATTTACTCGTTCTTGATATATGGCTGCGAGACATGACCAATGAGAGTGGAGGATATTAAGAAGTGGAGGATAACTACCTTTGACTACTTTTGTCTAAAGTACATTTTACTGATCCGTCGAGCGGACAAGATATCATATGATCGTATCCACCCTTCGTTCAAATACCACTTGCATTAACAGTGCCATCAAAAACGTCGCCTTCGCTGGTTAGGACACCTTCGTCGTCCGCCACAAGAATTGACACATATTTCGTTATTTTCTAAACCCTATGATGGGTGGTGTCAAAAGTGAGGTGGGCCAATCAAGATCTGAACTGATATAGTCAGGAAAGATTTTGAACGTATAAATGGACCAGCAATATATGGACTTAGACGACGATAGAAAAAAGAATGACTTCTATCTCTCTCGATGATGGAATTAGATCACGCAGCTTGGAAAGCTCTTGTCAGCCATTGAGCCAGCTGAGCCAGTTTAACCAGCAATGACAGTTATTAGAAGAAGAATAGTATCAAACCAACGAATATCAAATTTATTTATATTGAATAATAAATTCAATAAATTTTTTATTAAAATTTTAATAATATTGACAAGCGCAAAGAATTTGCGAATGGACGTTTACGAATAATAATTTATTATTCATCCATAAATATAAACAATTTATATTCATCCATTTTTATTTTAATAAATTATCTTAAAATTTTAAGTATAAAACTTAAAATTAAAATTATAAAAATTAAAGAAAAGAATTATTTTTATAGAATAAAAATAATGAAATAATCTTATCGAATATTGTAATATATACTAAACGAAAATTGAAATGAATATTTGTTTAAGCGATTTTACTTTTTATCCTTTGTTTTATGCAAAGTGAATCTTTTCAAAATCGATTATATAAAGTAAAATAAAATAAAGGAAAGAGAGAAATTATTTCTCGAATTTTTACCATTTTATAAATAAAAATATGAATTTAGATAAATTTAGATAAAATGAAAGGTTAAAGGTGAATGGTGAAATATTTTGATCATTAATATTTTCCGACGATTTATTTCCCCCAAGTAAAAAAAATAAGAAACATTGATAAAATAGTAGTGATAATGCTAAAAAATAAAAAGTATTTTAACTGAACAACACTTAGAAAAAAAATAAAGAGTTAGCGAATAAAGAGTAATGGAATGAATTGGATGCGCATAGCCTTTATGGAAATAAAATTGTCAATCGGAATTGATGAGATGAAAATCATCCAATAAAATGAGGAGGAAAAATATTTAACATAAATCATATCAACTGTATAATAAGCTGGATGATTATCGATAAAATAGGCTATAATAATAAGTAAATTATTTATTGGCCATTTCTGGCTAGGCTCGTATCACTTTTGCCTACAGACAGAATATATAGCTGAAATTTTTCAATAAATTTGTTCTCATTAGGGACAAAAGTCGAACTATAAAACTTGATAATAATAAACTATGATAATAATGATAAACTAGGCTACATACACCGCTTATGAAATTATTCATAATTTTTTTTTTTTTGAAGGACTTTCCATTTCTGATTAGATTCACTGTGCTGGCTATTCGAATTCTACAAATTTCACCAGAGAGTATTATACGGTGATAGAAGTCCAAGTGAATCACTAACAATACTCGAATTCATAAAAAATAGATTTTTTCTCTTACCAGGAATGGTACCACAGCGTTAGTGATCTAAAATAAAAGCAACAAGCCACTGAGCCATTCTACTCTTACAGTGAGCAATATTAAAAAATATAAAATACAATACAATATTAATACAAAAAATAAAAAAAGAATCTTCGAAAAAATTTCGTTAAATCTTTCTTCACTCTCTTTCTTAAATTATTAATTTTAAAAAATCCTTTTCCATTTATTCACAATTTAGATACGAAAATTTTTTTATCAATGAATTAATTTTTAGGCAATAAATTTCATTAAAAAAATATTTTTTTGAAAAATATGAAAAAACAAAAAAAAGGAAATAAACCTGATATGTTGAAGAAGTTTTGCTTTCGATTTGTTCGGCTAATTTTGAAATTTGTGTCGCATTTCGATTTCGTTGCATTTGTCGAAATTGATGCACGGCCATAACCGTTATCAATACTAATATCGTCAGTGCACATATCGTTAGTATTGGTATGAATAAATCATCTCTATTGTTATTTTCTAGTGGTACGGAATCCTGTAAGAGAAGAATCCGATCCTAATGGACATTTTTTTATTATTTTCTTTAAATTACTAAAAATACTAAGATTAAATTAATAAAATTTAAAATGAATTATATTTATCATTGAGTTGTTAAATGGCGTAATATGCTCCTCCAATCGCATATTTAAGGACAATTTTATTGGATTTACTTCTTTGCCTTTTGATGAAAATCAAGTAAAGTGAAATTGGAAACTGGTTACGATGGAGGAACTATTTACATCTTCCACTTGACTTCGCTTTGTCTCCTCGATCGTAGTCTAATCGTCAATAAAGCGGGGTTAGCGGAAATACTGTGGCAAAAAATGCTTTAGATGCACAAGAGGAAGATATTAGCTTAATGAATGTATTGATCAAATAACTGAATGCAACGAATGAATGAGGCGAAAAATCGCTGAAAAGTCAACTCAACTAAGAAATTTAATCGAGTAAATTGAATTAATTTATAATATTTTGAGAAAAATATTCGTAAATATCGCCTATTTCAGTTACATAAATTCCAATTAACGATTTTCTAATTTTTCTAGTTTTTCCAAAAATGGAAAATTATAAAAATTGCAAATTTGCATCCTAAAAAATATTATTTGTTAAGAAAAATCATTGAAATTTATTATACCCTAAAATTATAAATATTATAAAAAAATAAAAATTTACTAGATAAATATTAGAATATTGGATATTTTTGTAAACAATAGTATTTCTTAAAAATTTCTTATTTCCATTAATTATTTTTAATTTTTTTATTCACTGTAGCTAAAAAAAATTGTTCTTAACCAATTATCCAAAATATATAAAAATTAACAAAACTCCATTATATATATATATATATATAAATGAAAGAATATACAAAAATTTATATCATAAATAATTTTAAATAATTTAAAGTACTATGTAAAATTATATAATTTTTAAGTATAATTATAAATAATTTAAAATATATAAAATAATAAATTTAAAATAATAAATTAAATATAATATATATATATATATATTATATAATATATTTTATAACATATATAATAAATTTATAAATACAAAATTAAATTATAAATTATATTTATTATATTATATTTATAAATTTATAAAATAAAATAAATAACAAAATTTAAACAAAATAAAATACAAAAATAGATAAGACAAAACTCGAAACAAATTCAAAAAATATATTTCATTATCCCTATTATTATCATTTTTTAGAATCTGATTAGATGATAAGGTGATTTTGGATTGCAGCATTTTATCATGGAAAAACCTCTAGAAAAAAAATCACTGAATTATTAGTAGTCGAGGTCAGGAATTGTCAAGTCGTACAACAACAATACGTTTTATAATGGCGACTTAGCTCGCACCAATAGTGTCGAATCTTTGCTGTTAGAGATGAAATAATACATAATACATATCTAAGATCCAATCATGATTTCAGATTGCCCAAATTAATTCGTTCTTTCCTTTTTTCTTATCTATGCTTTAATTTCATCCAATCATATTAATGATTTTATTCCAGGATTTTCGGATTTCCGGAGAAAAGTTTTACCTGGCCGCTGCCAATTCCAGTTTCATCAACATGCACACCCGATAAGCTTTCAATATCTTTTCTTCTTTTATCTTAAAGAATTTATCGAATTAGTTGCGAAGCTGCAATTTTTTTTTAATTTATCAAAAAGTCTATAAATATTCTTCGTTTGAAATTAGAATTGAAAAATTCGATGAATGGTACGAGTTGTCACTCGAACTCAAATTATGAGTAATTATAATTATGTGTTAACTAAAGAATGAATTTGAGTTCAATTAAAAATATTATTAAACGTCTCATTAAGCAGTAAAAATTTAAAAGTTTGCAAAATATGTTAATGATTGAGACTAATTAAGGATTTAAATGGACTTCATAACTTAACAAAATTACCAGTAAATTATTCGTCGAAGAATATTTTATTAAAGAATATAAGAATATAGTTAAATAATTCATTTAAAATAGAATAGAATATAAAATAAAATATGAAATATAGAATTAACTAACAAACTGCTTCAGCAACGTCAGCGATCGCGTCAAGTCGTTTCAAACTTCGTGGATGTCCAGAAAATGAACGACTTACTTCGAACGACAATTGATCATCATTAATTCTATTAAATATACAAGCGAATTATTAAAAATAAAAGTGATAAAAAATTAATGATAAAAAATTGATGAAATATCAAAAATCGAAAATAGCAATTGAATTTTTTTTTTTTTTTTTTAGATTAAATTAAGTTATAAATATTTTTTCGCATTAATCTCTGGTTAGGATGAGATAAAAAAGAAAACTTACGCGAAATCGCTAAAAATGAGATTTTTTGGTTTTGCAATAATCTGATTAAGATATTGAATTAGACGATAAAATTGCTCATCGTTGAGATCGTCTGATATTTTTAAGTATACGCGATTAGCTTCAACTTTTTGAAATGGTCCACTGCCTTTTACGATTTTATGTTCGGTATTCTCCAATCCTATAGAAAAAATTATGCATTAAAAATTATATTAAAAATATAAAAAATATTTAAAAAATTAAAAACGATTATAAAGATGCAATTTTTATTCGCAAAAAGACCATTTCCATTCATAGATAACAATATTTAGCAATTTAGCAACCTATATTAGGATTGCCTAAATGTTCAATATCCTTTTTAAGTGGTGGTTCTTCGTCATCATTTACGTTCAATGGTACCATTTCTTCTTCCTCTCCGACAGAATTTGCATCTAAATTTCTTATTATTATTAAAGTATCAAAGACGGAACTAATTTATTCGATTTGAAATTAACAAAAAATAAATAAATTAATAAAAAAAAAATGTTTCGAGTAAAAACTCAACCGTAGTAGTAATAAATAATAATAAAAAATGATTTCTTTCTTTTTTTTCGAAAATTACTTGTCACCATAATATTTCATGTAAAAAATTTTCTATTTTCATGAAATATATATTTTATTATTTTTAATCATTATTGTACTAAGCAAAAAGCCTAATTCTTAACTTAAAATTATTTATTACTACTACAGCTCTCTTCACTACAACTTCAAATGACTTTCGTGGTGAAAGGATTCAGTCTAAGTGGAAAGTGGAACTAATTGAATTTGAAACTTTAAGTAATTTCAGAAAAGAAAAAGCTAACTTTAAATCATAATTTAAAATCATTTTAATGCTATAAAAAAGAGATTTGAGATTTTTTTGCTAAAAAAATTTGCATTCTTCAATTTGATATAAAAAAAACCTTCAGTACGCATTAGGAATTTTTTAATAAACTGTTTAAGCTGTTCATCGTTATTAATTTCGGGAACATCGATCGACCGGCTCATTTCTTCATCTACATTGTCATCATTCATGTAATCTGATATACGATCTATATCATCCGTTGTGGATGGCGATGCTTGGTTTCCTTCGGTATTCTCAATTATTTCTTGTGGATCGTCATTCGCTAAATTTTAGACTCTTGTAAAATTTTGATAATATTACAATTTTAATAACAAAATTTTCTTGATTTTAATAGCTCATAATCTACTCGTTTATTATATTTTTATGTTTTACAGTCTTTTTACATATGTGAAGCTGATTGGTTTATTATTGGTTTGTTGTTATTTTCTACAACTTCTTTCTTATGCCTCTTTATTCAATGTGGAATAAAAATACGAATATAAATTGATTTTGGTGACATTTGCTCAAAAATCTCATTAAGCCAGTCATCCATAGTCCAAATCGCAGGCTTAGGATTTAGAATTTAGGCCTAAATAATAAGAGTATAAGAGTTTGGAAAGTCTGCTTAACCTGTTTGCGGTTCTTCACTCGCAACTTCCTCGACATAACTTTCGAGTAGTTCATTATCCGGCAATTTCTCCGCACTGTTTTCAATATAATCACCAACTCGTTGGAAATCTTTGGATGAAAACGATGATTTTACAATCTAAATATCATACATTAAGAATTTTTCTTTTCAAAAAAAAATTATGAACTCAAATGAAAAATTAATTAGTGAATTCGTTCTTTCTTAATTGGCTAATACTAACTTATCTAATATTTGCTTAATGCTAGAGGCATAGAATGGCTTTAGTCGGTTGTTGCTCAATTCGGAAGGCCAATGGTGGAGTATTGTTCCCTGCAAGAGTGGATATGTAGAAATTTATGATCTTTATGCAATCTTCCATGAAGCAAAGCAATCTTCCCATCTTGAATCTAATAAGTTTTGATGAGAATGAGATTAGTAATATAGATATTGCCTATAGCATTCACACTGCGACAGTTAGGTATAAATTTGTTTTTATCATTTATCAGAAAAGATTCTTTCGTTTTAGTTCGTTCAGCTATTTTCAAGCATCAAGCACGTTTTTTTTCGTATCTATTGAAATTATTAAAAAGCAAAATTCGAATATAGCAGTTGATTTTGAGAATTGAATAAATTTTTCTTATTGCTAAAATATTTTCACTGATATTTTATTGTTATCTAAAAAGATGAAATGCATTTGTTTTATCTAAAATGCCTGTAATTTCAAAATTAAATCATTTCGTTTAATTTTTTCAAATTTCAATTTTAAAGAGTTTTTTTTCTTTTTTCTTGATTCGAAGCGAAGAATAATTTGTTCATTAAAACTTATTGTATTCAATAAGTTTTTCAAAACTACTCGATTTATAAAATTCATAAAAGAAAATTTTTCAAAAATTTTTTCACTCAAAATTTTTCACCTCACTAAACCCTTATATTATAATCGATATATTTGTTATATATATATATGTTCTGTTGCTAAGAAATCTATTTTTATTTTTTGGCAAATTTTATAGATTAATTTGGCAGTCTGATTAATGCTTTTATTTAAAAAAAAAGTCGATAGAAAATTTCGTTTTTTTTAAAAAATTCTTTTCGCACTAAATTTTTTTAAAATTAGATATTTTAAAAGTGATAAGAAGTGATAAGAAATTAAATGTTTATAAAAAAAAGGTATGAGATTATTAATCGAAATCGAACAGAGCAATTATACATATATATTCTTGAGAGAAGTAGATGATAAAGTGATTAGAATGATAAGAATACCTGAAGTAATTGCCAAATATTGGCTGGATTATGAACCTCACAAAAATCTTCATCGTATTTCAATTGAAAAATAACTGCAAGCTTGAAATAAATGAGTACGCATTGAGTTTTAGAGCTTTTCCAATCATTGCCACTTGTTTTAAGTTGAAGAAGTTGATCATTTAAGAGTTCGATTTCAATGGGATCAAGGTCGTTGAAATATGTTAAAACTGGGACTAGGCCATCGCTGCATTCACCAAACAAGCCATCTGAAATTTTTTTAAATTCTCTCCATCCCTGAATTGAATATAGGCATTTGAACAAAATGATTAGCTTAATTCATTGGATTTTAGCTTTATTGGCTTAAAGTCAACATAACATAATTTTTTTTTCTTTAGATTAGAGGCGAATAACTTTAAACTCCTAAGCAATCCATAAAATTTGATGTGAAAAAATTTGCATATTTAACTAATCTCTGGCTGAAATTTAGCATTTCAATTAAAATAGTGCGTTTTTTTTAACAATCCAACAATCCAATTCTTCACCATTACTGGTTTAGACTCGCTCTGCTGGCTTGTCGCACTAGACTAATGAATAAGCCAGGGAATTCTTTGGCGATATAAAAGTATAGGTGAATCGCTAGTATCACTCGGATCTTTGGGGGGCAAGTTTACTCCTGTGGGGAATAAAACTTCAGCATTAGTGCTCAGAAATGAACAACAACCCACTGAGCCATTTCAATATAATATTGTAAATAAAAAAGAATAAAGAATGGTGATAGAGTCAGCAGCGCCTGACTTTATCACCAACAGATTATTATTTTCTTGTCAAACAATCTTCAATTTATACGCTTAAATGAATAATAGTGGGCCTGTAGATAAAAGCAGTGGTGCTGCAAAGTAAGTGGAGCATAAGGTTCAATTTAATTTAAAAATCTTGAATGCGAAATTCGAGTAAAATTTTCGCAACTTTTTTTCTTCCTTCCAATTTTGTCGATTATTGCAATAAATTTCTTTCCTTCCTAGTTTTCTTTCTTTTTTAGCTCACTTCACTGATTTATTAAACCAGTCAAGTTTCACCAAGGAATAAACTGATGGACCACAGAAAAGTTTAGGTGAGTCGTCAGCTGCTGCAATGAATAGAACTCGAACATTGGCGCTCTGAAATGGGAGCGACAGCCCACTGAGCCATTCTATTGCATTCCATTATTATTCTCTTTTACCATTTAAATAGACTAATTTCTACTTCAGTTTTTTTTTCAGTTGAAAAGCAATCGTAAGCGAATAAGACAATAAAATTGCCAAGCAAGACATTCTCATTTTTTTTTCTCGAAATGTTAAGTAATTTTATCTAAAAATTGAAAAATGAAGAGAAAATAATCGATTAAAACAATAGAACGATTAATATTAAATGAATATTAAAGAATGTTACTTACCTGAAACACAAATTTCATTTTTTTCACATAAATTTTCATGAACAGTACATCCTGAAATCAAGAATTTTTTTCTTTCAATAAGCGAAAATTTTAAGCAAAAATTCAATATTGATGATTAGAAGTACCAATATTCGAAGTTTTTAATTGCTTAAGTATTAGCTTAAGAATACTGGCGAGATCGAAATATATATCTGCTAATAGGATTCAATAATTTCTAACTATCAACACGGTTTTCGGTAAAGAAATTCAACTATCGCTCAATTTTGCTAATTTTTGTGATTGGAAATAATCATTTCTGGTTTACCGGAAATTTCAGCACTGTGCGCAAATTTTCTCCTTGACAACCAAAAAAACCCTCGGCTAATCGACTATAAATATTAGTGATTTAAAAGCGAATCACTGGAAATATATCAAACTATATACTTAAATGCATATATATATATATATATATTTCCATAGTCACATTTGATTTCCTTTTGGTTCATTTAGGTGTACTTTTTAATTTCTTTGTGGTTAGAATAGGGGTAACAGAAAGTTTTTGGTGTTATTTATAGAGCAAATTAGTGAAACAAGTGATAACATCAATATTTTGCGGTAAATTAATAATAGTCGTCAGCAGTTTCTAGTCATGATGATAAAATTTATTTTTTCAAACGACCAAAGGATTTTTCTTCTTTAAAACCACAAATAATACATTGGCTGTGATAATTGCTTCTGGCTTCAGGAACCATAAATTAAATTATGGGCTGAGGAATGCAAAATATTACATTTTACATGTCCAAAATCATCTTCTAACCTCGCTTCTATATATACAAATATTCGTAATGTTGACTTTTTAAAATAATTTCTCGGAATTTTACGTAGACGCAGGTAATATCAATAATTTGGATTTGCTCACTAAAAACTCAAATTGCTTACTAAAACTTTTAATTAAGTGCTTTAAGATGCTTTAAAAATAGGTTTTATAAAATTTTCCTATCCTCTTTATTATATAAAATATGGTAATTATTTGATGAATACTATAAATAGAATGATTAGTACCATTAAAATGGAAACTTATGGTACTTTGTTTCAGATATTTGTTTTTCAGACCTTCTCGGAAAATTAATTTTTGTTCAATTCTCGCTTCTATAAATAACAATTTATTTACTACATATCAGCTCAAAAATTGAATTCCCTTCTTCGTCTTATCAAATTCATTGGTAATAAAATTATTTAATTATTTAAAAATTCTCGATTTCAATATTTTTACCATTCAAATGAAAATAATTATGACAATTATAACGTCATAAAACATCACTTTAGAATGAAAAACATATTATGATAAACATAAATGACAAAAAAACATAAGTGTACAATTATAGCAGATAATGCTTATAAGTACTTCGAATTAAAAAGTTCCATTTCATTCTCACTTGTATTTCTATTCCTAAGTGTCTCTGTGCATTGCAAAATCTGATTCGACGAGGCAGCAAATCAAAGATGGTGATGATGGTGACTGTTAGAAGGAAAAGAATGGACCAGTAGACGAATGGAGCATAATGGATTAAAGAGTTATAGACGAATATAAAAGAAATCTACATCAAATATTTCATTTCATATCACTCAACTTGAAGGATTTTTTTTAAGAAATAATTTGGCAATAGAAGTAAAGATATGAGTCACCAGCAATAGAGTCAACGGAATTTTAAAGGACAAAATTAGACATGGTATGGAACCTCAGCATCGGCGTTCCGAACAACCCAATGTAACAATATAGTTCCATGCCCATTGCTTTCGCCGTTCGGCCTGATAAAGTGTGATGTGCCGGTCATATTCGAACTTAGCCATTTTTGATTCATCTCATTCACTCTTTCATCACCGATCCACCATCTTGAAATGTGAGAGTCGAGTATTTTCTCAATTGGCTTTAATCAGCTTAATATAGTTCTTCAACGAGAGGAGAAAATCTATCATTAAAGGTGAAATTCGAATGGTACTTCTCAATTTTGTTTTGATCATCCTCCTACGGGGATTTTGGGGAATAGTAATAATAAATCAAAGGGAAAGCAAACTTGTGAACTACATTTATTTATTTAGTACAGTTTTTATGAACTAAAGGAAATAAAAAAAATTATAGATTATGGGAAATTGACAACGGTAACAATGGAAAGTGCAAATAAAAATTTTAAAAACCTAAAAAATAAAAAAATTTCATTGAAAGAAATTTTATGCAAATCATATCTAATTTTATTTTTAAAGATATTTTAATGATTATTATGGCGGTTTTATTTTGAAAAAAAATTTCGATATATATAATTTCGAAAAAATTTCGATTATCCGATTTCGTTTAGTTGTTAGTTGCTATATTTATTAGTTAATCGAAAATAAATAAATATATTTGCAAAAAAAAAAACGAAATAAAAGCTTCTCTTAGAAATTAAATTATTTTATCAATATTTTATCAATTATTTTAAGCCTAAGAAAAAAAAACTTAATTTACACAAGAAAGTAAAAGAAAAAGAAAATTTTTCATGAAATTTTTGATTATTTTCAATATAATTTTCATTAATATTTGTCCCTTCTCTTTTTTTTATTTGCCCAAACAGCATTTATTATTTATAAAAAACAAAAAAGAGGATTTTTTCCTGAAGAAAATAAAGTTGACGTTTTCTGACGCTATCATTTTGTCAACATTTGCTTCATTTCATTTCTAAAAGAAAAAAAGCTTATTTTCTAAGTCGGTTTTCGTCAATAAACATTGATTTTCAATGGAAGAAAAAAAGCAGATAGCAAATTTTTTAATTAATTCATATATATTTGGAAATTTAAAAATTTTTTAAATTAATAATTAATAATTAATTAATAAAATTTTGAATTTCTCTTTATTTTCTTTTTTTTACCATCATTGTTATTATCACAACGCTGTCATCATTATTATAATCACTATCACCATCATTATCACGCTATTACTATTTTTATTATCACCGTCATTATCGCAATACCTTTCTTATCATAGCTATCACAACATTATCATTCTTGTCACTGTAATCATTAATTAATTTTTCGCATAATTTTTTCGTTAAGAAGAAATTTAATTTTGATTTTTTAAAATTAGAATTATTTTTGATGGATTAGTATTTTAATCATTTCAATGACGTATATATAATTTTATAATTTATGATTGATATAAAAAATTCCTTCCGTCATAGATTTTAGTTTTTATTTCTAATTTTCCTTTTATTTTTAATTTTAGCGGATTTAATATTTTATTTATATCAATCATAAAGGAAAAATTTATAAATAAATATGCACGAAAAGAATTTTGTTTGTGGCGAATATTATAAGGAAAACAAAAGGCTTATTTTGTTAATCTATTAATTAATTACATTAATTTCGATTTATTTCCTTAGAAATATAAAATTAGACGTAAGTTATTGATAAATTGCCAAATTGTCATAAATGAGCAAAATCTATACAGAAATCTTATTTTCTCCATAGGTGTTATAAGTCTTTCTCAACTCCACATCCTCTATAAGAAGCTTGGCAGTTTAATGGCTCTGTGCAATATTTTAATACCCTTTTCTGGATATTCCTGGAATCTGTTGGAGCTATATTAACTTTAAGAACCATAGCTCTTAGCAATTAGTTAATATATATTAAAATCACTTTGATCTTCATTTTCCGCATTCTTCCAAGTTCTTCCATCCTTCACTTCTTTTTTTAATATATAAAAATAGATATATATGAAAAATATATATATGGATGGATGTAATATGGATATTCGATGATATAAAATCAGCAACTGATGAGAAATTTTTCGATAATTTGGCTCATAAATAGTTAATTAAAAATAACAAAAATTTTTCATGGCATTTTAATTTAACATTTATCCGTATCGTCATGCAAGTTATGTTTATTTGCATATAAAATGAAATTTTATTTGCAAGTTTATTTATTGAAAATATTAGTGAATATATATTGAATTAATTCAATTTAACGTATATTTTATAAAACTAGAAAATTTTTCTATTAACAAATAAATAATAATTTTAGAATAAAAAATTGTTTATTTTTTTTTATTATTATCATTATAAAACTCAATCAAAAATGCTTGAATTATTTCATTTCGATTTCTTAATGAAAATTGATAAATCGTTTATTAAAATGAGATCCAAATTGTTGGTGAATGCTGTTCTGCGATTAGTCATATCTCGAATCCGAATACATTATTCAGTAAATAAGTGGTGAATGCTATTAGAAGGCAAGGAAGAAATGCTCAAGGCATTAAAATATTTTTCAAGCCAATCTCTTAAGATAATGAGAAATCCTTTTGCCTACGCTGTTCATTCATTCATGATGGTCATTTAGAAAGAGCGTTACATTTTTCAGTTGCAGCGATTTTCAGATTTAGTGGTTCATAGCATTTATTTTGGCTTCAAAATGGCTTTGTCTACTGGTACCAATGAGCGTTAGGTGAGCAGATGCTTGGAAAAGTATTTTTCATTGCTTTTGCAAAAACGATTCGGAGT
Source organism: Dracunculus medinensis (assembly GCA_900625125.1). Lineage (NCBI taxonomy): Eukaryota > Metazoa > Nematoda > Chromadorea > Rhabditida > Dracunculidae > Dracunculus > Dracunculus medinensis. Next base: position 84,226 of record UYYG01000018.1, read on the forward strand.
GTCTTTTTAGTTATGGCATGCAATTTGTAATTTATTAGGTGAAATAAAATAAAATTCTACGAATCAACAAGGATGAACCTATTCGTCCTATTCGAAATCTATCCGATTAATGTTGAAATATGGGCTTCCCTCTGATTGTCGAATATAATCTACTGGGAGTGATTGCTCTAATGATATGAAAGCAAATGGTCCATCAAGAATTGCAAATGCGAGGAAAGCAGCGTTGATCAACAGAAAGAGTCGCATTCTTCTACATGACGAATCTAAACGGCATGTAACAAAGAATGACGTTGATTTAACAAAATTTAATTAACTGCGTTTCGAAATTTTGCCTTTTATGCTATAATATTCCCGAGATTTGTAGTTTTGCCACTCTATAAATTCTCTCGAAAAGATTACACTTTTGAAAATAAGGCCTTGAAAATTTCTTCTAACAATTTATTGATTGATTTCGAGGATTGATAAGGATTTTTAGGCAAATGGAATAAAAACATTGGTTTCATATTTCTATAAATGCGCTAAATATAGGGATAGTTATTTTCAAAAATAACGGAATCGTATTTTTTCATAATGAATGAACAACTCAAATTTTCCAAATCGTTTAAGATTATATAATGTTGTGATTGACTTGGAAAAATTTTCAATGGTACAGTAAAATATTTTTTGTTGAAATAGTTTTTTAGAATCACTGAGAGTATTGTAAAATATGAAGTGATGAAAAGAAATTTAATTTAAATAAACATCTTTAGTTACAAATAAATTATTTATTTTAAAAAATTCCTTTCTTAACTGTGAATGATAAAGTGAATCTTTTTCAAACTAAGCTCTTCTACCAGGTACCTTGGACTACATATCTGCTTTTCTCTAGTATAATCTTCTATAGCAGAGATCGCTAATATTCTTCTTGAAATTAGTTGGAGCCACTTTTCTGGCTCACAGTTCCGAGCGCTTTAATCATCATTGGAACAACTTTGCTCTTCATTCCACATCTTTAGCACCTCTTAAAGGCTCTATCTTCTCATATTTTTTCTTTCCTGCCACTTGGAATAGTTATATCTATTATCATAGCTGGTTCTTACCACGATGTCTGATTCGTTGACTACTTGTTTGGGATAGGAAATTCCACAAAAACTTCTTGTTTTCCATGATGATTATTTGCTTATGCTTATTTGCCTTCTATGTTTTTTTCTGTTTCTGCTTATATTTTATTTACATTTTGCCACTAAATACTGTGCATTTTTTGATACTTTTTGTAAAATCTGCATTTTGAGACCTATCTGATCTTTGCTTCGTTGCATCTGGTACTAGCTGCCTATTCTTCATGCTCTGACCTCAATATTGCCTCTTAGTCCAGCTTTTTCCAATCGTTAATAGCATTTCTCAATTTCAGCTATTTTGTTAGTTAATCTGACAACTATCTGTCGATAGTAAATGAAGAGCCTTGCGATGTCCCTTTCTATATCTAATCTCTCTCTCCAATGTTACTGTTTCAGAGATTTTTTTAGCCTTTGGTAGGAGATTTGAAGCTGTGAATGACCCGTACTATTCAATTCAATGAGCGAAGCGATGAAAGAGATTTTTTTAAAAAATAAATTTGTGATAATTTTAACTTTCTGTTAGCGTGTAACACAATAAAATAAATTTTTAAAAATGAAATTAAATTGAAAGCTACAATTATAACTTCGATGAGATTCGATAACGAATTGTTTGAGTTTTTTGAAATGTTAAGTAAAACAAAAGAATTCAAATAACAATACTTTTTTTTTTCTTTTTATTAAGCAATCTTAATAAAGGAATTAAATTAATAAGAAAGAAAGGACAAAAAGGTGACTTAGAAGGTTTCCAAAAAAAGCTATCGGTTTTATGAAGCAATTAATTGACGAAGAATTTGTTTTCTTTTTCAAAAAAGTTGGGAAATTTGAGATTCTAAAATATTATAAGCGATGAACTATGAATAAAAATCATAAGTAAAATATCAACGTTTCATTAAATTCGGAATCTGTAATTTCATTAAAATAAAATTTTAAATCTATTTTAAATCTAAAAATTAATTTTATTGAAGTTAAAATTATTAAAAATATTTTTAAACGTATTTAAACTAATAGATATAGAAATAAAAAGAAATAAAAATATGGAAATGTAAACTGAATGTTCGTAGTATAAGATAGCGTGAAATGGCATAGTGGATTAAATGTTGTCCTCCATTTTGGTACTTCTTTGCCATTGTATTTCTATCGTCAAAATTTGCTTGATTCGACAAACCAATGGAATAATCATAATAAGAAATGATCAGCGCTATTCGAAGAAAACAAACGATGCATCCGACAAATCCACATTTTATGCTTTAAAAAATCATTCCGATGATTCTCAGGCAAATGATTACTATCGATAAATGAATTCAATCAAAATATCAAAAACTATCAAAAATTTAATGCAAATTTAATATTTTAATATTTTTCTTAGCTGAGCTTATGTTGTTCTAAATCTAAATCTAATTTTGATTCTTTTGAAATGAATGAATCTCTCACTGCAAATCCTTATATAAAGCGCATTGAGTACTTAAATATATGTTTATCTATGGCAAAATGATATGATGAAATGATATCAGTAATCATAGAAAAGCTATGATTTATTGCAAAAATATCATTAGTGAACAAATAGAATTTTTGCTAAAATTTCGTGCCGAAAACGAGAAGAAAGTAATTATTTTAATTCCCATATCTAAAATAGAAGTACAAACGAATAAAAAATTTACCCAATTTTTTTGGCATTTTTGCATAAAACAATATAATAAATTTATTTAATTAGCACAAAAATTTGTAATCTATTCAGACGAGCATTTTTTCTTTCAAGTGGATCTTCAAAAGAGAAAAAAAATCAAATTTTATCAAGATGGGATCGAAAATAAAAATAAAAAATAAGACGTCCAAGAATTTCGCTCACTTCTATATGATTGATTGTCTATATGATTTGCCGAATTTTTCGTTCAAAAATTATTCACAAAATTATCTAATTAGTATGAGATGATAATCGAAATGACGATAACTTTTAAGTTCTAAAAAAAGAAACGAAAAAAAAGTCTCAAAAGAATTGAAAATTGGCCTTTAATGAAATTTCTGGAATAAATTGAATACTTATCGAATTTCGAAAAAAACAAAGAATAAAAAAAAAGCAAAATGAAAAGCCTTTCATTATCTCATTTTAATGAGCGTATTTTATAATTGAACTAAATTTAAAATAATATTTAATAAATTTTTTCTTAAAATAAGCTAAATTAATATGAGATATGAGTAAAATAAAATTTAAAAAAATTAACATATTTTTATGAAAATAAATTTGAGATTATTTTAAAAAATCTCAAATTTGAGATCTTTTTTTAATGGATTTGTTTAAGGAAATAATTAATGCAAATAATGAATTAAACAAAATTCGCTGAATAAATCTTAGTAAAATTATTCTAAAAAAAGGTCAAAAATAGTTTTAATTTTAATTATAGCCTAAGGCAAATAATAATAATAAATGCAAATAATAAAATAAATAACGAAAGGACTAAAACAATATAAAATATTCTATTATATGAAACAATAGCACTCGAATACTTTGTAATAGAAAATTTAATGAAGAAATTTTCTGCAAATTTTTTCTTACTAAAAATTTTTTAAAGCCAATGATATCGGTTTTAGTAGTTCAGCACTTGCAAATCTCGATTTCAGCATTCTTTAAAATATCTGTGTAATTTTTATGGTGAATTTTCTTCGAATGGTTCACTTATCTTATAGATAATATTTACAAATTAATTAGCATGTCGTATTCCTAAGACTCCTTATTTATTGAGCTAATAATTTTAATAATGTTATCTTTAAGCTATTCTTATTTTTCGTCACCTAATAGCATTGCTCTGGTTCCTTCCATTAAGAGTAAAAATTTTATTTGGACTTTGAATGGTTTTGGCATCATTTCATTTTAAACAGATTTATTTCTTTCGATCAGTATTAATGGAACCGATGCTAAATGTTAATTGAAGTAAAATTTCATTAATAATCGTCTGGCTCATAAAATCACCAAATGGGGATCAAAAAAAATTTAAAACCCAAATACATAAAATAGTTTACTATAGCATAAACGGTTCAGTGGGTTTCTGTTCAATTGGGAGTGCCGATGCTGAGATTCGACTCCCCGTAGGAGTAGACCTGTACAAAAATCCAGGTGATGCTGGCGACTCACCTGTATTTCTATCACCAAGGGACTACCTGACGTATTGTCCCATGCCAATGCCAGTGGAGCGAGTTTAACCAGTAATGAGGACTCTTTGAAAAAAAATGGTATACTATAGGACTGAATAGGAACCATAAAGCTAAAATGAAAAGATTTTCAATATGTATAAAGTGGTTGAAGTCGCATATTATTTCAGCTAATCTACAAAGCGAATTTCTAGTTTATAATTAGAGTTAGCCTAAAATTAAAAGCAAAAACCGCTTGGCGATTGGAGGCTCATCTTTGCTCTCAAATAGCTCTCAAAAAAATAAAATAGTTTTATGTTAATAGCCAATAAAAAGTAGCCAAAGCAGAAATGGTAAACTTGCTTATTTTCATTAATAAAAGATTTATAAATATTTTAGACGAAATTAATAAAATTTTTTCACCACTAAAAATATTTTTAAAATATTCAAAATAAAGTTTTTTCTGGTAAAAATATTTAAAAAAAAAAATTAAAATAATTACTTAATAATTATAAAACTATTCGAATAATAATAAATATACTCCAAACAAAATTCAATGAAAATAAATTTCCTTTAATTTCCTTTAATTTGCTTTGATTAATTTATTTATCATTTTATAAAAAAAAAAATTGAAGCGAGTAATCAAAAAAAATGCAAATAATGCAAATACAAAGTACAACTAACCGATGAGGAGAGTTGTATGTGCAACGCGAAATAGGATGAGGAGGGGAAAAAGAAATAACGGGAAGACCGGGCTCTTCATGCCGGTCAACCACTTTCCCCCATTAACGATATCCGCTATATTGAACAAATTGGATTCCAGCCTTCGTCCAACTATCGATCCTTATACGCTAACTTCTCTTTCTTCTCGCAAATTTTATTCCCGCCTTCGGACTTATAATTTGTTTTTCTGAATTAAAAACCACTTTAGTGCTCGTTTTTAAGATTTTTTTCGCTAAGAAATTATCAATTCGCTGATAATTCTTTTTTTTTTAAATTAATATTTATTTTGAAAAGTATAGAAAAATTGTAGAAAATGTAGAAAATATGGAGAATTTCGATTAAATTTAATTTATAATCTATGGTAATCAATGATGTTAGTGGGAAATTTGCATGTTGCTTCGACTGAGGACGAGTAGTAGTAACTCCACGCCGATAGAAGTAAATTTGCCATAAGAATTCATTTAGTTGATCCCAACTCTATCTCTATCTCTAAGTGACTCTCTAACTAAACATGCTCGCCCTAGTTGGCAGTTAAGCTAGGCAATCCAGAAATGGAACACTTGGAACGCCATAAAAATTTGTCCGTAACTGACGAAACGACCAGTTCATACGATATTACTGTAATACGATACCATGCGATACCGTATACTAACAGAATCAAGGACGATTCAAATAGGCGATCAACGAACGCAGCAAATGACAAATGGCAAACGACAGGCGAAAAAACTACCGCAATTAAGCATAATTTATAATTTTACAATTTTTCCAAGTATTTTTATAATTTTTTCATTAATTTTTCTTCATTTTATCTTTATTTAATTTGCAATGAAAAACAGAAAAAAAGATTATTTTTATATTATTTTATTGAAAAGAAAAAAATTTTGCTTCACTTGACTTTAAATCAAAAATTTATTGAAATGGCAAAAATAAAAAAAATTTTCCATCGAAATAAGTAAATTTTTATTATTAAAAGGATATATTTTATTAAACATTTATAAGAGAATATTTAAATGAATAATTTTTGCTAAAAAACGATTTTCAGTCGAAATGCCTTCATTCATTATTTTATAAAATTTAATGATAACTACAAAGATGATAATTTCTGATAATTTTTTAATGATTTTTATTTAAAAATTATTTTGAAAAAGTTATGAATAAAATTCGTAAGTATTCGCAAATAAAGGTGCGCTAAAGTTGTATCCTTTTAATTGTTAGTGCCATTCCTCGTTTATTACTTAATTCAGTAATTCCTAAGTTGAGACCGTTTTCATTAACGAATCAACGGATTACGAGTAATATAAAAACCAAAAATTAATAGACCTATGAAAAAATTTCACCATAATAAAAGTGTCGTATAGAGTCGTTAAAATTTTAGATGAATTCAGATGAAATTGGAATTATATGCTTTTTTTTGTGTGTCTATTGCTAAGAAAAGAATAGAGATTTTTTGTCTAAATTAATTCATACACGTATTTTTTAATGAATTTTTATAAATAAAATTTTTATAAATAAAAAACCAATCCTCTTTTATTTAAAAATCATGATTAATTCATAAGAAAAAGATTCTTCTTGCTTGAATGATCCAAAGATTCTTATAAATGTTACCAAAAATTTTTTTACACTGGTAAATGAATACTGAATAATGATAAAGTTGTTGAATGATAGTGATGATGATGATAATTATCTTACAGAAAATTTTTTCGATTCAAATTTCGTTTTTCAATTTCTTCTTAATAAGTGCAGAACGATTATTGCCAATTTTAAAATTGTTTTATAATGATACAGTTAGAGTTTTATTAAGGAATATCCACGGATGATCTAAGGAAGCTTCTTTTTAATAATGAATAAAGCCAACTAAATTAGAAATACTGAGCTAATAAATGATGAAAATGCACTTTGAAAGCAATGTAATTACATTAGAACCTCATATTTTTAACGATGTTATCTTGATTTATGACATTTTTTTCTAAAAAAAATAACAGCCATGTTCAGTGTTCAAATATATAAAATTATATAGAAATTAATGTAAATAAAATAGAAATTAGATTTTTTAACAATTTTTGTAAAACAACAAATTTTTATTCGAGAAAAAATTATATTTATTCGCTAAAAATCATTCTAATCTATGCGCATATTATTTTTTCAATAATATTGTTTCTGATAATATTTTTCCAATAACATTGTTTCTGATAGTATAAAATAAGCATAAAATTTTGAAGATGAAAATATCATTTTATAAGAAATGGGCGATTCGCTTAAAAAAGTGGTATTCGATTGGTGAATGACTTGGTGAGTGGTGAGAAAGCACAGATGAAACAAAATTTCGTAGCACAATTCGATTAACTCCTGTATCGTTCATATATGGTGATATATGGTCGAGCGCTGTCGTGCAAAAAGATTGTATCTTTTATACTGACCAGCGCTAATATGCAATTTCGTTATGTGCTTTTTTGTAAAGATTTAGAAGATTCAAGATTTGCTATAATGAATTAATCGGACTGTAAGCCATCAAACAGTCGCCATGACCTTCTTTTGTTGTAATTTCGCCTTTAAGAAATATTTAGGAGCGAGCTTCATTTCGGACCAACAAATGTACTAAACATCGTCGGTTCACCACATCAGGATCAATTTTTCATTTTACATCACCAAGAAATTGGTTTTTTTTCACAAAAGAAGCCCAGAGCGAACTAATGACTAATAACTGCGATTTTTTATTCGGTTTCCGCTCAATTCATGTGGCAATCATTTGTCGAGCTTCTTCGACTTACCAATTATACGAAATAGTTCCAGTAATAATAATTAAGTCTAGTTCTCTTGAAAGCTCCCTTCAATTCATTATCGGCAACGACGCTACCTTTCTCTTCTTTAAGCTATATTCACCACGATTACGATGAACCGTTTGAAGCCAATTGGGCATAGAAATGGCTCAATGGGTTATTGCTCGACTCGCAACGCCGATGCTAAAGTTTTTTCTACTCCCCGCAAGAGTTAGCTTGTCCAAAAACCCGGATGCTAACAATCATCTATACTTCCATCGCGAAGTGAGGCTCTCTGGCATAGTTGTTTAATGCGATAAGCCAGTGGGATGAGCCATTTTTATATGAGCCTAAGAGCTTAATCTAAAGCCTCTAATGATGAAGGCTCTTCAAAAAAAATTGCATTATGTAATATTTTCTTAGTAGCAAATTTCAATGATGTTGTTAGCTGCTGCATTCCAGTCGAGTTTAAATAAATTAAATTTGGCAAAATTTCTGTTTTGTCTTGCTAACTTCAATGATCAAGAAATAGAGAAAAATTCGAAATGTATTAAAAGTCTATTTTAAATGAACAAGAAAGCGAAATAAAAGAGAAAGTTTAGAGTGACTTATAATATCACAACGTTTGCACAAATCTTCATTGTTTAAAAACTTCATTTAAACTTAAATGAAATTATAAAGTGTGCATTAATTTTTATACGAGCCTAAGGGCTTAGTCTGGTACCAGTGACACCTTCAAGCGTTCATCATATATGAAGTGTGCCGTTTTTCTAGTACGAACCTTGCAGCGTATTACGCCACTCTCCTGGTAGAAAATTCACACAACATATTACTTTTTCTCAGATCTTTCCAGGAGTTCTCGAATTTAAGCGACATAATCTAAGGCCATTTTCTTCATCATTTTTTTTAAGGACCAAATTTTTGCTATTAAAAGAATTCTAATGAAACAAAATAATTTTAACAATTCTCAAGAATGATATTCATGTTTAAAACAATATTTAATATAATATTAATTTAAAATATATACGAGTATGTATTTATCATTAGTGATTATCAGTAGAAATGCTTTTAGTGCCAACTATTTAAATGATTTGCATGATTGGCGAACCATTTCAAAATTCATTAAAAATCGCTGAATCCTTTCTTATTTCTTTATAAATATCCAATTTTTAATTACAAATAATGATGACAATTTTAATACGGAATTCATTTAATTTCTCGATGAAAATGAAAAAATTCTTTTCTTCTTATTTTCGATTTATTTTATTTTCTTGTATTCATTATTATTATTATTATTATTATTATTATTATTATTATTATTATTATTATTATTATTAGTTATTATTAGTTATTATTATCATAATTATTATTTATTATTATATATATTTTTTATTATTATTGCTATTATTATTAATATAATCAATCGTAGTAAAATTATTTTCTTTATTTTCATCATTAAAATTTAGTAATTTTATTTGTGACAGCCAGAAATAAATATGAAATGGATGAAGAAAATATTAGAAATCGTCAATCATCATTCATCATTCAGTGTTTTGTTGGTTGTTGGCTTGTTGGTTGTTGGCTGTCCGGCTTTATAACCCAAATAAAGATGCCTAATCAGCCAGAAGGGTCTCATCGTAATAGTCAATAAAAACTGATGCGTACTGTTCGAGAAAGATTTTATTCAATCGTAAAAAAAAAGAAATATATAAAAGGAATTTTTTTCCCTAAAAAGATTACATTATTTATGAAAAAAAGATCGATCGTTATTTTGATATATACTTTGCTTAATTCATTTTAATAAAAAGAATAAAAACTTTTTAATATTTTAAGAATTAATATTTTAATTATTTAAAAATTATTTAATAATAATAATATTTACGAAAAATTATAAATTTTTCCATTTTTAATTTTTTAAATATTAATATATTCTTCAAAAAAAACTAAAATTTTTAAATTTTTATTTTATTTATTTATTTTTACTAATTATTATTTTTATTTTATTTTTATTTTTTTTAAATTTTTATTTATTTTTAAAATCCATTCATTACAACTCCTTAAATTGCAATATTGAATTACAATATTATTAATATTATTAATTAATAATTCACCTGAATTTGTTTCTATTAAAAATTAATTTGTCATTTTGTTCATTTCCGTCTTTTATTCATAAACAATCTTAACATTAATCTATTTTCATTATTTTATAATTATTAAAAAGAATATAATTTTCCCAAAATTTTCCCGAATGATTTCGACGTTATAATAATAATAATAATAATAAGAGCAATAAATAAACAGCAAAATCGTTAAAATTTACGCAACAATGAACTAAAAATTTTCTCGAAACGTTTCCATAAAGTTTCGTTGTAGTATCGCCGAATTCCGCTAGTTAAAATTATTTTAATACCGCAAATCGAAACGGTTTTCGAATAAATATTCAGCAAAAAAAAAGAATATTGATGCAATTATGCTGAATTAAATGAATGATTGGAACCAACGGACTATACGAACCGTTGAACCGTTGGATCTTTTTCATGAATTTATCATATTCATTGCAATTTTACTTTAAAAAAAAAAATAGAGCAGATGGCTAAAATTTTAAATAATGTCATTCAATAACTATAAAATTAATAAAATTGTATGAAAAAATTTTCATGATTTTACAAGAAAACCGCTAAAGAAAAATTTGAATAAATTCTGTCCAAATGATTCATTTGACACTTTTATTACTTATAAAAGTTTTTTTTTAGCATTAATTTCAATTCTTTTTTCAAAAAGAAATTTAAACATTAAAAGAAGAAAAAGAAAAATTTCAAAACAAACAGCAAATAGGCTATAAACTAACAGACCTTTGGATGAATCTTCGTACGAATTGCGTTTGCCAAAAAATCGCAGTGAAATTATTGTTTTATTCTCATTCGATGCTATATATAATTCGTCAATCAGAATATTTATTAAATTTAATTAAAAGTTTTTTAAAAAAATCATTGCTAACATATAAAATTATTAAAATAAAATTAATAATAAAATTAATAATTATAATTTATAATTTCATTGATAAATTTTGATAAAATGATAAATTACTTATTTATTTCGTTAAAAAAAAGTTAACTGTGAAAATATAAAAAGAAAATTTTTAAAAAGTTTGCTATTTTGATATTTTCATTGCATATTTAATAAGGAAATAACGCAATTTTATTAATAGTAATAATCGATTATATGCATCAATTGCTTGTTTTTTATGGAATTTTAAAGCGAAAACCAATAGTTAATCTGCTTTCTTGCTAAGATCAGAATTGAAAAAAAGGACCAACATTGTAAAAAATAAGTAATAAAGAGTAGATGAACATAGCTGATAAGAAGTAATGATAAGAAGTAATGGTTGAGTATGATTATTATGATAAGAGGCAATGATGGTTGGTGTTATGAGCCTAAAATAAAAGCCTCGAAGAGAGCGAAGGACCAAGAAGATGGAGACCAAAGGATCTCTTTCAACAGGTCTTTAATGAGAGGACCGTAGTATTAATTTCTAATATGATAAATTAATGCTTATAAAGAAAAGATTTAAAGGGATTCAGAAGGTATTGATTCATTTGAAAACGCGTCGTTCAAAATCCAGGTATTTACTGGAGCCTAGCTTAATCCACACCGATCCTCTGGGGAAACGATTTTTTTATTTTCCAATAAAGTTGATAATTAATTATTGGAAGAAAATCAAGGTTAAGAAAAATATAAACTATAATCTTTATAGTCTTTCATTTTAGCTTGATTCTTGCTGTTTGTCAATCGCTCAGATCCTATTGAATCTTTGCTTAATTCCCTTTCAAGTAATTTCCGCAGCAGTAAGGCTAAGGCTAAGGCGTCTATTTAAGGAAACAGTGGTCCGTAAGTTCCAAGTTTATCTCTAGCAAAATTTACCTTATTATAGTTATTAAGTGATAAATTTTTATAAATTATTTTATCAATGAAATTTTTTACTATGAAGCGAATTAAGCCATTATTTATTTAGTAAGTGAAATTTAAATAAGTGATCAAATATACCGTTAAACTAGCAAAATAAAATTAATAAGGAATGAATCTTTAGTACAAAAAATTTCAGAAAAAAAAATATTTTGATCTCTTAAAAGATATTCTTAACTTATGCAAAATTATCATTTTTGATAAATTTTTATCTCTTTCCTCTCTGATATCAATCAAACAACAACAACGATCAGTGAAGCAAAAATATGTCTGTTTAATTTTTTTATTCGAAAATGTTTATCACGATTTTTAGTGAAAAAATCAAATTTATCATTTAACATTTGATTTTTTCGAAATTTTCCATCATACAGCAAACATCAAATAAATATATTTTATTGCATTGTTTAAAAAAATTTCTTATTAAATTGTTGAAATTAGTTGATTTGCTGAATTTTTAGAACAAAATTGTACCATCTTGTTTCTTAATGATACTATTAAAATGGCTAAATAAAATGAGTCTTTGTGAAATATTATATAATCATCGCTTAACTTAAAATATTCGCATTTACAATCGACCAATCGAATTTAGGGGTTTCTTTCGTCAATTCTACCAGATTGATTCCAACTTTAAACGGGATTTATATCATTATGAAGGAAAAACTCTGAAGATTATTCATATAGGAAAATTCTGCATATCAGAAATGCATTACAGATTACCTTCAAATGCAAATTTTTCAGTGGTACTTGTCAGGTGGAACTCGCGAATCTTATCACTCAAATCAGTAATCTGTGTCCCATTTACTGCTCTAAAGTTTAATGTTCTAGTAAAAAATAAATGCAACTCGGTTACAGTATGGCTAATAAAACGCAAATAGCCATCTATTCATCTTCAAAGCGAATCTACGACTCGATTTTGGGCGAAAAAAAATATATAAAATTTCAAGCGCAAATTCATATTTGCCTATTATATGAAAATTTCGATGGCCTGAGGGAAAGATGAAAAACTTTCTTATACATCTTCGCACTTGAAATATTGCATTTTTTTTTAAATGAGATTGATTTTATTAAATGTAACTGAATTTTGGCACGGAAATTGTTGTCTAAAGAAATTAAAGAAACAGATTTTTTTATAAAAAATTGTCTATAGAAATTAAAGAAACAGATTAAAAAAGAAGCCAATTTTTAATTTTTGCAAAATCGAATCAGTTGAAGAACGATGGTTTAACGGTGATATGATAAGAAAACTAGTTCGGCTGTTTTATAACGCTAATGTTCGGTCGGAAGTCCCTTCTTCTTCTTCTTCACTTTAAGCGTTTGTTCATTCATCAGCTTTAGAAAATATTATTTTTTCAATTTTCATTTATTTTTTTTATCTTCTCAAAATAAATTTATTAGGAAAAAAAACAAAGTTATAGAAAAATTTCAACCGATTTTCTATGATATTACAAAAATTACCGATTTTCTACGAACCACGAAAATTGTTTTCTAGAAGAAAAAACAATTGACCAACTCGCTAAAAATTTCTTCCACACAAAAAATTATATACATATTGGCTTTGTAAAATGTGAATATAAGACTTTATTTTAAAATGGTACTTATCAAATAGTATACTGAATTAACTGAATAACTGAATAAACATAGGTGCATTTCTTGTTTTCTATAACTAAAATAATAAAATCCAATAAATTGCCCGAGGCTCTCTCTTCTCTTAAAGTGGCTGCTTAATCAAAATCAAATCGAATATCTTTTAATTAAAAATATATTCTAAAATATTAATTTATTCATTAAATTAAATGAGAAAATTTAGCATTGCTAAGAGATTTTTGTTGTTATGCAGAAATAATTAAAATTCACCATCGATTCACACCAAAAGTCACCATTAAACGCTTCAATTCACCGGAAAAAATTTTCATTATTTTTTTTTTAAAATTTTCCACTTGAAAAACCAATTTTGCAATGCAATGAAATTTTTTCTGGAAAAGATTAAGCTATTTAATATTGCATTTAATAATTTTTAATAATTTTAATAATAATTTTTTTAATAATTTTGAAATGCAAAATATATTTTTATATAAAAATACAACAATATTTATAATCTAATCTTTTACGTAAATAAAGGGTTTTTTTATTTTTTTTTTTTAACAGCGCTCACCATATCTGATTGGAACCTTTGCACCGCTGGTTTTTTGGACCAGGCAAATTTCGCTAGAATGCCATTTGCCAATAAAAGCATAGTTGAGCATCACCGAAAGAATCAGCAGGTTTCTGAAATAGGTTTATTCGTGCCGAGAATACAATCCCCTTCATTGATATACCTCAACTAGAGTACCCTTGATCGCCAGCCAAATGACTATTTATAAAGCTGCAACTACCAAAAATTGACGAAAAAAATTTCTAAAATTCTAAACTTTCAATTAAAAAGCCTCAAATTTCCGAAACCCTGCTGAAATCTAATATGTCATCTTGCAAAAATATTGTAGATACGATAAATAACTTTAAGACTAACTAGTCTGGTCTGCTACTTAGAACAGCGTGCACTCCTCTCTATTTTGCAGCTCGAACTGATTTTTATAAAATATTGTTATTTTTTTTTTAAATTGATTTTCGTTTATTTATTCTAAAAAAAAAGCAAGAAATCAATATTTTTGTAAATTTATATTTTCATTATTTGTTTTACATTTGATTAAAATAGATAAATGAATTAAAGAACTGAAATAAATTGATTTGAATTTGATTTAATAATTATTCAATATTTTACAAAATGTCGTTATTATTGTAAAATTTATTCTTATAATTATTAATATTAAAACAATATTGATTTTTATTTTTAAATAATTATTATTTATTATTTAATATTAAAGTTATCTATTAGAATTTAAAATTATTAAACTTTTAAGATATTTTAAAATAAAATTACTTTAATTATTAATAAAATTATTTTAATTAATTTTTTTTTTAAGAGCTCTCATTTTACTGGTTAGACCCACTTCGCTGCTTATCGCACTAGGCAAAAATCGCTCGACGATAGAGCGAATATAGGCGAGTCGCCAGCATCATCCGGATTTTTGGACAGGTTTAGTCGTGCAGGGAGTGGAACCTCAGCATCGGTGCTTCGAAATGATCAATAATCCACTGAGCCATTCCATATCCTATTTTAATTAAAATTTAACGAGATGAATAATTGTAATTGTAATTGTAATAATAATTGTAAAAAATTGCGATATATTTTGGCGATTAGAGCTATGATTTTTACACTATTTTGATTGGAACTTTGGTTAGTTGGAACTTTTTTCTGGCTAAGGAGTAAAATAAGTTTGATAATTGCGGCCATTTTCGTTATTATTATCGTAATCACGAAATCTCCATTATTTTCCTTTTTGTGGTTCTGGTTGTACTTCATTAGCATCTCTGATTGTTGTCACGTTTCCCATTAGGATTTTACAGTTTATAGGTGTCTATGGTTACAGCAGCGGCAAAATTGAGGAAGCCTTGAAACGAAATAGCAGACGATTTGAAGAGACGTAAAAGGGCTCAAAGGACTGCAATTGATTGGAATTTGGGATTTTTTCTTGGCTAAAGATTAAAAATAAGTCTGATAATTGTGATAATTGATAATTGTGGCCAAATATATGAGCAGAGACATTTTTAAACTGAAAATCGAAATCCTACCGATTCGTATCATTCTAAAAATTCGTTCAAACCATTTTATATTGCATTCCTATCACTAAGCTTATTGAGTACCATTGTCTTTCTTTCTGGTTCTCTCAGTAATATTAATTCTCTCCTCTCCATCTGTTACGCTGAGGGAGGATACAAGCTGATATATTTATGGTTGCAATTTAAAATCTCAGTTCATTATAATTTATATAAGATTACATTCCGATAAATTAAGAATGAAATAGAATTATCTTTTTGAAAGAGAATGAAATGCAAAAAAAGTAAATATTTTCATGGAGTCCAGTTGGATTTTAAAAGGATTGGGGACCTATTGGGGTTTACGATGGTTTTAAGAAACCGTAGCAAAATTCCTTAATGGAGAGGGTTATGAAATGTTTTTCTTCAAAAATATACAAGTACATTTGAATTCTATTGCACTATATTGGTATTGAAATCGCTTATTATCTCTTATTATCTTATCACTCATACACTATTCTCCAGTTACCCTTGTATTCCATTAGTACCACTAATTCCTCTCATATTCTATTAAGTTTCCATTCTTTTGAAATTCGCTGGCCTGGCCTGTTGAATAAAGAATACAGAAGCTGTAATATTGCAGTTTACGCGTAATTACAAGCGACAACACAAAAAGATGAATTAGTAGAAGGAAATAAAGGAAATGCCATTTCTTGGAAATTTAGCGTTTTCCTCAAATTTTATTTTCCTTTTTTTAATCTATTTTTTTAATTTATTTTTTTAAATTTATTTTTGTTTTTTAGTAAAATTTTTTTAAATATAATTTTTTTTAGAGAAAATTTTTCATCTCTTAGAATAAATTAGAAAATTTGAATCGATGTTAACGAACAATTATGAAATATCAACGATTTAAGATACATTTAACAACAGTTGGAATTATCGCTGGCATTGTTGTTTCTACTTATGGTTTCTTTTTTTTTTTTTTTAATCTTTCAATTATCGATAAAGAATTGAAAATTTGCCAGTTTTTCCGGGATAGTGAAATGATTTAGCACAGAATTTCAGAAATGTGGTAAATTTAAAATTAGTTAAAGCACAAAGCGCAAATTTCTAAAATTAATTAAGTGAAAAACTATCAAAATTTTATGAAATATTATTTAATGAAAAATTATATAATAATGGTTTAAAAAAAAAGAATTATAGAATATAATGAAACAAAAAAAAAGAATTTAATTTTTTGAAAGGAAATATTTCTGGAATTTTTCTTTTTAGGTGTTTCACGTCTTGCGTTAAAGATAAAAGAATACTCGAACGAAGATTCACGATTCGCTGAACAAGAAATACAAGACTGGATATATCTAAAAGAAATTGCTGCTGCAAACCAACGACAATCACAAAAATAGTAAAATCCCTTTTTTGATTATATTTTATTATTTTATATGCTCAAATTTTAATTGATGTTTTTTAAGCTATTCGTTTTTTTTTCCTTTTTCATCGTTCAAAATTAAATATTTTTCATGAAAATTAAGAAAAAGCTGTTGCTGTTAAAAATATCTGCAAATCTACTAACACGAAGGCATGTTTCGTCTTTTCGCTACGAAGAATCTTTCAACATGAATAAATTGAAACTGCTATTGAAGAGGGAATTGATGGGTAGTTATTATCCTGCGTTTATAATTGTCAATATTAAATAATTTATTGTTAGGTAATTAGGTAATTCCGCAATAAAATTCGATTTCAGTGACAATAAATTTTGGGTAATTATAGGTGTATTTTAGATCCAAAAAGAAAAATAAAAAATTAGCAAAAGTATATTTATTTTAAAGAACAAATTGTTCATAATATATAGTATATACAATTAATTTTGGAAAAAATATTTGGTATACAAAAGGCGCTCTAGTTAATATATTGAGAAATATTATACTTATATACTTAGATAATTGAATGTAACAACTTTGTACAGTTATTAGTAAAACAGAAAGTAAGAATCTAAAATTTTAGTAAAATCTAAATATTTGAAAAAAAAAATGCAAAACGACTGACTGAATATGAGAGTGATATGCGGTATATTCTCGTGTTATACGATCTTTTACCCAAATTCACCTATATATAATACAACAATGTCGAGAAATCCTCAAGCTTTTTTATGTAATGAACTTAATGGGAAAATTGTTGATAAAAGTTGATTAAACTCACCTTCAGAATGCTTTTAAAATAAAATTGTTTTAATTGTTCTACCATTAATTGTTAGGTTAATGCTAATACTATACCCGAAAATAAATCTTTCCACCATATATAAATATCATTAGACCAAATATTCAATGTCTCTTGGCTGCGTCAGTCTAGATTCGTCGCCATCCCATATAACATCCCATCAGTTAGCTTAGATAAGAGTATTCTAATGTAAATCTAAGGCTTTTCTTGATATTTTCTATTCTCACTGGCTGTCAGCCGGATAAATGTGAATTTTCTTTTTGATAATGATTTCGCGGTGATTCCAGACTGAAAAAGACTAGTTGAGGATATACGAAGTATTTTGTTTTACATTGCAAAAATTGAATTTCACTGAATCCTGGCCATCATCCTAGCGTCTGTTGTAAACACCATTAGCTATCAACAAAATATCAGCAAAAAATTAAATCATCAAAATATGATACTTCTTGTATACCTCTTAAATAGGTGCAATCGGTGCCATACTCCATTTTATAGCACAATTGAACACTTATAGAAGAAAGAACGCAGCCTTGATCTACACCAGTTAATAACAGATGCACGTATTAATAAGCCTCTGGGAGTACTGGGAGTGCTCGAATGCAATAATGAAGTGAAATTCTAATATCCTACTGGGATGTTCAGCTAACAGTCCATTAAGGATTACTTGCTCTCTAGTCTATATCCAGTTTAATTATAATATTTTTCCTACTCTCTTGTACTGCCACAAGTCAATAGAGGAAAGAGGAAAGAAAAGTTTCCCTGAGATATCTAGTAAATTCCTAGGCAATTGCCACGGTACGTCCTATCACAAAAAATTACGACGGAAACATACCTCGATATAAAACAAACATACACAGTCTTTACTGGTGACGAATTATAGTAATGTAACCTAAATCAATAAGTGAAATTTAATTTCGATTAAATAAAAGGATCCGAGTGCCTCTACTAACAACGTTAGACTATTGAGGTGCATGTTAATGGAATAATAATTAAGACTATGATACAAAATTACATACATCTATTATATATGAGATCACTGCTATGATCGCGAATCACATGCAATTCGAAATCAACCATATGACGAAAGATGCAGTCGCATTTGGTACATTTTGGTAGGTCGTTTGTATTAATATCTAAGCAAGCAGAAATAAATTTTTCACGGATGGATGCAGGCGAACAACTACAATAAAATTAACATAACATCATAAAATAACGATAAGCTGAAATTCTTTATCGAAATATTTCCTTCAGGAAGCAAAAAAAAAACCAGATATTTTAATGAATTAAATAAGAATTAAATTTCGATTTTTTGAAATAAATAACTTTAAATATGGGCCTTACTTTTGTTCTTCATATTGCACCGCAGTAGATTCATTCGCTGATACCTCATTAGGCCCATCCATCACAATTTCTATTCGTTGATCTGATATATTCATCGCAGAGGAATTGTTATTAATGAAATCTTCATCTTGCTAAAGAAAAAATCGATAAAAGACTTCTAAGAATTTAAAAATTATTATAAAATTAATTTTTAAAAACGCAAAGAATATAAAATATTTATAATATTTAAATATTTATATTTACAAAAATATTTTCTTGTCATTACGATATTATAATTACTAATAAATGAAGCAATATATCTGGAAAGATTTATTAATGCGCAAACAAAAAATAAAAGTATATAATAACATATATTCACAAATATGTTCGCTAAAAAAAAAAAAATACCTCTTCAATAAATTCTTTTAAAATATCGGATTCTGCCTGAAATTTTGTCATTAACGATGAAAGTAATTCTTCGAGCTTTTCCGATGAAAAACCATTAGCGTGTCGATGTATTATATGAAGGCGAAAACTTTTTTTATTAGTCACCATAAACGAACATAGTGGACAATGCGGTTTTTCTGCAAAAACTCGGAAAATGAAGGTAATAAATGGAAAAACAAGAAGGAAAGGTTAAAGATTAAAGATTCTAATCTATAAAAAGTTATTCTATTTCTAAAAAATTTTTAAAATTGACTAATTTAACTTAAATAAAGCAAATATTCAACAGTCAATAGCAAAAATAACTATTAAAATTAAAATAAAATAATTATTGAAATAAAAAATATCAAGTTCAATGATATTTAATGAAAAATTATCAACTATTGCATGTTTGTGTGGACCAAAATTTCTCCCATATTTTGTCAAATATCGTTTTATAATGAGAAATAATATGCTGATCTCGAAGATGATGTGAACGAAAAGTTGATGAGCATTTTTGACATTTGAAATATTGCTTCACACATGACTTTTTATGACGAACCAAGTGTGACTTTAATTCCGGGAAACCTAAAGCATAATCAAAATCGAAAATTCATATAAAAGATACGCAAAGATAAGACTTTTATCATAAGTGCGATCAAAATCATATGGGAAAGAAACCGAAAACTTACGCGCAAATGAACGATAGCAATGTGGACATTCATATAAGGCATTCGATCCTTCCTTGTCTTTATAATGAGATGGTTCATGCTCCACTAGATTATAAAAATATTTCATACAAATATGACACACATTTGTCCGCCATAATGAATGTGATGTTGCTTTACAGTGCGAACAAAGGACAAGTGTTTTTCCATGCTAAATGGAAAATAATTCACAACAATCAGTTTACCTCAAATGAGAATAAATGGTTAAAAAAAAGTAAAAAAAAGGGGATTAATGGAATTAAAAGAGGATCAAATTAATTAAATGGAAATTTCAGCGAATTTTCTCCATGCTACAAAATCAAAATTATAAATGTAATCCTCTTAATAACAAACAAACTCTAAATTTATTATCTTTTAAATAGAAAAGCTTTAAAAGCTTCTTAAGCTTTGTTTGACGTAATTACTTCAAAAAAGTTATCTATAAGTGTAAAAAAAAAAAGAAAAAATAACTTCGACAGCAATGTGCGAATGAAGCTGCGTATGCTTGTTATAAATTTGAGAACAATTTGTGCATTCAAATCGTTTATTCCTCAGCTTAATTTTCATTTTTTCTTCCACTAAAATTGCGTAATAACTTAAGGTGATTTTCCATATTTATATAAATACTGATAGTACCATTTGCCACCTGCTACCTGCTTTTTTATTTTTTGTCGTTTCTTCATTCTTCAATTTTTTTCAGCCACCAACGTAATGGATTTCTTTGTTATTATTTTCTTATTTAACCCAAGAAAATTATTAAAAACAGTTATTGGAAAATGAATAAAATATAAATAAAAAATATAAAGTAATTTAAATATTAAATATTTAAATATTACAATAAATATGAACTGTTATAAAAATAGTTTTAAAAAAACAAACAGTAATAATAAATAATAAAATTGTAAAAGTAATAATAAAATTGCATTAATTATACTGTTTTTATTAAGATTAAATATGATAAGGCAATGGTTTCTATTATATCACAGCATCTTTCACTGACGATTAGGGCACCTTACAACAATGCAAAAAATAGTAATGCAAATAAATAAAAAGTAAAAATTTCGAAAAAAATAACCTTCTTTTTTGATCGTTTTATCAATGAATTTGTTGGGATTATTTTCAAGCGTTCGTAATGTCTCAAAGACTGCAGCAAAAATTTCGTCATACTTGGTACGATCATCGACTAATGAATGCAATTTGCCATCATTATCAATATTATTATTGTTTTTAATATTATTCGTTAGCTCTGTCATTATTTCATTTGCTCAAAAGTTTTATTCGATAATCAATCGCATGATTTCGATGAAATAACTGAAAAGTACAAAATTAAAAATTCCCATGCAAGCGATAAATTTATCTACCTATAAAACAATGTATAATAATATTTCCTTGAAAAAAATTTTTCTAATGAAATTGGCATGTATTTGATATATAAGAGTATTTCTTCCATTTCATCATCCTAAACCAAAGTTAAGAAATAAGCTTTTTTCTAAGAGCGCTTATCACTTCTGGTTAGAGTCACCACACTGGCTTGTTGAACTCGACAAATTTTGCCAGGAAACCCCTTAACGATAGAAGTACAGATGAGTCGCCATTATCACCGTAGTTTTTCAAAGATTTACCCAATTTTCTCTTATAACAAGTTTCCCGGCAAAAGTAAAAATAGGAGCGACAATTAAATTTTACCGCTTATTAAGAAAATGAAAATAAAATTAAAAATTAAAATTAAAATGATTTAAAAAATTTGGTATAATTTGGCAATTTCATGGAAATATTTCAAAAAAATACGAAAAAATAATTAGAAATGGTGGGAAAAAATAAAAAATAAATATGAAAATAAAAAAATAAGTGGAAAAAACTTTAGAGAATTCATAAATTCAAAAAAAAGGCGAAAAACAAATAAAATACCGCGAATTTTATTTCATTGCTCATTTCTCCTTCCTTTCGTATTTTTGTTTTCCTTTTCTTTCTCCTTTTTTTCTCCTTTCAAGTGCACCGAAAAAAACAGATCAATTTTGGAGCGCGAAAATCCACCAACACCACAGGCGACTGAATCGATCCGAAGATAATTTACAATGTTTAGAACAAGGATCGCTCTGGCAAAGATCCAAGAGATTCTAACTCGTTCTAAGACTCGCTATATCTCTATCTTTTTATTACAGCGAAAAACCTCCACATTTTCCGAGAGGCTCTGGTCAAGAGTAGTGCTCAAGCACTTCGCTGGCTTATTGGCCTTGACAAATTTTGTCATAGAGTTAGATGAGGTAGGGAAGGCAATTCGGATTTGTTCTGCATTTTTGAAATTATTCCTGCCTGGGTTTGAACCCCACTCTGGGCGACCAGAAACGAGAACAAAAACGTGAGCGGCTATTCGACCCTGGCCGTTAAACCCTAAAGATGATACCATATTGAGTTTATTTCGAGGAACTGTGTTGAGATTTCCCTCTTTTGCTTCTTTATGATCTTTTTGACCTTTGTCGGACCTTTCTGACCTTTCTTTGCTAAGGGAATTGACCTTTATCTAATAGGCAATTGAATTAAGCTTTGCTCATCTCCTTGGTATTTTCTAAAAAAAATTGTTTTTTTTAGATCTCAAAAATTAAAATTCATTTCAAAGGAAAGAAAAAAAAAAGTGAATATAAACAATGAAACGGAATGAACGATATTTTTTATTATAGCAAAAAAATTTATTTATTTTTTATTTTTTCGTAAAGAATTTATCGATGTTTCAATTGATTGATTAAATTTCATTTTTTTAAAGGGCAAAAAAAATCAAAAAAAAATTTAAATAAAATTCTTATTTTTCGTTATTTTAATTATTTTTGTTATTTTTAATATTTAATTATTTTTTATAGGAGCGCTGATTGTTTTTGATTCGGTAATCTACTCATTTCGCTGGCTTATCAGATCAAACAAATTTTGTCACAAAAGTAGAAACGAATGTCGATAGAAATATGGCTGAATTATCAGTGAATCGGATTTTGGAAAGACGGGTTTACCACTGCCGGAAGCGGAACTCCGGCGTTCAGAAATGAGGCCAATAACACGCTGAGCCATTCTGCGTTTTGTTAAATTCCAAATTTTAATTGGCTTAGGACAAAATAAACAAATTAAATAAATTAGTAAAATAACTAACAATGTTGTCTTTCTTCTTCTTTTCTTTAATTTTAATAAATCTAAAGAAAATCAGAATTATTTATTTTTAAATAAAAATTTAAAAAAATATTTTAGAAATAAATAAATTAATAAATGATTATAGTGATGAGTTATAATATAAAAGTACCATTTTTCCTGTTTCATACAACTTTAATAATTTATAATTTCGAAAAATTCAATAAAAATGCATTGTTTTAATAAAAGAATAATGGAAAATGCAATTTATTGCAGGAAAGTTGATGATAATTCATTTATCAAAAAAATGTTAAATAAAAAAAATTTTTTATTGGCGAAAAAAAAACGCGAAAAACTACCCAAAATTTCTAAATGTTGCAAAACGAAAGAAATAAATTTTTTAATTTTTTGTTTTTCAATTCATTTAATTCATTTTTATATTATTTTAATAATAAATAATATAAATAAAATTATTTTCTAGTTGCATTCAAAATTTTGGGTAGAGAACCAATCGAAATGTCGATTAATACGGTGAGGAGAGAACGTGTTGCCGGCCCAGCGATAGATAAGCTTAAGGCGTGAAAAAACCATTGGCTTCTGTTATTCTCATCTAGGACATCGGATCAAACAGCTTGAAAACGCCTTACTTTACTCTTGTTGCCAGTAATGGTGGGAGCTGCTAGAAGAAATATAGTATTTATCATTGCTCTGGTTTGGTTCGCTTCCTTACTTATCTCTAGGATAAGGCTGAATTGACTTGGAAATGCGTAGATTTCCACCAACATAAGCATCATTCTACCTCTAATAGCTCGAACATTGCCTAAGCAATGTAGCAAATCTTTTACTATTTGGACGAAAATTCAACGATATTGCAATTAATATTAAAATATAAAATATACATTTTTAGCTTAATATTATTAACTAAAATTTGCGGAATTTAAATGAAGAAAAGTTAAGTTTCGAATGGAAAAAAGGCTCGATAATTTTAGATTTAAAATAGAAAAAGCGTGGAGATTTTAAAATTAGAATGGAAAAAAGCCCAGTGATTTCAAAATGGCAATGAAAAAAAGTCTTAGCAATTGTAAAAATGGAATGGAAAAAAGGCCGAACGATTTTTAAAATGGGATAAAAGAAAGAGCCTTGGCGATTTTCAGTTTTTTTTTTAGAATTTTTATGTAAAAACCATTTTGAATAACTGTTCGAAACAATATCTAATTTTCATATTCCATTAAAAGATTTTTTGAATCGAATCAAAAATTAAAAATTTTTGCTAATTTTGTTGATCATTCGTATAACTGCCATTAATGTTATTTTTAATCGGACTCGTTATATTTATTGCCGCTAGGATAAGGAAGTTTTATTAAGGGGTCACCTGGCTATTAGGTGGTGGTAGAAGTTCGTGGATCTCAAGCATTATCCGGATTTTATAGTGCTAGGTTCACTATTGACGAAAGTGAGGCTCGAATCAAAACGCATCAAGACAATTATATGAGCAATAACTAACCATTCGGTTATCTTGTCACGATAACTTATTGGCAGCTTTCGAAAAATTATGAAATACTGGTAGATCTCCAGCAGCCATCCTAGATTCTCATTTTTAATCATAGGTGTTATCTTATCAAAAGACGGGAAACTGAACTTAACGTGTTCATAGGCTTTTTGTGATATCGATGTAGGCAGAGCCTTTTCATTTTTTTTACAAAAAAAGTTCCACTTTTTTTAAAAAAAGTTTAGAATAGGAGATAATGTCAACGTGCAATCTCGGTTTGTAATTTAATCATTTTTAAAATAATTGATAAAAATTCTGAATAAAATTTGTCCCTTCTAATTTAAATTCAACAATGATTATTCAATTTTTTAATTTCTTATCATTTTTT
Source organism: Dracunculus medinensis (assembly GCA_900625125.1). NCBI lineage: Eukaryota > Metazoa > Nematoda > Chromadorea > Rhabditida > Dracunculidae > Dracunculus > Dracunculus medinensis. Next base: position 109,173 of record UYYG01000018.1, read on the forward strand.
TAAAATGTGAATTTGCCTATAATTTTTATATGATTTATCGTGTCCACTTGTATATTCCATGATGAAACGTTTCTCTAACTTTTTTAGTTGCATGGAATTTTTTTTTTTTTAAACACGTATCACCTCTGATTTGACTTGGTATCAATTATTATTGTAATAGGTTTGAACTTTTTTTTTTTTTTAAATTATTATTTATGGCCAGAGATATAGGTAAACTCTTGGATGATATAAGTTTATTCTTCTCGTAGAGAGGGAAATGACTGGAGGGGGAAGGGAGTGGGGAGGCAAGAATCGAAATCGGCTTCAGCTTTATTTTTTCATTCTATCACTGTTCCCCTTCTCGTTACACCGTCATTTATAAGGGAATCGAATAGGGTAGTTTAGTTTTAAATGTTATGGTACGATTTCTTCGATTTGCTTCAATGACGCACCCATTCATTGAATCCATTAAAATTTATAGCAAAAAGAATTTGATGGTTATAAGGTTAGTATTCCATATAAATAACAATATAATTTAGCATGATAATTCGGAAAATATTTGATAATACAATGACGGCGACGGCGACTACGTCGACGACAGCGACAACGACAACGACAGCGACAGCGACATCGACAACGACAACGACGATGACATTTCAAGCAAAAAGCAGCAATGTTCATTGAGATGAATAATTGCGGTGACGGATTCCAGAACGTTTTAGTATCGTTCATACATTTATTTATTCTTCGTATTTTTTATAAATTTTATAAATTTCTCGCAAATTTTCCTCGTTTGAATTCCTTTTATATAAATATTCCTTTCCAATAAATATTTAAATTATTTAAATATTTTAAATTGATTGGAAAATTACGGAGTTCAACTTGCGAAATTTCGTATATTTGCTTTTCAATTATCATTTTAAGCAATTCATATCAGTAAGATAAATTGGCCAAACCTTGGACAATATGAGTTGAAGCCGACGATTTCGATGGCCATTTTAAATCTCAGCTAATTTATTTTAGTGAATTTCTTTAAAATAACTTTTTTTTCTAACTGATTCATTTGTTTTCAAATAAAAATTTCTCGCAAAATCTAAATATTTAAATTTATTTAATTTAAAATAAAATATTTAAATTTATTTGTTTAAATATTCAAATTTTAATCAAAATTTAGCTGAAAAATAAAGTTTATTTTTCTTTTTTTTTTATTCATATTTTATTCATTTGTCATTTTAACGGGTATTTTGCAAAATTTATTTTTATAAAATTTTCTCCATATTTTTTTTTTTTTCGTTTTATTCATTGAGATCGTTGTTTTCATTGTTATTTGGAATTAAATCATTGAGAATAATATTTGAAAAAAAAAAATCGTGAATTCATATGAAATGAACAATTCACTAGAATTTTAGATATTCTCATGGTTCGGTTTTTTCCCATAAAATGAGTAAATTTAGGATTGTTAAAAGCGAAATCCATGTGATTTTTGGGAAGGCCGTCGTATTTCTGTCCTCAAATGATTCTCCACCAAAAAGTACTTATCCCATTGCGCTTATTATAGCCCATAGAGTGAGGCTAACCACCTGTTTACTTAATTACTTTATTGTTAGAAGATTAAATATTTTCAATAATCCTTTGCAAAATATTAAAAACAATAAAATGAGCATTGAATAAATTTTTATTTTTTCATTTTTTACGAATAAAATAAATTAATAGTGAAATATTATTAGAATTTTTGCGGAAAAATTATTTATTTATTTGATAAAATTTTATGAAATGGCATTTTTCCTTTTTTCCTTTTCTTTTTCTTTTTCTATTTTTTTAAAAAAATTTGGCGAAAAAAATGTTAGCTATTCTATGCCTAAATGATTATTGCATTAATCATTTTCGAACTGACTTAAAAAATAATAATGGTAAATGGTAAATAGCTGGCGATAAGTGGTATATCATTAGCACCACTAGCATAGGTTCCCTCGCTTGGCAAGAAGAAGTCTGAGCAGTAAAGGTGAAAATCGGTTGGTGATTGCGATCCATTTATATTTATTTCACCAAAGTTGTCCTTTCACAAAAGGGCTTCACGTATATCAGTGGAGCTTTTTTTGCCAGAAATTATGCATGCTATTTGAAGAAAAAGATGAATGATGGTTAAAAAATCACCATCACATTCGTTTCTTTCAGCAGTTGAAAATAGTTCACTTATTTCACTTATGAAGCTCGTGTGACTACTGCAAAATATTCTCAGTTTTGCTATTTACAAATCCGAATGCTGGCAATTCATCTGTACTTCTAATGATAAGATAATGATAAGATAGTGATAATAATAAGATTATAGTTAGTGGAGTTTTGATGCATATATTATCCATCATTTCTATATGTTGACTAGGAATATAGGTCTTTGAGCCTCGATTATTTTATTATCGAAAAGCAAAAAGTTGCAATGCTTATTGGCTTAAACAATATTCCCTATTCGATCGTACTATTCTCAAATGCGGTTAATTTATTTTAATATCTAATCTATAATTTGATTTGATTTGATTTTCTAGCTAATTTTGTAAAATCGTAAAATCTTTTAATGACACATAATTGCTATATAAAATAAATGAAATAATTTATGATAATTATGATTATGATAATTTACTAAAAATGATAATTATAAAAAGTATAATACTGTAAGAAACGAATGAAAGAAACGTTGAATTTGTTATCGTTTAAAACTATTGTGTTATCAATAGAATGCGATTCATCAATATACATATCATTAAAGAAAGCATTTGAGAATTCTATAAAATTAAACATAAAAATTGCGAGCGCTCAATTTTCATAAAATTATTTTCATTTAGAAAATTTTCTTTCAATATATATTCATTTTAATTTTTAATAAAATATTTTTTAATTTTATGAAAATTCCAAACGTTTTAATCGAAAATAATTTTCTTAAATATTTTTGACCATCTAATCGTTTTCGTTTATTTTGATTATTTTTTTGTATATTCGCGAAATCCTTACATTTTTCATTTAAATTTCTATTATTTCTATTGATATATTATTATTATTATCATTATTGTTGTTATTATTATTACCACCATTATTATTATCATTGGTGTTATTATTTTTATCATTACTATTATTGTTATCACTGTTTATTATTATTAATAGAATTATAGAATTATAGAATTTTATTATATAGTTATTATAGAATTTTATTTTGATTACTGTCTCACTAGAAATGACTAAATTTATTTTTTATAATAATTTAAATTTATAAATTTGTTTATTAAAGATGAAAATTTATTTTCTTTTCATTCAAAATTTATTTTCACTCATCCTTTAATTAGTTGCGATCTGCAAGAAATGCACTTTTGAATTTTGTTCTGAACAAAATTGAGAACATAAACGCAAAATAGTATGGATTTGGCAAATTTGATGGAAATTAGGTCTTAGCTTATATATGAAGGCCAAAGTAATCCTAATGTAAATTGGAGCACTTGAATTGTGACGCTTAAACTAGAAAAATAAAAGTGAAAAGTGGATTCCAGGAACAACATCAGAGATCTCTACTGAAAAGAGCACACTATTCAGAACAACTAAGATACTGCGCAAGATACTTTTCAATCTTCCAGAACTTTAGCAAAGGACTCGATGTTGAGGATGATTTTTACCACCATTCATTCATGAGGAGGATGAAAGGGAAGAGATTTATACATATGCCTTGTTATATTTTATGGAAATTAGCCTATTTATTTCGTGTAGCATTTTTATCCTATTCATCATTACTGGTCAAACTCGCTCCGCTGGGTTGTCTCGCTGGACAAATATGCCACGGAATTTCTTGGCGATAGAAGTAGAGGTGAGCCGCCAGCATCACCCAGATTTTTTGTATAGGCTTACTCTTGCGGGGAATCGAATCTCAGCATCGGCGCTACATATGTGTATATATATATATATATATATATGTGTAAAGTCTTCTTTGAAAAATTTGCTTACTCATCGGATTAATACGAACAGTCTTATCATATTTGATGAAAATTAGCATAGTTTGTAATGTATAGTTTAGAAAAGACCTATAGAATTAATGAATAAATTATTTTAATGGAACGACTGTATAAACTAATTCATATTAGTAAGAATTTTATAAAAATTTTATAATTTTATACGAAAAGATTTCTTAAATGTTAGTTTCCAAACGAAAAATTCTTAACATTCAACGAATATATTAATGATGTCGATGTGATATGGTAATGATATGATTAATTCACTTTTTCGAATAAATTATTCTTATCAAATCAATAAATTTTATTTGAATTTAGTTAACAATATTGAAGTGGTATAATTCTTATATTATCATTATCTAACATTTTTTTTCTTCTAATTTCTCATAATTTCAGTACTCATAATTTCTAGATAAACTCCACTCTGAGACTCCACTGTTGCCAGCTGCTAGATAAATCTTATCAAGAAGTCGCTTGACGATAGAAGTACAGGTGTGTCGCTAGAATCACCTGGATTTTTGAAAGATATTTGTTCTTGCAGGAAATGAAATTTCATCGGTGCTTAGATATGAGAACGTACAAAGTCATTCTGTTTCTTATTAACTAGTCTTATTATTGGTCAGCTAAGTAGTAATAATACTGATTATTTGATATTGAAATACGTTTCGATTACTATAATAGTTTTAAATTTTTAAATTTAAAATTTTAAATTTTTAAATTTTTTTATAAATATTGTTGTTATATCAATTAATTAATCAATTAATATCATATCAGTATATCAGTACTATCAATAAGAATCTATTTGGCTATTGCTATCCTGCTTGATCATCTTCATCTAAATAAATAATTAGAAAAGCGAGAAATATATTGTGATAAATTTATGGATGATTTTATTTTATTGAGCATAAAATTACCAACTATTCCATGTGATCTATTATTTTATTATGGTGAATTGGCTGACCATTAACGACGAACGAATTTAATTGCATCGAAATAGAAAATCAAAAGATTGAACAAATTTTTATTGTTGCATATATTTCATATGTTGAACATAAGTCTTCTTTAGTAGCCTTGAATGAATGAAACTGAGTCCATAAGAAAATCGTTTATTTAAATTTTTAAGATAACTAATTTTCTAGCTACGGATAATGATAATTCTTTTGTTGTTTCTTTTCGAGGGAAAAATTCGAAATGTTGAGGACATTGACGCAAAACTGTAGAAAGCCAAAGAAGGGATATTTCGAGGATTTTTAAACAAAATAGGTAATTTTAAATAGGTAATTTTGGGTTCAACTGATACAGTTGAAGAGTGCAAGCGTATACATTTCGATGCAATTATATTCAATCATAAAGAAGGCTACTTTTTTAGGCTATTTTATTTTTTATTAATTGGTACTATTTTTTGCAACTGTTGCTTTCTTCCAGAAAAGCGATATTAATGTTTAGTGTATTATTCTCCTTTTAAGATCGTTTTAAATTAAGGGAATTTTCATCGTTGAGTCCCACATATGGGCCACTAAACAATAAGAGTATCAGAACAAAGGAATTTAAAAAAAAAAATCACTGGTAACTCGTGAAATCGAAAGGACACAGCTGTTTTTTGTTTTGCCGAGAAATTTTTCAAACAATTATCTACTTATAAAATTTCGAAAATTCCTCCTCAGAACAACTAACAATAACGGATTTAACGGATTTTATGGAGATGATGAATTTGTTTGAAAAATTAGCGGACGACAAGCTACTTAACTTTATGCCTAAGTGTCGTTCAAGAAGATAGCATCGTTGTTTTTTATTTTATTTTATTTTTATATTTAATTTTTTTCTTTTTCAGATGCCAAATCGAGGAGAAAAACGATCATTTTTTTCCTTTTTAAAAAAGGTAGATTCTTGAAAATTTTTCTTTTTTTTTCAGCAAAATATTTCTTCTAATTATCAAATCTTTTAATTTTTAGTGTTAATTTTTCTTCTTCTAATAACGCTTAAAACAACTGTCTGCTTGGTTAATTGTGTTAGCTATTAGGCTGAGAAATTTTTTACCATAAAATTATTTGGCAAAAAAAAGAAATACAAGTGAATCGCCAGCACTATTCGAATTCGAATTTTAGTTTTGATGACAAGTTTAATCCTGTTAAAATTCTCAAATTCGATACAAAATAGTAATAGTGTGGCCAAGTAAAATAACTAGAAATAACTAGAACTGGAATATGCAGCTAAGATATTTTATTCTTCGAATTGTTACTTGTATCTTTAAAGTTGGATTTTAGAATTGCTGCTTTACTTGATTTTAGCGGTTATAAAAGAACCTTTTTTCATAATTTTTTTTCCAAGTTTTTCGTTCATATGTATCGAATATTTATTTAGCATTTATGATAGATTTTATCATTTATCATATTAGTTTATCATTTTTATTGCTATTTATAAATAAATTTATAAACAACAACTTTATTCGAGCAAAATTCTTACATATCACTTATAATTGATTATCATCAATCTACTAAATCTACTAAATTCGTGAAATTTGACCATTCTAATTTCATAATAAAATTTACAAATATGCTTAATGATATTATGAATTAACCGAAATTATATGCTGAATTTTATATAGAGAATTAGAGAATTAGCTAAAAGATGTATAATAAATAATGGAAAATATATGTTTTAAGGAGATTGAATGTATGCAAATACGGAACTTTAAGTAACGAAAAGTTTACTTTATGTATTTATTTATTTATTATAATTGTATAATTTTTGTCTTTCTCTATGCTTTTAATCAATATTTAGGCCTTTATAGGCTTTTAAGGCCCTTTTTTTCTTAGAAATATTTTTAATAATTATAAATCTGAATTTGTTTTTTATTTAATATTTAATCGATTTATTAAATATTTATATTAAAGAAATTCGTTGATAAATCTAAATTTATTGATTAAATTTACGATAACAAATCGCTGATTAATGATTATCATACTTTTAGAATTCTTCAGTGAATAAAATTGGAAAAACTTATAGAAATAATGACACGAATGATCTTCGAATGACCTTTCATAATAAAGAAGTAAAAAATTGTCATGAAAAATTGCCTAATAAAAGGTTTTTAAGTTTATTATTAAAAGATTTAAATTTTTCGAAATTAAATTTTTCAAATTTTAATTTTTATTAATCAAACATAATAGAAATAATTTTAATAAATCTACAAAACCATTTGCCTTTTGCTTTTTATTAAAAATGGTTCATTTGAGTTGGTCGATTGTTGTTGTTGTTCAATTTCTATTGAAAACATAAAATTAATAAACTTGTATTTTTAATTAAATTCATAATTAAATAACTAGTCGAATCCAATATGGAAATTTTTATTCAATTTATAGACGGGTTTTATTCCGTTTTATTCGCTTGACGGTGATTTTTCTATGAATATTTTATACAAAAATAAAAACGATAGAAATAAATGACAAATAAGCTTTTAAATTTCAAATACTTTATAAATTAATAAATAAATTTTAAATAAAATTATTAATCTATGCTATTTCGTAAAAATATCTCGGAAAGAAAATAAGAAAAGCTCTTTTACGATTTTCTCATTTGGAATCATTTTCTATGGTTAGGGCTATAAATTTATTTATACAATACAAGTCTGAGTAATGGCTAGTGTAATTTACTGTTTCTAACTAGGCTAGTTCAACTTCTTAGCAAGAGGATCACTTGTGAAATACCGAGATATTTGGCTTTTTAGCGGTGATAGGTTTATTAAGATGAAATATATGAGCCGAATAGCAATGATAATATTATCACCACTCGGTTGTGCTATTCCTACTACCATAAAATGCATTCCTATGGATTTCCGACGAAAATTTTCTAAATATTCTACTATTATAAATAATTTAGTAATAAAATTTACATATGAATAAAGACTATTATTTCAGCAACTTAAATGGTTCCACGAAACTGATTCATTCAATGGAATTAAATTATAATTCAACGAAAAAGAAACGTGCACCGGATCCACCGTTATTTTCGGAGAATAAAAATACTACATTAGATATTGGTGCAATAGATAATGCAAATAAGAAAACAATCGTTCAAACTACAACTATTGAATTAAAAGCGAACGATAACCAAGAGAAATCCGTAGATTATAATCATCGGATGATAAATCACAATAATTTTACTGATAAGATTGGAATATCTAAGGAAGAAAATGCACAAAAAATAAGTTCCTATAATAAAGGATCAGGATCGACCTCAAATTATCAAATAAACTTTTCGGAGATTTTTATCGGAAAACAACAATCTCCACGGAAATTCAGTTCTATGAATGGTTATAAATATTAGTATTTTCCTAATGACTAATTCTTTATTATATTTCATCTGTGAAATAAGCTTTTGGTTATTTAGATGGTAAGGCGATTAAGTCTTTATAATCTAAAATATTTAGCTAAATATCTAAATGTCTTTTTCCTTCTTTTAATAGCACTCACCATTTCTGACATTTGGCTAACCCCAATCATTAGTAGGGTAAAACCTTGAAAATCACTTACTTAGGAATGGGATGGGATTACAGCTCCCAAAACCACGTGAATTGACTTAGTGGATTTATTACCACCAAGGATGAGTAGCCTGAATTCATAGTTGCAATATAACAATATATACTATCAGTTATCCTTCTCTATTCGCCCTCTTCCCCCCCCCCCCCCCCTCACCCTCTTCCCTTCCATTTATATGCCTAATAGATAAGCATAATCTTCAAGAAGTCAATTTTTAAGATGTATAATTTAATATTAAAGATGGTTATTAATAATCTATTATCAGAAATCTATTAAAGTTATTTTAAAAAAATAAACTGTGGATGTCATTCGTTGTTAAATTTGAATTAAACTAGTCCTATTTACGAAAATTTGCTAAAATTAAAATAAAAAATAATCTAAATTTCTATTTTTTTGAGTGATTAGTCCATTTAATTCCATTAATTCATTAACCGTGGCACAATAAATAATTCCATTTCATCATTCCATTAATGTACCATTTTGCACCTTAAAAACTAAACGATAATCTGCTAAATATTTGTGGCTCAAAGGAACCACAACTATTCGCTAGTTATCCTCTTAATTCGCCTCTTAATTTCACCTGAGAAAATTGATTTCACTTCATATTCAATTCGTTGAATTCCTCCTAAAGACGAAATAAAGAGGGGATTGAAAAATTAGGAATGATTAAGAGGCGATTTATTGCATTGGTAGTATATTTATTTGGATCTTTCAAATAACTCCGGATTTGTTTTTTTTTTTGGTCACCACGATTAGGATTGCCGTATTTCTATTTTTGCGCAAAGTACTTCTTTTTATTTTTTGTTAATTTTTTATTCATTTGAGGAATTCGTTAAAATAAAAACGAGAAATTCTCAAATCTCAACTTAAAATGAATTCATAAATTTGTTTTAATTAATTCAAATTGTACAAAAACACATTTTTTAAGAATTCTTTAAATCGAGGACAAACAATTTAATTATCCATTGTTTGTTGATTAAAATTTTTCCAGAAATTCTATATTTATTGAATATTCTCTCTATTTTGGATAAGAAAGAAAAAGATTTTTTTTTTAATCTAAGGAAGCTCATCATTGCTGATTAGACTCGCGCCACTGACTCGTCGGATCCGATAAATTTTGTTAAGGAATAGTCTCACTTGACGATAGACGTGTAAGTGTCGCCAGCATTATTCGAATTTTTGATAGCCAAATTTCCTCTTATCGGTACCGCATCAGACCAACAACAATTTTTTGTACTATTTTACCTTTTTTTTTTTCATTTCAAGTAATTTTATCATCAATAATTTTTTTTTTATCAATTTTATCATTATATTTAAAAAATTTTTTCTATATTGTTCTCTTCGCTAAATAATTTTGTTTCATAAAATTTTTAAAGTTGATAAAACTGCTTTAGAAGTTTGGTTCTTGGTAAAGATGGATAGTAGATAACCTAAAATTTCAGATATATCGTCCAAAGTCTTATTTACAAGCAAAATCTGTGACTTGGCTAGTCTTGATAATCGGCGATCGTCTATTGCTGAATTGCCTCGTATTTTTAATTAATTTATTAAATTAATATTGAAAAATATTTTTAAGAAATATTAAAAAAATATTTAGTGAATTGTAACAATTATCATTTATTTGTTAATATCATATTTTTAACATAAGTACCATAAAACTTATAAAACATAAATTTCTCGAAATTTCTTGAAAATTTCTTGAAAATCTAAAAATAAAAGCCAAAATTTTTTATCAGAAATAAAATCACTTTGTATTTTTAATTTCCATTCGATAGCTATTTTATTTTTTATATTTTCGTATTTTCTACCTGAATCGTCGATGAATTATGAGAAAAATATTTATTTATTCTAATTTTTTTTATAAAAAAGTGCACCATTTTTAGTTAGGCTTACCCCACTGGTTTCTAGGAACAGGGAAAATTTTTATCTAGAGAGTCACATGGCGATAAAGGTGTACGTTGGTCGCCAGTATCTTGGATTTTTGAAAAAGGTTATTTCTACAGAGGGAGTGGAATTCGGCAGCATCTGCGCTCCGTTATGAGAGAAACGGAGCACCCATCTCTCTAGCATTCATCTGATTATTTCATTATTGAACCAACCAAAGCAAAAAACTACTTACTTCTGTCAAAATTAGCAAACAGGCAAGCAAAATGGCCTTAAAAAAAATGGATTTTTATTCAAATTTAGTTCGAATTTTATAAAATACAATTATAAACTTTTATGGTACTTATAAAATTAATGAACTGATAATTTAATTTTTTTATTGAAACAATTTATCATTTATCGCAAAAAAGTATATTTTTGCAGAGTTAACAAAAATTGAACGAAATGATAACAATAAAGAAGCAAAAATATTTCAATCCGCAAATTATCGTTCATCCGAAAAAACAATGAATAAAAATTTAGAAGTTTTTGATGAGAAAAATCGTATGGAAAAAATTAATTCACCTAGAAATAAATCAAAATTTACGACAGCGATTATTCACTACGCACCTGGTGAATTGAAGCCAGTCAATGAATGCATAAATGTGGAAGATAAATTAACACCGGTTAAAATCAAGTCGAATTTTATTGTCGTCGATGAACCACCGTTAGTTTTTTTTGCTTTTGCCCTCTTGGATATTTCTTTGTTTCCTAGAAATTTAAATTTAACTTACCTTCTTTTTAGTAGTACTCCTGTTTACTTGGCTATATTTACCATTGGTTGGGGCATAGAATGACTCAATGGAGTTGTTGCTCAATTCGGAACGCTGAGGTTCTATTCCTCGCACGAGTAAATCTATCTAGGAATTCCGGTAATGTATTGGCGAATCACCTTTTATTTCTATCGCCAAGAGACTCTCTGGCATATTTATCATTTAGAAGCTAGTAGAGTGAGTCTAATCAATATTGGCAAGGGAGTATAAAAAAGAAAATTTACCACTGGTTACGAGTAGGTTTGCTACCATCAAGCTATAAAATTTTCTATACAACAAGTCTTATTCATGGCAGTGATAAGCATTTTCATATCACCAAAATTTTTTAAGCATGTCGTACTGATCACTTATCTTTTTGGTAAAGGGATTTTTTTCTTATCATCGTTCAAATCGTTTCGTAGATTTTTATTTTATGTATAATAGAAGCATCAGCACATCAGCATCATTAATTGATAAAAATTTATTAATTATGAATTTTTAATCAATTAAGTTTTATCACTGAATATTGAACATGATAATCCAAAGTAAGATTAATTTCACTATTCATCTATATTTAAAGATTAAATTCTCAGAAAGTTGATTTTAAGTAAAGTTGTTGCTCTCGCTTCTGAGAGCCGAGAGTTTTTATTCCTGAGAGGAGAACTTGTCTTTCAAAAAATCCCAAAACTGGTCATCCATCTGCACCTCTGTCGCTATGCGACTCTCTGCCAAAAATTTGTCTGCTTCTATTTGTCCTATTTGTCAACGGAAAACGGAACGAGTCTAACCAGAAAACGCTTAGAGAAATGGCGAAAAAAAGTTGAAGTGGGTTTTCAAGTAAACTTTATTCGTTCCTTCAAATTAGGTTCAAAACATTTTTTTGGTTTTTCAGCAGTTTACGAATGCAAATAACACCATTTGCAAATGAATGCTATGCAAAAACAAATGATATAAATATTGACCGTGAATACAGTCGATTGCTTTCGCTTTATGATAATTGGCAAGAAATGCTTGCGAATTCGAATTTGTATACGTTGAAAGAAAAGCAAACAGCTCAGGTACCATGGAACTTACTGAAATGTCATACAATGGTTTGATAATTAAATGGCAGGCAGGCCATTTAAGTTGGTAGTACCACTCAAATAGTAAAAAATTTACTTCTATGAATAGAAGAATCAATAAGCTTATGTTGCTTGTTGTGAAACAATCATTGAGTGAATCAATCTTTCAAAAATCAAGGTGGTGCTAGCAACTCACTTGGATTTCCTGAATCCTTGATAAAATTTGTCAAACCAGCAGAGTGAGCGCAATCTGAAGAAAATAATAGCAGAATTTCGATTTTGCCTTTCTCAGTTTAATCTCTGATTTCAACTGATTTATACTGATATGATATGATAAGAATTTTTTTGCGGATTATGGATTTTATTATCGTTGAATTCAATTACAGGTGGATTTATTCGATCAACTTCGTTATGTTAAAGATCTATGCGCGCTTGTTGATTACAAAAACGGTGATGGTTCTCAATTAACTACGATGCCAGTTTTTATGGCTAAAAATAAAAAACGGCCAATGCTCAATAGCTATCAATTTTCATTACCTTTAGAAGCAAATAAAACGAGTAAATTTTTTTTTTCCAACTTGTTTTTCTTTATTGACCTTTCATTGACCTTGCAAAAAAATAAATTTTTCAAAATTTCCTTATATTATTAAAAATTTTTTAAGACATCTCGAAGTGGTACCACTGGTTAGTAATCTATTTAATCTGGTGATTTTGGTAAATAAAAGCAATTTATGGTTAACCATTCTTTAATCTTCATTCAGTTATCATTACTGTATGTGCTTCAGTGGCTCAGTAGCAAGATAACTGCTGGTGAGAATCGGGACTTACATTCAGATCCACTAAAGTACCACTCTTCATTGGACGGTAATGTCGTCTAATAGAGAAAAGTAAAGAAAATATAGAATGGCTTAATGAGTTGTTGTTCAATTTGGAAAGCCAATACTGAGGTTCTATTCCCCGCAAGAATAAACAAAAATCTATGATGCTTCACCTTTACTTCTATCGCCAATGGATTGCCTGATATATTTGTTTAGTACCATAATCCAGAAGGGCGAGTATAATCAGTAATTGTGAGTGCCCTTATAATTGTTATCATTACTTTATATTCAAGTTGAGATAATAAATGATAATGATTTATAGGCGCTGAACCTAAAACAACAACAAGAAAAGCGTTCACTCCACTCGATGAAAATAATTTAGAGGAGAAAAATTGGATCACAAGTACACTTCGTTCGGGAACAAAATTAAGTCGAAAAGATGAAAATGATTTGGCGTTAGAGAGAATTCAAAGGGAAATCGAACTGGAAAAAGAGCGACAACAAGAAATAAATAATATGCGAAAAAGCCTAATTTTAAATGGAGAAATTGCTAAAATTCAAACAAAATCGTATCAAATTAATGAAAAATCCTTAAAAAATTCACCAATAGTACCAACTAAAACAATACGAAATTTATCCAAAAATGATGATAGAATTTATCAAAAAGCATTTGATCATTCGATCGAAATAAATACTGAACATTCTTTAACAAAATTTCATTCACCAATGGCACATTCCTTATTTTCCAAAAGAGCATTTTCGAATAAATCGAATCCATTAGAACAAATATTTATTCGTCGATCAATCGTCGATGATAAGCTTGAAGCGTTGGATTATAGTAAAAATTCAACGAATGGTGATAACAAAAAATATGATGGCTTTATAACTGAATCAATTCCTAATATGAACGAGAATAAAAGCAACGAAGATAAAATTTTTGAAGACTCTCGAGAAAAATTAGCAGAGGATGAAGCGATAACAAATTATAGGCAATCGATTGATAAGAAAAATATGGAAAAATCTATGAATGAAATAAATGCGCTCAGAACCAATGAAAATTGCAATCAGCAGGTTATTTTCATATTTTTTTTAATAGCATTATTATGGTTCCATAAATTTGCATTATGGTTCTCTGCAAAATGTGGCTGAAATTTCTTATTTCTTCGAAATTTGAAGTAACTCTAATAACAATAGCAGTACCAATAGTCGCTAATAGTCTTCGATCACCGTTATTTTAGGTATTATCGGTACCATAATTAATTTTCTCCTCCTCCTATACTGTTATCATTTTTCGCTTTTTAAAGCAATTATTAGCAGAAGATATTCGATTCTAAGTTAAAGGAACCTGCTGATATTAAAAAAGGCTATATAAGCCTCAATTTTCTGCCAAATAGACATAACCCTATGGCACAAAAACAGAAGTTTATGAAGCTTTAGCTTAGATAGGATTTGGTTGGACTGATTCAAATTTCATTTTCAAAACGTCTAATTTCATTTGATGATGGAATTTAATATTATTGTAACAATATATTTTGCAGGAAAATGAACCAAGCAATGATTCATCCGAGCTGATAAGTCGTATTACAATTGATGATGATCAGATACAACCGATAACATTGACTAAAAATTCCAAATATAGTGTATGGCTAATTTTTGGTTACGATTGTGATAAGGAAGAATATCGAATTTCTCTGCCCTCCGACTAGTCATAAAAATTGAAATCCCATTGGCTGCTGTAGATTGGCTAATCTTCCTATGTTCTAGTGGCCTATTAGCCAAGCCAAAAATATAACGCGCTATCAGAAAAAGGAAAAAGGAAAAAAAATATTTTATTAAAAATCGTAGATTCATTTTGCTTTGAGTAACAATTGTCCATTCAAAAAAAAAATATTTGCTATTTCCATAAAAAACATTTCTCCTACTGAGCAATACGACTATTTGCACTTAAAGCAGAATAGCCAAGTGGTTACTACCCATATTATCGTCTTGAGCCTCTGAGGTGCGAATTCTGTTTACGATAGGGGTGAGTTTGTCATCAAAATCCGAATGATGCTGGTGGTGTCGTCGTTTATTAATCGCCTATCGCTAAATATTCCGTAGCGAAGGATTTTTCACCATAGTAGACAATGGAAAAAGCTTAATCACAAATGATAAGCGCTTACCGCTTTGCAATACTATTGTTGATAAACATAAATGTGCAAAATCTTTCTTTGATAATCTCTAAATAGATAAATAGATTTAGAATGGCCATAATCATTCATCATTTATCATGGAATCGCAAAATTCAAGGCAAAAATCTGACAAATCTACTGATGAGTTCTTCTTTTCTACAATTAAACAATCGGTTCACGATTTTCAACCGTTCTATCGCCATTCAGTTTGCGATTTGAAAAGTGAAAATTACACAAATAGGCAACAATATGGAAATAACTCTTCAGTTATTCGAATGAATTCTGTTTCTTTGATTGACGAATTGATGAATGTCAAATTGAAACCAACGATACCTGTACGTCTTTCTCTTTTTCGAAAGTACTGCGTTCTAATCCGATTTGTAGGTTAATCGAATGCCGACCATGGTTGAAAAAGAGGTTTTCTATAGGCGAGCATGACCCTCAACCTTAGGTCCTCTGCCGGAGACCTAGCGAGATTGAGGAATAAGTATTTTTTTAATTTTATGTATTTAGAATGTGAAAGTGAAGCAAAGAAATGCGCACGACGATTTAATGGAAGCGATAAGGAATGCAGGAGGCATTAAATCTCTTCGAAAGGTATTTTTTTCTATAAATTCAATTAAATTTTACTTCATTAAGGGAATTCTCTTAGGCTAACAATCCAAGAACAATAAGGCCAAGAATAACGTTAGCGGATGGTAGAAAATTTACAAACTTTATTTTTTTTTATTAACTTTAAACTGGAGGAATTTAACATTTCCTTTAGTTGTAAATGTTATGCATAGCAATTGTAATAGTTTAATATTATCATTATCTATCACTCTGAATTTTTTTCCACTATATTCCTCTACATTATTATTCGGAATTCCTAAATAGGCTTAACTAAAAATTATCACAAAGAAATCCATGATTCATTATGAATTTCGCGTTTCGCGTTTCGAAATCCTCGATCTGTTTTAATAAGCATCGAATGATTATCAATGAATTATCAATGAGGACACCAAAAATATGATAAAATTTGATAAGTATTTTAATAAGCACCGAGAAAAAAAAAGTATTTTCAATTTTTTTGAAAATTTTTTTCAACTATATCGAAGAAAGAAATTGTTTTTAGAAAAAATGCCTTACAAGATTTATATCAAATTTTAAATTTAAAAAAAAAAAATTTTCAGATTCAACAAACAAAATGAAAAAAAACGATATTTGGTGTATTTTTGACTAAAAAATTTTTTATATTTTTTTAGAATGTAAATTGAATAAATTTACTGTCAGTTTAGTTGATATCACTGATTGATAGCAACTTGAAAATTAACAATTTTCTTACTTTACATTATTTACTTTACTGCAAATCTCTTCCTTTCCTTTTCCCTTTTCCTAAGTCTCTTAGACGCTTATCATTTCTCGTTAAACTCTACTCGCTCCTCTCATTGACTTATTAGACGATATATTTTGGTTATTGATGCACTAGGGGGATTGAAATAAATGCTTCAGCGGATTGGTGCTTAATTGGGAGCGCCGATGGTGAGGTTCGACCCCTCGCGGGAGTAAACATATATAGAAATCTGTATATTTCTATCGCCAAAGGACTCCCTGCAATATTCGCCAATGCGACAAGCCAGTGGAGCGAGTTTAACCAGTAATGGTGAGGACTCTTAAAAAAGATACAAATATGGTTCACTAATATCAGCGAACTCTTTAAAAAACAAAACAAATTTTTCTCTCGTTGGCATTTCAAGAAGCTTTCAGAATTCGACGATTTGTAATCATTTGTAATTTTTAATTTTTATTATTCAAAAATGCATTTTTTGTCATTAAATATTATCTAATCTTTTAACATTTGAAATTAAAATATTTTCTCGATATATTCCTTTCAAATATTCTTATAATAAGGAAAAATAAACTGCGAGAAACAATAAATAATATTTCTGCTAACCGTCTATGCATCAATGGTGATTCAGCTGATTGCTAGGAAAAATAAAACAAAACCGTTTTAACAAACAATCATTTGGGGGGGAATAATCATATCAATAAGGAATCACCAAATAATCATCCAGGTTTCACCTTTAATTATAGGTTCATCCTCGTTCCTCCATGATTTATCTCATTATTGATTTTTTTCAATAAAATTTTTGAAATGACTTTAGATTTTCATTTTCACGTTAATGAAAAATAAACAAATAATTATTTATTTATTTTTAATTTAAAACTTTAAGATTTTAATCATCAAAAGTATGTATTATTTGTATGTATTATTTGCGAAGAAATTGCGTTAATGAAATTATTCGGAAAAACAACATTCCACTTTTCATTCTTTCCGAAATGCGATAAGAGGGAAGAAACTGGAAAAGATTTTTGAAAAGTGGAAAAAAACTTGAAAACCACCTCGAAAAAAATAAATGAGAATAGGCCATATGAATATAAAACGATAAGCGATTCTCGCAAATATCTAAGCATTTAGTAATTATAAGCATAAATTATCGCCATCGAAATTCGAAATTCAGCCATTAATAGGAAAAACTAAAACTAAAATCTGGCTGGCACTGGGCATTGGCCACTGAGCCTATTTGTATTTCCATCACCCAGTGATTCAATAACCAAAAACCTACCTTCCGATAGGTCAGATGAGCGAACCTCACAAGAAAGGAATAACAAGGCAAGGTTTAATGAGATTCGACCAGTCTACCAGTTATTTTGCTGTCATTTGTAGTTCCATTCAGTTTAGAGTAAAAATTTTAATCTGGTTTCTACTACTCAACTGTTTTTCAATTCTCTCCATAAAATTATTTCCTAATTTTTGAAATTTTCTTTTAAATTAGAATATCATTTTATATATTAATTGCAAGTTTGCTCCTTGAGAAGAGTAAAATCCGTCGAATCATTAAAGGTGAAACTCTCGACACCTCCGGTGACCTTCTCAAGTGGTATCCTCTGGTAGAGCAGTTCCACCTAGCAACCGATAAAGTTCGACAACCCAAATATGATTTGGTACCACAAATAGCTGCCACCACAACTTCACAACAAACTCAACCACACACCCCATTTTATTTCAATGAACAACTGTTATATGAAATGCGTACACAAAGCTAAACTTCGATCGTTGATGATCTTTGATCCACTAAGAAATCATTTATTTATAACAAAAGAATACGATAATGAAGAGAATACAAAGAAATATTGCAGATAAATAGATTTAGGTTTAGCCGATAATTAGTAATTTTGCGGTGTTCGCGTAAACAAGTTTTGGCAACATTCTAATTCGTCATATTGTTCAGTTTGAGAGTGGTCGATTTTTTCCTTGAGTCGAATTTTTTTTTTGGTGAATTTTAGGTTTCGTCAAAAATTTTTTTGCACCATTTTTATTTGGCCAATTCGCATTTTAATTTTTCGTTTTTGTTTTTCTTTTGCAATTGAAAAATTCTTAAATTTTAATAGTTTATATTTTAAAAATTTAATTCAAAATTCAAATTAAATAAAAAAATAAATAAATTTAATTTAATTTAATTATTTCCATAAAGAAAATTTGGAATTTAAAAAGGAGAGAATTTTGAATTTCTAAAAAATATTAATTTTCATGGAAAATTTAATTCGCAAAAAAAATTAGGAAAATTATAAACAAAAACAATAAATACAAGAATAATAATAATGAATAATAAAAAATAATAAAAAACAAATAATAAATATAATAGAAAAAGGGAAAAATATTAAAAATAGCAAAAAATATAGTTTTAACCAGTAACGAATTAATAAATGTATAATATTTTTAATATTATTATTTCCAGTACTGTTTTAGCGGGCTAAGAAAAAAAATTTTTTAGTAAGAGTATAATCATATTCATATAATTAGAATTTTTAATTTAGGATTTCTCGGATTTCTCTTCAGCCTTTTCTTTTTTTTTTAGGAAATATTCTGATATTTTTTACCGAAAAGATTTTCAACAAATTTTATTTATTAAGTAGGGAATGAAATTTTTGTATTTTTTTAAATATTTTTAAAATCTTATTTATTTTTAAGATTTTCATTAGATTTTCAATGTGTAATATATTACTTTTTTCTATTTTTATTTTATTTTGAATTTTTTCATATATTTTAAATTTCAAACTAAAAATTTTGAATTTTTATTTATATTTTAAATTTTGCAAAAGATTTAGAGAAAGAAAAAGAATGGATAATTGGGGATGTGTCGATGAAGCAAATTTATTTTCTTCTTCGTATGGGAAAATTGAACCTTTAGTTCGATTAGTTGAATCGTTAGATTCATCGGATTATGATGATCTCAAATATAACCAAATTTTTTCAGCAAATTTAGATCAAAATGTTGAAGTGAGTGAGTTTATATTTTGGAAAACTTTTTTATTTTTATTTCAAACATTTTTAATCTTTTTATTTAATTTAGAAAATTTTTTTTTGATGGGCTAAATGGGTATTTTCTTATGAAAATTCGTACTTGTATTTTTCTCTTTCTTTTTTTGTTAATAATGATAAATCGATAACAATTACCATTTTAGTAATGCTTTAAGATTGTGCCCTACAAGGAAAAAATTTGGGCAACAAAAAATAAGTCTATTCTTAAGAAGGAAACAAAAATGAAGGATAATGAACAACTTGAACAACGTGAAAAACTCGATCAGCATGCGATTTTCAAGAAAGTAACGTTCGCTGTAAGTCTTTTCACTTTTATAGTTTATCATATGAAGGGGCAGAGCACCACTTGGTCTATATTATCATGTTAGATCTTGCGTAAGCACCATTTCGGTTCATTTGCGGAAAAAAATATGTCTGTAAGTAGTTAGCGGAGTCAAATGGATTTGTATACGAATGTTTTAGGAATGTCTTGTTAATAATAAAGAAAACAATAGAAAAATTTTAGCCTTTATTAGTTAATAATATTAATTAAATTACAGGCGGAAAAATTAGCAGCTGATGAATGTAGTGATAATGAAGAACGAGATAAGGCGCGAAGTCGTCTTGCTGTAAAACTTGGTGCTAAACCTCTAAAACGTAAATATATTAATTACAAGGAATTGAAGAAGGAATTGGCGCTTAAAAAGGCGAAACATGCTGAAGAAATAAAGCATTCAACACTTAATGCCTTAAAATCTGCTCAACTGAACAAGAAGAAGAAGAATAATAATAAGAAAGTAAAGAAAGGTCGTAAGTAACTGAATAAGTTTCTAGTTCTCAATTAAATATACTTCAAATTCGTTTATTAACCGTTTTATTAACCGTTCTATTTGAAATTCTTTAAAATAAATAGCATTTAATGTTTAGAAATAATTGAAAATTCTTAGATTGTGATTCTTTAAAAATAATTTTCTTGTTTAATTGATAAATATTTATTAAAGATGTAAGCATTATTATTATTTTTAATTTTATTTAATCTTATTTGAATATCAAATATCAGCAAAATTTATTGGAATTTATTGGTTTTCTTGTGATTATTGTATTTTTATTATTAATTGTGTTTTGATCATTTATATTTAGGTTTAATAAGTGGATTTTTAACTGAAGGCTTTTGATCGTTTTCTTTTTTGGTTTATGAAAATATATTTTTTTGGTATTCGCTGATGTTTAAAAATGGTGAATGATTATAGAAATTAGAAAAAATGTCATAAAAAGTAAAATCCGGGTGATTAATGGGAATACGATTGTAAATTTAAAATATTTATTTATTTTTTCATTTAATCGAAGATTTATATAGATGCGCAGGCGCGTTAAAAAATTAATCATTGCAAAATACGTCCATGTATCACATATTTTGTATATATTTATAATGATGTGATAAAATTATTTTTTGTAATTTTTTTTGAAATAAGAAAATCGTTTTCATCGAATCTTTATTTTCTTGTTTTTTTTCTTTTTTTTATAACTTTTTGTTTCTTGAATAGCATGAAATTTCGAGATTTATAGAAAATTATTTTTATTGTTTTTAGAGAATCGTTTTTCTTTTTTTTTTTGAATGGCAAATGAGAAAAAACGAAGCAATATTGGCAAAGAGAAAATACGCAACAAAAATGGCTCGAGGAACGTCGTTGATGATAGCGATTCGAAAATAAGCGATGATTCGGTATGATTAAAATTTTTCGCAAAAAATTATTAACTGGTTATTTTAAGCGTTTATTTGTTATTCTGGATGGAAATTAATTACAAATGTAAAGATTGGAAATTTTTTGGAGAAATATTTTTTGGCCATGTTTTTTTCCACAAGTGGCTGAGGCCGCATTCGGTTGTGACAGGGATATTTCGTTGTTGTTCGATTAAGTTGTTCGGCGTTTCTTGAGGATTTTCCAATTTGTTCGATAAAATAAGGAAGAAAATTTGTATAAGAAATTATTAAAGTATTTTACAGAAAATGGGTCAAGTAATCATTGATAAGGTTATTATATTTCTATTTTTCTCGTTTTACAGATTTTTTTCTTGGCTTTTTTTCTTTATGGGGGAGTGGGGGAGTTTTTTTTTATGGGTGATTGTTTATCATTGGTAAATATTAATTGAGTGGTATTTTATTTTGGTTGAGATAAAACTCGGTTATTATTGATTCGATTCTTGTCTTTTGATGAATAATTCAGAAGTAAAATGTGCATGATGCATGATATATTCTCGGAGCACTGCAACACTGTTAGCCGAAGAACCATAACTTAGTAGTTAGTGAAGTCAACTGAATGAGAAATAATGAATGCCTTTAGGTGAAAAAAAAGATTAAATAGTGAAATAGGGGATCATTAAAGGTTATCCAACTTTTTTCATTTGAATATTTTCATTTATATAAAAATATTGTTTATTAGTGGGTTATGTTGAATAATTTTGGCAATAAAATTTGAAAAATGAAATTCGGAAAAAAAGAAAAATTCATATCTTCTCGTTCAGAAATGTTTTAATGGTTGTGAAATGATGATTTTCAGGCAAAAAAAGATATATTTTTTTTCAGAATAATTCGAAAAATGATGAGATATTAGAAAGAAGTGAAACGCGTTCTCGTTCTTATTCAAGATCTGATTCTGAGTAAGTTTTTTTAATATTTTTCAGATTAATATTGTCCATGATAATCACAGATAATTTATGTAAATAATTAAATTCATAAATAGTTGAAATGGGTAATGAAGAGTAGAAATAAAGGTTCAGACGATTCATTTGGTTTCTTTGGTCGTTTAGTTTGCTTCTGCTGATGGCCTAGATTTTTCTCTAATTTTTTGACAAGAATAAATCTTCTATCAAAAGTGAAATTTGTGCGAATGCTGGAAATTCACCTATGCTTTATCATGGACTTACTGGCAGAGTTTCATAGCAAATAATTCGCGAAACCAGTCAAGCCAGAAATTATATATGGTAAAGAAGGAGAACATAAATAATTAGATATAGAAATGTTTTTTTATGCTAATTTTTTTAATTTTAAACATTAAACATTGTTACATACACAAATTGATTGATAGTTTTTTCACGCGCTTTTTTGTATAACTTTGGGAAAATTTAAAAAAAGAATTTAAATTTGGTTATTTGTTGATTATTGATACAAGTAAAGTAAAGTAAATAGTTAATGATAATGATCAATGATAATGTGGGATTTTTAACTTTTCAAAACATTTCTTCATAATAATTCTTTGAAGTTCCTTGGATTCGTCCAAGGAAGATGCTTGGGAATAAAAGTATAAATAGGCTACAGGTGGATTGGCTTGCTCTAAATAAGGGAAGAAGTGGGACTATTTCATTTCAGTCAAAGCAACTTTCCGCTCGTATTTGTTATGATTTCATTATTTTATGAAACTGTTAAATATACGGTTTCAGCAATCGATCAGTCAATTCTCGATCAGGGAGGTCATTTTCACGATCCAGGTCGCGATCAGATTCCCATTCAAGGCATTCAAGGTAAAGAAAGAGAGGTCTTCTTTTGCAGGGTTTTTTCAGCTATAGAATTCCGATAAATCAACCATTTTTATTCGTTTTCATGTATTGAATTAAAATGTTCGATCCAGGTCAAGACGGTCTCGTACACCACGTCGAGGATATGATAACGGTTCAAGATCTATACGACGCGAAGAACCTGAACCGTCGCGTTGTTTAGGCGTTTTTGGTCTTTCACTATACACTACTGAACGTGACCTTAAGGTGATTTTTATTATAATTTTCGTTATTCGTTATTGGTAATTCGTTAAATTTTGTGGTTTTTGGTTGGGTTTTTTTTTATTATAAAATTTTAATCCATGGAATAAATAGTTTAATGCGTTGATTGTCAGATAGCTACGGTGAGAATTATTTTTAAAAATTTTCGCTAGGAATGGTTCAAAAAAAAGACCAATTAATGAAAGTAATTTTGGAAAGAGAAATTTTTGTATATTTTCTTGGCAAAAACAAGTTATTCACTCTTTGATAGTTTAGATTTGTTTTTAGTGTTTCATTTTATTTTGATTTGATTGGTTAAACTGCTTTAATTGTGGCTTAGTAAGCAAGCAATTTAATTTAAAGTAAAATTTGAATTTTTCCAATTTTATTTAATTTGTAGGAAATTTTCGAGAAATATGGCGAATTAGAAAAAGCTCAACTAGTATTTGATCATCCATCTCGGCGATCGCGTGGATTCGGTTTTGTATATTTCAAAAATTTAGAAGATGCAATTTATGCTAAAGAGCGAATTGTTGGCACTGAAATTGATGGTCATCGTGTGCGTGTTGATTTTTCGCTAACTAAACGCGCGCATACACCAACTCCAGGCATATATATGGGTTCAGTTGATGGTAGACGTCGTGCGTATCGAAGTGCATATTGGCATAGTCCACCACCATATAAAAGCAATAGGTATTCATTTTTTTCATAATTCTTTTTTGGTAATAATGAAATGATGTTTTTTCTATTTCAAGGCGCTACTATGGATATGATGGGGATAGATATTCGCCTGTCTATCGTGGACGTTATGATTATCGTAGAAGAAGCCCCTCGCCGAGATACTATGATTATCGTCGTAGACATCGGTCGCGCTCTTATGACAGAGATCGTTATTAAGGCCAATTTCGTCATTTTATTTATTCTTTTATAGATGTTGTTCGCGTTTTATGCATGATTTACTTATAGTTTTATTCCTTTTTTTTCAAGAATTGTGCTCAGGTATTATCGCTTGGACGCAATTTGTTTAAAAAAAATTGAAAATTATTTTTTTCAAGTTTTCTATTATTTCATTTTTGTTTGATATTATGCCTAATATACGCTTCAAAAAATTCCTTTATTAATTAATTCCAGTGTTTAATGAAGAAAAATGGAAAGACAAAGAAAATTGAAGAAAGAATGAAGTTTCGTTTCGTCAAATCAAAAAATATTTTATTAAGCGAATTTAAATGGAAAAGAAGATCGGATAAAGAATCCGAAAGATTAAAGGAACTATTTGAAAGCTTTTTGATGCCCTAGTGAAACTTTATCTTACAGGAATCGATCTCTGATTACAGGTAACCACTTTTTACAAAAGTGTGTGTATATTTTTTTAAATGGCACGCTTCTTCCGTTTTTTTCTTTTTTTGTTTGTTTCTGCATTTAATAATAAAATGTTTTACTATGTCTGTGTAGTTATACAATAAAATTTGACGATCTAAACTCCTCGCTATTCATTAAATTTTGTTGCGATTGTGAAACAATTTATTCGCCCTATCGTACTCGACCTACAATAAGAAAATAATCGATTAATGGATTTGGCATTTTTGTTTATAATTGATCTTTTTGAATCGATCGCAGTAATTCAAATAAAATTCTTATCAAATATTATCTAATCTAAAATTCCTAAGATGATGCAATTGCGCAAATTCAAATCGAATTTTCATTTCGAAAAAAATTTAGAAAAACGAAATAATAAAACCCGAATAAATAAGAATAAAGACGAAAAGAAATAAATACATTTAAAATCGAAAATGAAACAAAGAAAATCAATACATTTATAATTCTAATTTGCAATTAAAAAATATACAAAGTAACATATATATTTGAAATTAACACAAACAAAAAGAACAAATACATTTACAGCTGAAAATTTAAAAAAAACAATGGGTGATTCAAAAAAAAAGTTGATAAAATAAACAAAACACATTTGCAATTAGAAATTAAATGTTGTAGAAATAAAATTTTTAAACGAAACATCAATTCTTTTTTCCTGTTTTAAATTTTGGTATACGAGAAACCACCTTAACAGCACTAATCATTGGTAATTTAGGCTCTTCGGGTGTTGAGATCTTCATGAGATGCATTCTATAAAAAGAGAAATTGCTTAAGCTGAATTTCAATTATTTTAATTCGTGAAAATCTCATGTGTTTTTGTCTCGATATTTTGTCTCGCCTATATAGAATTGGCAAATTAGCGAAATAAATAATCTGGCTTATAACAAAAATATACTGTATATATAAACTGTACCTATACAACTGCTCGCGTTGGCGACTTAAATCACGCCTCTTCATAATTTTCTCTTGTTTTTCATGTTTTTCGTGACGTTTTAAGTAAGCTTCATCGGAACAGTCCTAAAAATTATGAAAAAATGTTGGAGTCGGACCATAATAATTTTTAAAAATAACAATTTTTTATAACATAGCACTTTGAATGACATCTATCAAGCTCATTAATCAATGGGGCATTCACATAAAATGAAAAATATTTTAAAATATGAGTTTTACTTCATCATTAAGGCGAGGTGTTCCTCTGAGTGGTTCAGTCCTTCCAACTTCAATAAACTTTGGTATTTCTAACTCTTGTGAAGTGGTCATATAGGTTTTTTTATGACTTTGCACCTGAATAATTTAGATTAGAACGCGCATTGCTTATATGAAGAAAATTGATCAAAAGAGATTCAAAAGCAACCTCGAACGACTGCAGATTGAGAGTTCTATTCATACGGCTTGCTGTTGGCTTTCCAGTCATAAATAAACCAATCTTTTTTATTTTCTAAAAAAGATAATTCATTAACTTAATTCAAAAATAATTTAGAAAACGCTAGAAAATATTACTAAATAAATAAATATTACTAAAAATTGATTTAAATCATGAGGGATCAACATTAGAATAATAGACGATGCATTTAGAGATCGCAAAAAATTGGAGAACTAAATGAATGAGAATAACGTAAGAATGAACAAAAGAATTAAAGGTCAAATTAAAAATTGCAATAAAGCTAAATTTGGAAACAAAAATATATTTATATCACAAACAAATTGTGAAAAGAAAGTAAAAAGTCAGAAAATATAATAAATGGCAAAATTTGTGTAGGTTTACCGACAAACTAAAATTAAATTAAATTTTTTTTATTAGAAATATTTTAATAATTTTGTTCATTTTAGATATTTTAAAATAATTTAATGGAAATTCCAAGAAAATGAACCATTTACACCAGTAAACTCTGATTTTGTAAACCATCCAAGAAATCTAAGAAATCTAAGAAAACGAAATGCGGGTGCAGCTGAATAACTCACCTCAATACTCAATGAACCTCAGGTGAAGAAATCTTATCATTATATTCAGTCAGAAATGGTTTTTTTTTTTTAAAAAGTATTCACCATTATTGGTTAAACTCGCTCCACTGTCTTCTCGCAATATGCTAGGGAGTCCCTTGGCGATAGAAATACAGATGGGTCACCAGCATCACCCGGGTTTTTGTATAGGTCTACTCCTACGCGGAATTGAACCTCAGCATCGACGCTCCCAAACAGCTAATATCAATTCAAATTTATTTTAAATTAACAATAACTGAAAATGAACATAAAAATATTTGCGAAAACACCTTGAAACATTTGAATGATCTCGTCAATCGGCCATTATCAGTGTTTAATGAATTCAACGAGATTCGAAGTGGTTTACTCATATTTGACTTATGTCGAAACGTTGTCATCACTTCAGATCACCATTCAGTGAAATCATGATGGGAAACGATCTTCGAAATATTGCAAAATATCTATAATAAAATCTTAAATTAAAATTTTTTAGACTAATTCCGATTTTTTATGCGAAAAAATTGAAAAAAAAAGAATGACCACCACGATTTTTATTTCGCTTACCAGCATAACTTTAAGTCATTTTTTGGCAAAAAATAAAATGTGGAAAAATAAAATTATTTCCAACTGAAATGAAACGCAATTTATAAAAATCTTATTTACGATTATCGCTAACCCAAGAATTTTTTAAAAATCGAAAACAAATTGATTCTTCTATTAAAAGCTTGGAAAAAGATGGAAAATTCGTGAAAGAGTTTGAATTCTTTTCTCTTCTAATTATTTGAAAAATAATTTTTGTTAAAACGAAGTACAAAAGATTGAAACAAAATTAAATTGCTAAAAATAAATCGGCAAAGTAAATAAGCTAATTAAAATTATTGGAGAATGAAGATTACCAACGAAAAATAAGTAATAATTTACAAAGTGAATTAAAATACAAGTCAATCATTTTCATAAAAATAATCGAACCTGAATTTCTCCGTAATTCCTGTAACTCCCCGCACAGTGGTACTTGCGACAAGTGACACCAATGGTGCCGCTAAACCTCCAAGCTCATAACTCCCCCAACCGAAAAATACCACAAAAATCTTAAATTTATCCACCTAACAGATGGTGACGCAATTTGACAGTCTAAATAGGGTTAAGTTTGAAATATCCTGTTTCGGCCCTTTTTTTAAAATACAATCATATCCTAAAAGTTCGGCCCATGGTTCGCGTTGTTTACCTATCAGTGGCACGATGTATGCACATAAGTTCCACTTCATCCAGGGCATTATGTATATGTTTTTTAAATAGAATTATGGACAATAAAAAATTGTTTCACATAGAGAATATCCAATATCCAGTCCGGTAGAAAAATGTTTTAAAAGGTCTAATAAGTTGTAGATGATGAATATCTGACGTTGGACGCCTTTTATAGAATAATAGTCCTAGAATAATAATCCTAATTTTTCTGGATTAATTTTTCTAGTTTCATGGATTTATGAGCAAAATATTAATTTATAATACAATAGTATGTATATATTCAGAATTTTTCGTCAACATAAAATTAAAGCAATTAAGAATTGATCTAACAAATACTACGACATATCACTATATACAGAATACGAAGAATAGTTTATAGTAAAAAAAAATAATAATTTACTGAAATTCATATTTTGTTGCATGATTTACTATCGACATTTATTTTAAAGGCATTTTATCAGCCTATGTCGGTCAATTTTGCGTTTATGGTGAAGTGGTAGAATCGTTCGAAATAAGAGTCTGTCAAGGTTGTGTCCTTTTCGCTCAATATTCGACTATGCTATAGACTGGATAATGCGCATTGTTTGTCGTCACTCAAGAGGTGTGCAAACCTGTCCAGAGTATAATATCCTATAGACCTTGAAGACGCTGATGATGTAGTCCTTTTTGCTGACAGTTTTGACGAAATGCAAATAATGCTGAACAATGTGTCGACAACTGTAGCAAGAATGGGGAGTCATTGTAAACAAAGTTTTTTGTCATATATAAAAAAAAAGAAACTGATAAAATATTTATTTTGATATTTATTTATTGGAGAAAGTGCCTGATTTTGAATACCTTAGATCCATTTTAATCCCAAATGGCCAAACAAAGGACGAAATTGCAACCCGGTTAATGGTAGCTAGAAATGCGTTTTTCCGTTTGACAAAATTTATGGATTCGCCGCGAAATCACCGTGAAAACAGAAGACCGTGTCTATATAGCTGCGATTCGTTCGATCTTGCTATATGGCTGAGAGACATGACTTATGAGAATGCAGGATATTATCTGCTTTTGACCACTCATGTCTAAGGTACTCTAATTTTACTCCGAGTGGATAAAGTCCCACATGACCAAATTCTTCGTTTGGCTCAAATTCCACTTGCATTATCAGTACCATCATGTATCGTCGATTCAGGCAGTTCTTCGATATTGACTCATATTTCCTTATTTACTGAACTTATGGCGGAGTGGGCCAATCAAGATCTGGACTGATATACAATTAGGAAATATTTTGAATGCATGAGTCGAATGGAAACGCTGTAGCCTGTGGAGCCAGTCTAATCGATAATGGTGAAAGCTGTTAGAAGAAAAATTTATCACCGTAAGAATGCAATCTGAATTAAGCGTTAAAATCCTGAAGGTCCATTAGCGTCCATTGGTCCATTATATTCTTGTGACGTTCAAAAAAATGTTTAGGACTACGTCGGAGATTATCTTCGTAATCATCTCACTGAGAATAAAATACGCTCATCCGCAATTTCTCAAATATTTCAAGTAAATTAATTATGTAAGTAAATTAAAAATAAGTAAAATTTATAGAAAAACGTTTAAATCCTAATTCCTATATTAATTACAAATTTAGCTGCGATTAAATAATTTCGATTTCTCGAAAATTAAAAAAATATTACAAGATTTAAAATAAAAATGATCATATTTGGTACCAAAATCAGGATTTGCAATGTTTTAAAATTATTTAAGTATTTCTTCGAAACTAAGTACCATTATTTTCGATAAATAATTAGGATTGCTAAAGAATAAATATAATGCAAAATTAGTTACAACAATCAGTAAGCAATTTTTAGAAAAACCCGTGTTTTTCATGATTATCTGTTGTCACTACGATAGCCTCGAACAGCGCGCCAGGTGTGCTTATAAAAAAGGGCCGAATAATCCAGAATAAATTCACTAAGAACTAGAAAATTTCGAATGATACCATTTTTTTAAAACTTATTTAATGATTATCAATCCAAAATCAAATAGGTTTGTCAAATAGACTAGAAATTACGGCAAGTGGAACTAACCTAACCAAACAACCAGTACCATAGGCCAAATTAGGCTTGCCTTTATAAGCCTAATGAGCTCACCAATGGCTTTACAAATAACTTTGGCTTACTAATTGATTCTTTGATAGAGAGTAAATCAGTTTTTTTTGATTTTTAATTTTAATTAATAATTAAATAATTAATTTTTTAATGAATTTTAATTAATTCTGTGAATTTTATTTTACTTATTTGTACTTAATATTATCTATTCATTTCGAAATTCTATTTTCTCTTTTTTCTTCTTATAAGTGCAATCACCAGTTTTATTTTCGATGAGCTCTATCGTTTATTACGATGACAGTCACGATCAGTGCCACTGTTAGTCACTTGAGGATAGAAGTACAGAAGATACTCAAGTACCACTCGAACTTCGGCTTTAATGAAAAGCAATCCTTTTCATTCTGCAGCAATCCTTCCCGCTTTCTAAGAGACCGAAAATAAACTTCTTATAGACTTCTGATAGATAGTCTAATAAAATTAGAATTTTGACGAAATTAGAATTCACATTAGTCGAAACAAGTACCACTCGACAATTATTAATTTAATTTTAGCTTTATTCGAGTGGAAATTCTTTTTTTAAGAGTCCTCATCATTACTGGTTAAACTCCGCTCCGCTGGCATGTCGCACTGGACAAATATGCCAGGGGAGTCCTTTGGCGATAGAAGTTCAGGTGAGTCACCCATATTTTTGGACAGGTTTACTACAACCTCAGCATCGGCGCTCAGAGGTGAATAACAACCCATTAAGCCATTCTATCCTTTTCGGGTGGAAAATATTATAAAATTAAACTGAGCATTAATAAATCATAGTCACAAATCAGGAATTCGTGGAATTCAAATTATGCTGTGTGTTGATCGATCATTTGATTTTTTGATAAATTTCATTTGGCATTTGGCATTAGAGCAGCTGCGCTATGAGTTTGTTCGTATTCAATCTGGATTTGTATATTTCCCACATTTTGCATGAAACTAATTTTATCTGAATATCGTTTTCAGTTTTTTCCACTCTCTGCACTAAGATACAATGCTAAACGATTGAAAAAAATTCAGAAAATGATTCATTCATTTAATTAACCAAACATTAGCCTTAACTGATAAAACAACAAGTTGATAACAGAAATCAATGATATGGCATTGATAATATGAGTTTCTAATTCATTTTCTTCCATAAAAATTTTTTCGGAAACCACTTTTACCACTTTTTATTTTATCATTTATTTTCAATTTAGTATATTTCCTAATAAATACGTCTAATTTGTGCCGAATTTGGAATTTGCAGAAATTTGCCATCAATTTGCTTACAACAGAATAGATTATTTTATTCAGTGAAGCAAATATAATTGATAGAAGGAGATAAATTTTTAGACGTAAATAGTAAATATTTTCAAATTTTATTAAAATATATTAAAAAATACTTTTTTGTATATTTTTATTTTTAATATATTTATATTATTAAAATACAAATAAAATTGAAAAAAATCATTGATTAGCAAGAGATTTCTTAACTTTTTCCGTCCAATCGTAAGGCAACCATAATTCTTTCATATGCTCGCAATTTCTATTTAATTGTTCACCTTTTAAATTTTCTTTTTTTCTCGACAAACCAAAATCCAAATCCAAAATTCCTCCGATTATTTCCTAAAAAAATAATAAATTTGCAAAATTATTAAATAAAAATTTTTTTAAATGAAATGAAATAATTTCAAAAACTACTTTTTTTTATTGGTCACAAGTTTATTGTGATTAAATCACTAATTCTTATCTCATAATCAGCAAATTGGGAAGAAAAAAAACAATCGCCTGATGTGATGAAACACAATAAGATTTTTAGGTTTTCCACTAAAAAAAATCTTGTCTTTCTTTTTTTTTTGTTTATTAGTTGATAATCTATAAAGTTCAATTGAAATAATCGAAGAAATAATACGTAAGCGAAATTCTTTGGGAAACGATCAACATTTTCGATAACATGAGCATAACCGGCATGTAAACCGAAATCGACAGCAAAATATGGAAAACCTTTTGGAACTGCTTTACGCAAATCACCACCTTTCTTATTTAAATCAATTAATTTCTTATTGTTTGACCATTCGGTTTCAGCTTCATCGATTGCCTTCTGAAAAATTTTTAATGAATTTCAGATTTTTATTTAAATTTAATCCAATCATTTTCAGCAGCCAATAAACTATTCTTAAAGCTGACATAGCAAAATTAAACTAGGTCCAATTAAATTAAATCGTTAAACTATATTGATTTTGCTGATGATTTTGTTCAAATTACAGAGAATGGATTTCTATTTCTATAGATGGAAAAAACTTGCTAAAAACCTTATCAAGTGCTGCCAGGCACTCACTAGTACCCTTATTCCCAGTCTCCACTGAAAGAATCTACTTTACACATCAATATTCTGCGAAAAAAGTTAAATCACAAATATTTTATACTATTAGAAGAAAAAAAAGAATTAAATTAAATATACTTTAAAATAGATTGGAATCATTTCACCGATGTCAACTGGCAAAGGAATACATTCTATAAACATGTGTCCACGATTTTTGACATTATTTGCCATTTCAATAAAAACACAATCCATATTTTGTGCTTTCCACATTGCCACTAATCCCTGAAAAAAAAATTATATGCGATGTTATTTGATTTTTCCCAACTTCCTTTTTCCCCGTCATCTTATCAATAAAAATCAGATAACGCATGAAAATTGGAACCTTTCGCCAAATTCGCATTTCATCATAGACATCTTCATCGAGATGCGTCGTTGATGAATAATGACAAATTGGCACTATCATGCAATGTCCTTCAACTAAAGGTTTCCACGAAACACAAGCAAGGTACGTCTAAAAATGGATCGCAATAATTTGTTTATTATATTTACAATAATAATTAAAAATAATAGGGTGAGTCCTTGCGATGGCGAGAAAGCTAGAGGCTCCTTTAAAGAGGTAACCTTGACATTAAAAGTGAAATCCAGGCAGTAACTGGGAAAACCTACCCTATTTCGAAAATTTTCCTAATGATTCTCTGGAAAAAGAATAATGTAAATGTTTCATCCTAGCAGTGCAATCAATGCAGCCAGCCAAACCGAAAATAATGATACTGCTTTCAGAAGAGAATAGAGAAAAAAGGCAATGGTTTTACTTTATAAGTCTTTAACAAAATTTGCATAATTACTCCCACAAATCGCAATAAATTCTCCTACTAATTGTCGGCTATACAAACAATTTGTAAGTACCACCTTTTCCCTAAATTTTTACGAGTTCTATAGAAAAAAAATAAACCTTTATTCCGATTGCAATAATTCCATATTTTAAAAACCGTGGACTATCGATACAAAAATTGCATGAGACCAATGCAATTTCATGACTTTTATGATCTATAAAAATGAAAATTTATTGTAAATAATTGCAAATAACTAAATTTACCCCGAATAATTGCATTATTTATTTGAAATGAATAATACATTCGACAAATTTATAAAAAAAAAAAATTCCGATGATAAATTGGACTAATTTTTCTAAAACACGTAAAAATAATCAAAGAAAAGGAAAGAAATTTTTCTATCGATTGGAGGTCTTTTTTACAAACTTTAATTCTCAATTCTTACATGATTTTCTATAAAGAAGCTTCCATAAAAAAAAAGTAATCACCTTAGGCTAAATTCATTAAGATGATTAAAATGATAATCCAAGCTGACCTTTTACCCATCGAAACTTATCATAGATTTAATTATATAAACCGATTATCACCTTGAAATAAATGAAAATGCTCATTAAAAAAATGCCCATTTGAACATTTTCACTTCCAAAAAATCCAAAAATTCATCTAGGGCGAATAATTATTTAAAATTATTTTTATTTTATACTAACCAATAAATAAACGAAAAACAATTAAAAAAGTGTATAAAAATTTTATCAAATGATAACTATCAAATTAGAAAAAAAATTGATTCAAACGATAGAAAAAAAATGTAAATCAAAACGTTTTTCTTTGTTTTCATTAGAAAAATGATCAAACATCATCGAAAACTAAATAGAAAATAAAATTTTTCATAAAGTTTTACAAATTACGAAAATTTTGTTTCCCAATTCTCTGAAAATATTTTACATCGGTGATAATAGTGAATTTTTAGAAAATACAAAATTCATGATTTTAACTAAGATAAACTATAATTCGATTCGTATGACTGCTACTGATAACCAATCTGTACCTCTATCACTAAATTTTTTCTTGCTCATCTAAATAATTCACATTCTAATATGCCAGAATTGTTATCTTTCAATTAAAAGCAAAAATTGATTTACTGAATAATCATATCACCTTATCATTTACATCTTCAAAACAGTGTGCTTGTTAAGTATGATGAATAAAATTGTATGAATTAAATTTCGTTTTTTTCCTCAGTTCTAAAATTTATCACAAGGGAGCCTTTTTTTTGCTTAAAAAGTCTATCAATCATAAAATCGAAATTAACAAAAATATAACACAAAGTATCTTGCAATAATCAATCAACAATAATTTTTACGATAAAAAAAATTAATTTAATAATAAATATTTTAAATATTTTAAAAATTATTCATTCTTAAAGAAAAATTGTTAAAATAATTTTTAGTAATATTAAAATATTTTATTGAAAAACTAAATAAACATGAAAATTCTTTATGAAATTTCAATTAATTGTGGAATTTTTTCTTAAAATTTCTAAAAGAATTTTAATTTTTCAACAAATCTTCAACAATTAAATTATCGGCAATTATCGCTCGTTAAGGTCTAAAATTTCTTAATTTATTTCTTTAAAATTACGAACAAAATATTCAAAGAATTTAATTCATGCAAAAATGTCAAAAAATAGAAATTACCATTAAAAAATTCGATGTCCTCTATTTACGATTTATAATTATTCAAAAAGTGAAGGTGAAATTTTAATTTATATCCTTTTTTCAATATATACATTCAACTAATCAAGAAAGAAATGGTTATCCTCGATAATTAGGGAAAAATCCTCCTTCGCCTTTGTCAAATATTACTGGTTTGATGCGGAAATACTAGGAGAAAAAACTTTTACCAAAACAGCCACCACTTGAGAATGGAGATACAGGTGGGTTACTATCGATTAGCACGAAATGTAAATTACTTGAATTCCTCTAAAATATAAATATACTTTAATAATAATAATCAGCATCTTGTCACTCTTATCATCTTATCACTAATCATCAGTGGTATATTGTTTTCACTAAAATCAAGCAATACGCTTTCAGCTTTCTGACCACTGATAAGAATAAATTCTTCCTTAAACTAAAATCCAATTTTATAATTTTGCTTATAATCTTACTTATAATTTTGCAAAGCTAACCCCCCCCCCCCCCCACCCCTTGCTCACTGAGTGATTCGCTAGCGAAACGTTCTCATTTCAATTAACTGGTGGAACCAATCAAACCAGAAATGGCTTAAGTAAAAAAGAGATAAAATAAACATATTTAAACATAGTTCCACTGTAATTTCAAAAAATTTCGAAAAAAAATATATATAAAAAGAAAAAATATGATGAAACGATTTCTTCGTTTAAACAGAAATGTAGAAATATGAAAAGAATTTTATTTTTGTAAAATAAAATTATTTCAATAAATTTTGAAATTTGCGAAATAACAATAATAATTAATAGGTGAAAAAAAAAGAAAACTAAAAAATTAATATTTATTAATTAGGGAAATCGTAAATGAAAACATCTATAATACATACAATTTGACAATTTCGACGGTTTTTTTAAATATTTTTTCTCGCTCATTTTTAGAAATCTGAATTGCGGTGAATGATAATCAATGAATCATCGAGAAATCCTCGTCGTGCATTTCATCGAGTGGTACTTTCATATTTTGTGCCTAGGTTTTTCTAACCTCGGAAAGAATTGAATCCCGCAACGAATTTATTTATGATTGTTAATCATTCATTCCCTTGTATTACTCAATTTTTAATGCTATTTTTTAACAGAAAATTAAATAAAACTTTTTTCTATAAATTGCTTCGTTAAAATGGCGAAAGCAAAAAATTACTATGGCGCCATAAATCTGAAACAGGATTCGCTCAATTAATTATTTATCTTATCAATAGTCAACAATTATCAGTGATCAGTTAGATAGTGGCTTAGTCATAAGCGATAAGAAATATAGCGGGATTCAAACATAATAAAATTGTACCAATAAAAAAAAAGTAAAGGGAAAGCTGGAAAAGAGCGAATGGAATAAGGCAGAAGGCTTCTGTCTTTATTTTTGATGAAATATAGAAAGTTTTGCCTCGGCAAAAACCCAATAACAATCGAAGTAGGCCAACTAGCAAAAAAATATCTTTTTGTATCCGTTTTTCGGCGACAAATCAGCGAAATTTGCATAAATCAACTAAAAGAAAGAAGAAGAAAGAATCTTTTTTAAAAATCTTTACTTGAGGAACATTTTTTAAATAGTGTATAAAATAAATAAATAAATAAGTAAATAAAAATCATAAGTTTTAAAAATAAAAACAATATTATTAAGAATAAAAGTAAAAAAAATAAAAAATTTAATAATAATATGATTGAATTAATTAAAATCAATTATAATTAATTAATTAAGCGATTTAAATAATAATTAATTAATTAATTATAAATTATAATTATTAACATTATTAAAATTAATATTAAATATTAAAAATGAATATGTAAATAAATGTTCTCTCAATAATAATAATAAAAATAATAAAAAATAATTCTCTCAAAAATTTATTTTACATATATATATTAAATTTATTATTAAATTATGGCTTATTTATTTAAAAACTCGTATTTATTTTCCGATAATATTTATTATACTTAATATTTAAAAAATTATATTATTATTTTCGATGTCTCTCTCTTCACTTCAGTTATTATTTTGATATTATTAATTAAATTGATAACAAATCGAAAATAGTATATATATATATGTATTATTGGTATTGGGTATGGTATGTACATAAAACATTAAAATACATAATAAATTTCAGGTTTTTCGCTGATTGTATCATTCGAGGTGAATCTGGTTTTCACTGCACTAATACATGCAAAAATAATAATTTTTCTTATTTTCGGCTACTTGAACGGCGACAACTTGATTACCAAAACTTATTTCTATAGCATTCTTATTATACGTAAACGAAAAATCCATTATGGTTCTTCGCTTTCTTGTTCTCGTTTTTTTTTCCTTTTCTTTTTCTTCCTTCTTCTATGGTACACATTTGATGCGATGAGAAAAAATTAATAAATCATTTTTAACGTTAAAACTTCTTAAAGGAAAAGAGAAATTTACAAAAAAAAACAATTGGATCATTGTTAGAAAATTGGGTAAATTTTTTTTTTCGATTATGTAGAAAAGCAACGATTCTCATTTAATGGTGAGAAAATAAATATGATTGGTGAATTGGGTAAGAAACGATAATCAAACAAATATGAGGAAGAAAAATTAATTAATAATGAAAAATGAAAAATTTCTAAGGAAAAAATTCAAGCGAAGAGAAAATAAATGGCATAATTTCTCGTTGTCCATTTAACCGAAAAGTAACTTTTGAACGTTCCAATAAAATATTAATCGCCTTATGTATATCAATTAAACGAAAAAATTAAAATATTTCAATTTTTTCGTTAAAAAAAAAATCAAATATTAAAAATCGGATCCGATTCGACCTTTAAAAAATCTGATCTGACCTTCATGACCTTATTTAATTTTAAAATGCAATCGATTGTAAGAATTTTAAAAAACTGGAAAATTTCTATTTTTATAATTAATTCAAAATCTGATCGAATTACTGTTCAACCGAAATTTATTTTAATTATAATTATAATTAATTAATTATAATTAAATTAAGGCGATTTAATTTCACTTATAATTTGTCTAAATTTAGAATTATCAAAAAATTTAAGTTGACAATTTTTATCACTTAATAAAACAAAAAATTATAAATAAAATAATAAAATAAAATAATTAATAAATAATAAATAATTATAAATAATAAAAAATTATTTAAAAAATTAAATAATAGAGAAAGGCTTAAACGTAAGGGATTAATACAGTAATTTATGTTAATTGCCAGAATTCGATTCTTCGACTTCGATGATAAGTTAATAGCTAACCATTTATAATAAAAAAAACCTTACAAAATAATTTCGTTCGAAAAAAAATTCCATAAATATTTCTCTCTTAATTGCCTTCTAAAATTATTAAAAATTGATAGATTAATTTATTATTTTAATTATAATAATTAATTAATAATTGATAAAATAATTGATAATAATTAACAAAATTAATTAATAGATAAAATAAGCACAAAAAAAACTAATAAAATTCATTTTTTATTGAAATTTTTAAATTTTAAACAATTAAATAAATCGTAAAAAAAAAAAGAAAAAAATATAAAATTTAATAAAAAATTTAATTAATAATTAATTAATTTTATTTCATTAATTATAAAATATTAAGAAAAATATTTATTAAATTTTTCGATAAAAAATTTTAAAGAATAAAGGAAAAAAAAAATAAAGAAAAAGGTGGAGACAAGAAAAATAAATAAATATAAACCAAACGATCGTAAGGAAGTGA
Organism: Dracunculus medinensis; assembly: GCA_900625125.1. NCBI lineage: Eukaryota > Metazoa > Nematoda > Chromadorea > Rhabditida > Dracunculidae > Dracunculus > Dracunculus medinensis. Next base: position 147,788 of record UYYG01000018.1, read on the forward strand.
AAAAGGACGTCGTTTTTGGATGATAGTTGATTGTTGGGTTGGGTTGGCATACATATTATATTATTTGATGTGTTGATGGAACTTATTTGATGGCAACTGCAATATTTCTTCTTCTTCTTCCTTCATATCAAAATTTCATTTATTATATTTTTATTCTTTTTATTTTTATTAATATTAAAACGGTGAATACAACAACGGAATGGTTTGGGGATCTTAGATCCTATATGAATCCATCCAATTCACCTGCTTTTTACGATATTATTTACGACGATACAGGTGAATCCTTCTATTTTTACCTTCTTCTATTATAAAATTTTCTAGTGTACACAGAAAAAAAAAGAACCCATTAAATTCTAAAAAATTCCTCTTTAATATTTTTTCCATCGATTTTCCCTAATTATATTGCCATAAAATTTCTTTAAAAGAAAAATTAAAAATACAAAATAATAAAAATAAAATATACTAATAGCGCGCGCTTATCATTCTTATCATTATCAGTTAAGCTCAGTTTAATTGGCTCATTTGAACCGGACGAATTTTGCCACAAAAACAAGAAATATTAGGTGGTGAATAGCTTGGCACAGGGATTTTTTCGAGAAGATGCAACTTGACTTCTGTCGTAAATTATAATCTACGACGAATTTCAGCTAGAAGTTCGATCCACTAACTTAAAAACTTTTCGCCTTTAATTCACTTGAGTAATTGCCGATTAGCCGAGGTTTTATTCCTATTGAAAGGTTTACTCGAGCTAAATGAAAAACCAAGGAATGAAATATTTTTTCAATATTTTCTCTCAACTGATACAACAATATACAACACAATCAATCATCGTACACCTTAATAAATTTATTATTTATTATTGAAATACGATTTTCTTTAATTTTCCCATACAATAATAATTTGTAAAATAATTAAAAAAAAATTAAAGATTGTCCAGAAGGAATTGAAAGTGATGCAATACCGGATTATGTTTATTTTGGTCCAATGATTGCAACGATGGCTGTTCGTAGGCACAGCGAATGTGTTGCACAATGTGTTACTCATACGAAATGTGTTGCGGTGAATTTCTTTGAACCAATAACATTTCAGGTTCAATATTCTCTATTAAATCTTCTTTTTTTCTTTTCAAAACTATTATCTATTATCAGTCTGTTATCAGTTGTTGATTGAGATAATATTGCTCGCTAAAGCCAAAAAAAAAGATGAGACGAAAAGAAGAACTATGGATTCATTTTTATTTTTCATTTTTCACTTTTTTAAAGTTAATCTTTCGATAGCCCAAATCAATTCATAAAACATAATTTTTGGTTCTCATCCATCATTTTTGGTTCGGTTTCGTTGGATGTTCGTACGGCATGGTAATTTTTGCCAGTGAACCATCCAAATATAGACAGGCCGACAGCATCGTCCGAGTAGTAGCAAATATGATGGATAATATAAAATAATAATGAATATTGTAACCAATAAATAAATATTACATATGTTTAATAATAAATAAATAACAAATTTATAAATTTTCTTATAAATAATTCATTTATATTTAGGAAAATGGTTTTTGCGAGTTACTTTCACAAACACAACTCGATAATCCACGATTAATGCGACGATTTAGGAAAGCAATTTATTTTGAAAATATTAAATGCCGCGAGAAATCCAATGATGTTGTTCTTGGTGATGTTGTTCATAATGATAATAATAATAACAATGATAATATTACAACCGATAATGAACAATCATCTAATATTAACTCGCATACAGGTTTTTATTATTTATTAAAATAAAAAAATAATTTTCCTAAACATTGATAATTTATTCTTTTTAAACAGGCTCATCGAGTTCAATCCATGTTTAGCAACTGCAACTCAAAATTAGTTCATACCTATATTCATATAGTTAAAATCGAAAGCCATAGCTTAAATCCTATTAAATCATAGAAAGATTTATTCTTCAATAGCTATTTTTAATAATTATTTTTATATATATTTTTATTACATATATAAAATAACTATTCTCATTTAGAAAAAAGAAAATAATTAAAATGTGGAATTTTGGCCATTTTTTAGTCGGTTAGCCTAGTCATTTTTCTCAGTTCAAATTGTTCTGATCCAATAAGTTTATTTATAATTTAATTGCAATTAATTCACATAACCAGCTGAGAATAGAGGGATAGATTTTCAATTTTTTTAAAAAATTTTTTAAAAAAAATTTTACTAAATTAAATTTTTTTAAAAAATACTTTTTTAGAAGGACACAACGCACCTTCACCAACAAAATCTGATCTTACAACTATATTAAAGCGATTATCAGATAAAGTTCGGCAGTTCAATCAAAGACTTCGAGAAAGACAACAACAACATTAAACATGGTGTGAAAATAATTCACGACAATAATATACTTTTTAATGCTCCGACTTTGGCCTTAATAATAATTTTATTAAATAAATGAAAGCCAAGAAGGCCTATCATTTACTGATAAATTTGAACTTGAAAAAAATTTAAAACATTTTTTATATTTTTTAATACTTTATTATTCATTCTGAATTATGCTAATCATGCTAAATTTTTTTTTTCATTTGTAAATATTTTATAAGCTTTAGATTAAATTAAGGAAAAAACTTCGTAATTGACAAAATATTAATTTTTTAATTTGATAATTAATTCTAAAATAAAGAAATTAAATCAATATTACATTCGGACCAAGAAAAAAACTGTTAAGAAAAAAGATTAAAAAACGATAAAAAAAAATCTGGTACCTAGAACTGAAAAAAATTTAAAACATTTTAAATGCTAATTTATTTCTATTGGGAAAAAATCGTCCAACTGTTAATGCAAATTTTACGTTTCGGCTTGAATATATGCATTTTATTTGTTTACCAGTACTGCAATGATTATCCAGCTAGCTGATAACTGCTAATACCAAGCAATACCGACTAATCTAATCATTTTAATTGTTATAATGAAAGTGGCACTCAATAGAATAAATATCCTATAAATATCCTATAAACGGGCGAATATGCAAGATCGATGGACAAAAAATATTTTTAAATATTTAAATATTAAAATATCATTAGAAAAAGCTGTAAATTTGTGAAAAAATATATTTTTTCCATAATCCTTGAAAAATAGGAAAAATTCGGGATCAAATGAATTACTTATACTTCTTTCCAGTTCAACTGAAATGATGAACAAAAAAACCCTTCTGTTTGATGTCTTTTGAAAAATTTTTGGGACCACTTAGAAAAGTTATTACTGAATCTACATTTTTCTTTATATTTTAATAATTGAATACTTTTAACATCACTTTTTATGAAATGTTTAGTTCTATAGATTTCTACTGACTACTGATAACGATAAGATCGTTTTGCCAGAGAATTCAGTTGAGGATGTAGAACTATGAATGAATCCTCAGCAACATTCGGATTTCACTTCTAACAACAGTAGAGGATGAAATATATGATACACCTTTAAAAATATTTTAATCACTATAACACTTTAAAAAATCAACAAATATCAAAAAATGACTGAATTTCAGCTTCTTCCACTTTTTTTTATTCGATTTTTGATCATATAATCTCTTGTGAAAATAACTAAATCATAATCATATTACCAGAAACACAGCACATAATTTGCCGTGACGACCTATGTAATTTATTTTCAATTTTTGAAATATCTTTTGCATTTTAAAGCAACATCTCGACCCTTTAAAAATAGACAAAAAGAGGCAATTGCAAGAGCTTGGAAAATCTAAATGAACCTGTACCACTCTCTCTTAAAAAAAGCGAAATCTACGCACAAAAAGCAAAAGAATGGCTGAATAAAAATATACAATGGAAAAAAATTCTAACTAAAAAATTTATAAAAAATTTATAATTTCTGATAATCACCCACCATCTATCCTACAAATAACTTAGGCCTTGGAGGGAACGCAAATGAAATGAAAAAAAAATATTAAAAGAAACATTTTTCAAAAAAAAAAAGATGAAAGAAGAAAGCAAAATTGTAAAATTAAGAAAAATTACCAAAACAAGAAAGCAAAATAAAGAATAAAAACAACAAAATAAAATAAACGAAAAAACCTCTAATTGCCTTCTCATGTTCACGTTTTTGTTCTTTTTCTGCAAATTTCCTCTTCTTTTTTTGACTCATCATAGCGTCATCAATAACCCAATCATCCTCAGTTCGACTACTACACGCAGCCTGGAAAAAAAATCGACTGTTAAGGTAAAACCACTTAAACGATCTAAAAATTTAAAATAACTGAAAAACACTATATTTAAAAATTTGAACAAAAAATACTCGGGATTAAAGTATCAACGACCTTCATTTTATCAAATTAATTCTATTTCAAATAAAAAATAAAATAAATAGGAGAAAATACTGGAAAAAAATAGCAAAAAATCTAAATTTGTTTTTATATTGTAATAAACTTGAGAAAAAATTAAAAAATAATGACAATAATGAAAGAACAAAACGGTCCTACAATTACAGTCAATTAAATATTACAGAAAAAAAATTTTAGCTTATAAAACAGTTTAAAGCAAACCTTCATAAAACGGAAATTAAAAGGTTTCATTCAAAACTTTGCTTGAAAATATAGAAGTTCAAAAAAATGTGGCAAAAGCACAAACCTTAGCAGATTGACTAAAAAGATACAACTGATCTGAAGCATTTGTATATTTTTCTTCTTTCCTCATTTCATTAAGTTCCATTTGTGAATGATATTTCGCCTCAACATCCCCAAGCTTATATTTCGTCTAAAACATCGCTAAACCCATTATTTTTCATATAAATGAAATAGGATTAAATGCTGCAAACGATATACAAGAAAAAAAATCCGAACCTTTTCGGATGAATGATCAGTGTCATCACACTTTGCCTTCTTAAAAACTGGCATAGTAAGGCCACTTTTCTCATTAGTCCGCAGTAAAATTTCTGATTTTTCTGACTGTAAAAGATTTTCAGCAGAACTCCCTTCTAATTTTGCTTTAAGCTTCTTTACTAAATCCTGGAAAATAAAATGTCCTTCAATTAAAAAGTTATTATTCGCTCTTAAAACCGTTAAATTCAACTTTAAGCAAGTTAAAATTTTCTTGAAGGGAAAAAATTTCTTAAATATATAGAAATTTTGTGGATAAATAGAATATAATACAACAAAAATGTACTAGGTCGCCTTTGAGTTCAGCTTTCAATATCTTTGCACTTAATTTATTGCGCTCATCAAAAGACAAACTTCGACATTCTTCAGATTTTTCTTCAATAAGTTGAATTCCACTTCCTTAAAATACCTAAGAAAATCAAAAATAATCTATCTCGAATATTATTATCAATATATCATAAACTTTCATTTAATTATCAATATATCATAAATTTTCATTTATTATATCGAAGACAAGTAACATATGGCAAAGCTGGTCAAACTCAATTTGCTTCGAGTGAAGATGTCATGTCGAGATTTCTAATGAAACTTCATAAGTTTGTGACTTTATGGCGCAAAATACCTTATCCTAATAAATAGTTGGTACCAGCTAAAACAGAAATGAAGAGCACTCTTATAAAAGAAAAATATAAAATATATGAAGAAAAAAAAGAATATCATAATGCGGAATATATTCTTCTTCTTCTAACAGTTCTCATCATTACTCGTTAGGCTGGTTCCATCGGCTATAAAGGTAAAACAACTTCGTAATCTGATGCCACCGTCAAAGCCATTAAAAAAAGCCATTCCTTTTTCCATCGTCTAAGTCCATATATTACTGGTCTACCTATACGTTCAAAATCTTTTCTGATTGTATCAGAAAAGATTTCTCCTGTCATACGTTTCCTGGTCTTGATTGGTCCATCTCGCGTTTGACGCCACCCATCACAGAGTTTAGCAAGTAACGAAATATGCGTCAACTCTTGTGGTGGGCGACGACGAATCCTTAACGAGCGAAGGCGACGCTCTGTGATGGATTTATCAAGTAATAAATTTAAATTTAAAAAAATTGTAAAAATTCGTTAACCTTGAAAATCTTTTTGTGAATTTCGACTGCCAATTACGAAATCCTTTCCAACACCAAGACTGCCTAATTTTTTAACATATTTTTCTTTTATAGGTTTGGCGTGAATAATTTTTCGATTCGATTCGCGAATATTCAAAAACTCATCGTCGTCGTTGTTCACATCGATTGGTTTACGAAATAAATAACTTCGTTTCATGAAATTTCTAATTCGTCGAATAAATAAATTTTAAAAAAAGCGATTAAATATAAAAAATAAAAATGATCTGAGTGATCGCTGAAAAAAAACCCTCCTGCGCTTTTCACGACAAATATTCATTCACAATTTTAAATTAATGAAGGAAAAGCAGACAAACTGGTGGCATCTGAAGCCGATAATTAGAAAAGTTTAAAATGCAGATAAATGGGTATTATTGAAAATATATGAGAAGTAAAGAACTTAGTGAAATATTAGAAATATTAGAGATGAAAATTTATGCGGGAGACAGAAGACGATTAGAGTAAGTTAGAGACAGAGATTTTTATGTGAGTCAGAGAGACCAAATGGAGATCAAAAATTCTATGGGGATTGAAGATAATTAGTGTAATTAGAGATTAGAGATCACTATTTTTATGAGCATGCAGACTAGGAAGAGTGAATGAAGACAATATTTTAGAGAGGAATGAATGTTAGAGAAAATGGCTAAATATTTATCTTTCCTCTTATAAAGGCCAAACATTGGTTCATGATAAGGTGATAATGGGCGGTCATGTCCTAAAGGTCAGAAGGTCCTGCTATAAGTGGCGTTGGATGTATATAGAATCAGATGACAGGAGAGAGGTTGGTGACGTTGGGGAATTTGGAGTCATTCTAAGAATATTTCAATCATATACTTGGAGGATTCGGAAACATATCTGGAACATGAAGATTTATTAGATGCATTCTTTGGCTATGCTATCATCATGCATGAAAATCATTCATTCATCCAACTAGCTCAGTGTTAATGCAGTTTATAATTTACAGGAGTTCAATAAAAATCGGGTTTCTGGTTCTTGTGGTACCTGAAAAGTGGTAGAGGAAAGTGATGAAAGCAAATCATTAGAGTGCCAGAGAGTATTTGATTATAATTAGGTATTTGAAGGTGAAAGGTAAGGTGTTAAAAAAGAAAAGGAAAGGAAAGAAAAAGGAGTTTTGGTCCTAAAAATTACCCAGTCCTTCATTTCAATCATTTATTAGTTAACTATAGGCTGGTTCAATTATTTAATTTGGTATCCAATTGATACTCATAAAAAATTATAAAATATCAAAAATATAGTATCTATATGTTGAATAGGTAGAAAATTCTTTGCATTCTCCTTAGGTCCCGCAACACCCCCTTCAAAATCTGAGCTGTTTGTTTTATTATTCACCTTCAAGCTGTCACCGCTGTAGTCGATCGTTCTCTTTTAGCCAGGGTTCTACCTTTGCATCTCTTATAAATTTATAATTTAAGGTACAATTGTAGTTATATTAAAACTGCATCGAGAATCTTGAAGAACCTTGAAGATTAATGCAACAAATCAGAAGTTAGTGGAATCATAGAGTAGAAAAGGATTTTAAATGATAATGATAATGAATAAATGATAATGAATACGTCAAGGATAAATGATAATGATAATGAATAAGTCCATAGAGTACGAGGTCGCTTATTTTTTGTTTTAAGATATTTGAAGGGGTTTTTTTGTAAAATTTTTCAAATGACAAGAAAGATTCTGGAGCTCTATCGAAAGGTTCCAAAGTAATAAGCAGAGATTTCTTAGCCTGCATAACTGTGATTAAAAAAATATAAGTAGATCTATGATATGCTAAGATCACTATGGCACTTTAAAGTGGTGTAAGGACTTAGCATAAAAAGATTTCGAAGCTCTTCTCCGCGATCTGATTTTAATGAGAAGTAACAATAAGAAAATTTGACACAGTATTAAGTTTGGAAATTGACGAAGAAATGAGGCCAAGGAAAGAAAAAGTCGAGCATTTGGAAAGGTTGAAACACGGTCAGCGAAAAGGTCCACCAGATAGCACAATCAAATGCTCCGTTGATGTTCATCAAATATGGCAGTTTAATAATTTGGACCAATTATTTTTGAAGATTTTTTCAAAATTTTTGTAACTTTTCGTTTTGGCCACAAATACTATTATCAATACTGATTTTATCAGAGTAGAATTAGCATCAAGTGGTATTCTCTTTTGAGAATTCTCATTGTGCATTCCATCAAATTAGCTTTTTATCTCCATAGGAGCCTTCAATGGTACCTATATCGAAAACGGTTTAAAACAGCGGCATTATAATAGCTTTGTTAATACGCACTAAGTGCACCATTCAAATCCCACTATTCAAATTTCATTTTTACAGACAGAACTTTCACGCAAATTATCATTATCATATTATCATTATATTTGCTAATTGAACGTTATATTTCGTTATTCTTCATGAAAGATATCGATAACACTGAGAAAAAAGAAAATGTTAAAGTTTTCCATCTAGGACAGAGCAACAATAATTGCCGAGTAAATTTTTTTAAATTAATTTTTTATATGATTTATTTCTTTATGGCTTATTTTAAGAATATTCGCTTCTGGTAACAGACCATTCGCTATTTTTGGTTCACCATTCTGGCAATTAAGGTGAAGCCATTTTGACCGAGAAACACATAATAGATAATAGAAGGTATCTACTCCCTTAGTAACTATTCTGGAATAAATATAAAAAATGATACCATCTATAATTCTACCATCTCGGAAGAAAGTGTCAAACCCAAATTATCAGTTGAATGAGCCTAATCAGTCGATGTTAAGCATTATTTAATTAAACTATTTTAATTGCTATCAATCTCTATCGCCAAGGAGCTCCTTGGCTCCTTGTCCAATGCGACAAGCCAGTGGAGCGAGCCTAACCAGTAATGGTGATTTAAAAAAAAAAGAAAATTGCTATCAATATCTTGGAATATTTTGTGAATTAATGCGAAAATCATGGAACAATCCTGAAATAATTTTTTTTTATTTTTAGATTTGTCTTAAACCATTCAGTATAAGAAATCTTATAAAAAAACTGAAATGTGATCACAGTTTTCATATTGAATACATAAATCCTTGGTTAGAAACGGCAACTGAATCCTTGGTTAGAATGTCCAATATATCGATTTAATATCATTCTTATGGAAGATTTCATGGAAACAAGCATTCCGAACCATCCGAAGGTGAAACAAAAACACCTAAAATTACTGCATTGTTGCTTTTGCTTCTTCATTATTTTCATCATTTTTTGTTTTTTTTTTTGCCTTCTCATTTTGTTATTTTTATTATTATTTTATTCTACTTACTGGTATATATTGGTTTTATCAATATTTAAATATAAAATATTTTTGGAAAATATAAATAAAATATAAAATAAAAAAATTTTTTTGGGTATTTCTTCATTCCAATTTGGAAAGGCTTTCTTAAATATTTCATTTTTAGTTTTATAGATATTTTTTGTAACTGCCAGTTTTATAATTTTTACAGAGAAAAACAGATGTTAATTTATAGGAATCAGTGGGGAGGGAGGTGGGGGGAGGGGGGAAGCGTAGAGAGAAATTAAAGGGGGAGCGTATGGCCGGATGGCACATTGCTGAGAACAATTTATGGAGTATTTTATAACCTCTGCCACTTCTGTTAAATCTACCTAAATTGAATCTATATTTCCATTCGCAAGTGACCTAAATGATCAAAAGATCTCATTTTAATAGCTAATGGAATGAGTTTACATAGCAGTAAAGTTTCATAAAAAAGTTTCATAAAAAAATTTGAAAATCTTTAAAAAAATAAATAATAAAAATAAAAATAAAAGATTTAGCTTAAAATCTGCAAACATATAAATATAAATATATTAATATATTATAAATATATATGTTAATATATTATATTAATATATTAAATATAAATACATATTAATATATTAAATATATATTAATAAATATAAATATAAATATATATAGATACAATATTTAAAATTTTTTTCGACCAACAAATAAATTTAAGAAGAGAATTGTACTTTGCGAATTGGCTACATTAAGGCCGCATAGGCCTGTAAGGCCAGCGGTTTTTAGAGAAGCCTTCCTTTGTCCTTCAATCATCAGTGAATATTTGCAAAATATTCGACTTTCTTTTTAATATTATGCTGATGATCAAATAAATTTTACGGTATTTTTTGCTCCATAATTCCTTTCAAGCACTGGCATATAACTTATTATTTCCAAGGTACCACAGTGACCGTTCTCATTTCATAAATAGGCAGGTATAATTTAGCATAATATATGTACCCTATTAAATAATCAGTACTTGGCCAGGCTCGACTTTATTAAAGCAATTAGTCCTTCTGGCTTGAGAATGGATAAAAAAAAACTAAATAAAATTCATCTTATTGAATTATGCTAAAAAATTTCGGAAGAAATATAATTTTGGCACCACCAAGAATTCTTGGCGCAAAACCATTGGCTACCAACTTACAAATGTGCTACTACCTACTTTATCGCCTAAGTACCAGCGTTATAAAGCGAAAAAAACATTACTATTGGAGGTTGGATTTTATGGATCTTCGTCGAATGCCTCAGTAGATTGCACATTATAGTGCAAGACTGGTATAAATTACAGTATTCGTGGTCCTTAATGCAATGCTAACGGACAGTTGCAAGCACTTGCACCAGTGGTTTTATTGCTAAATTATTTCTCATATTAATGTAATGTTTTTTCATACAATTTTCATAATTTTTAGAGTATAAAAAAATAAATAATTCTTTTTAATAAATAAATAAATAATTCTAATAAAAAAAAAATAATTCTTTTTTTTGAAAAAAATAAGAATAAAAAAATAAATGAATAAAAAATAAAAGAAAGTAAATTTAATTAATAAAAAATTGATAAAATTGAAAATTAATGATAAAATGAAAAATTATTTCTAAATTTTTATTAAATTATTAATATTATATTTTTATTATTATTAATTTTATAATATTATTTTTGTTTTCCTATATGTTTTATTTATTTATAGATGCACATGATGCATCGTAAACAAGAAAAATAAGTTCAATAAAAGAATTTTGCAGGTCTTAGAACGAATACACGATTACGATAACCAATGTTTTATATTGTTTTCTTAAAATTTCATTGTGTTTAATATTTGTTATGAGCGGTTCGGTGCGGTGTAATTCGCGAATAAAATCGTCTAAGAAAATTTCAAGCGAGCAATTAAGTGTCGATGAATTGAATCGTAATCGTCGTATTGTTAATTCAATTCAGAAAACATTAAATGATGGACGTCAAAATATTGTTGTTTTTCCACAACAAAAAATTAAAAATGATAAAAATGATAAAAGCGACGAAAGTGATAAAAGGAAAATTCAACGACTCGAATTCGATGATATTTGCGATTTAATAAAAGAATTATCAACATTAAATATTGATCGACGTTATTCCGCACAAGATATTCGTAAAATTTTTTCTTTTAATTTTTAATTATTTTATTAAAAATTTTTCAAAAAATTTTTCAAAAAATTATAATATTTTCTTTTTGAGAAAAACCAAAATTATTTAAATTATTTATTTAAATAAAATTATTTAAATTGAGAATTAATGAAATAAAAATTATTGATAAAAAGTTTTTGGTTTAAAAAATTAATAAAATATAAATATATTGTATAATATAAATAAATATAATAATTTATAAGGGAAAAAATGATATAATTAATAAAATTTGATTTTGATTAATTTGATTTATTGATCTAATTTATTAATTATTTTAATTACTAAATAAGTTTTTTTTCGATCTTTGTTTTTTATTTTATATTTCGAAGATGGATTTTTTAAAATATAATATAATTTAAATATTAAAATAATTATAAATAATAAATATAATTTTTTCCTTTATTTTTTTTTGTCTTTTGATCTTTTTTCTATCTTTTTTATTTGTTTATTTATTTTTTAAATATATTTTATTGGATTATGTTAATTAATAGCAAATATAATCGTTTAGTTTTAAGAGAAATAATCCTTTTTTTTCGGTCGTATTTCTGGTTTTCTATGTCATATATCATTTATAATATCATTTTAGCTGAGGTATTTTTTTTTATTTGGATAAATTTTAGTTGTTTTAGTTTTAGTTCTACGTATTTTTATTGGAGTAGCAGTGTGGCCGAATCGTCTCTTGCTTAAGTAGAGGGGCAAAGCAGCATGGTTGGCTATTTCTTGATGAGAGTAAACCTGTTATTAAACACGAAATCTGAGGTTGTAGCTGTACGATCCACATATTATAGTGTAACTGAACGTTCTTATAAAATGGTCTCACATCAGTAATCACTCAAGTCAAACTAGATATAGTGTTTGCTGTTAGAAGAGAAAGAAATACACCGTTGTGCATCTAACATATGGTATCGATAATTCACTGTGTTTATTATCGATATTGATAGCAATCACCAATGTTTGATTAATTAAAATATTCCTGCTTGTTATATTTATATAAACATTGAAAAATCAAATATATTTCTCTTAAATTTTTTTCTTTAAAATTGTTTAAATTTGTTTCTTTTTAAATTTTTTATTTTTTATAGAATTTAATTTAAGTATAATTTAACTATCATAATTAACTATCATAAAGTATAATTTAACTATCTAACATAATTTAACTAATATATAATTATAATTAAATACACAATTAAATATAATTAAATATAAGTAATCATAAAAATTAGTTGTTTTTAAAAATTTTTAGGAAAATAGAAAAATGAAAAAAAAGCAATTTTTTTCTCATTTTTTCCTTATTGAATTGATAATTTTTAATGAAAATTTTTAAAATCTCATAATTTTTTTCAAAATTTTCAGGTGAATTATTATCACAAAACAGTTTGAATAGATTCACTAAAGATGAGTGGAATCGCTTTTCGAAATTACTTTTTGATTCGACCTTTAATAGTGAAGATTTTAGTTTTTCGGTTGATATCGTTGTTACGATGATTGGTTTGTTCATTTTCGTTTTTCTTTACGAAAATAGAATAACAAAAAGTTAGAACTAAAAACTTGAATTTTATTTCATTTTTTCAACTGTATTTCATAGCCATTCCATGCAAACTTATAAATTTGCTTTTGCCTAAATTTTTTAATTCTCTCTAAAATTTATCAAAGTTTGAGTCGTTTCTTTCCTGAATTTTTTTTTTCGTATTTCCTTAATATTATTTATATGCAGTGTTTATTTCTCTCCATTCTTAGAGAGGAGTTGACTTTCGGGCTAAGGAATCCCAAAATACTACTTTTCATTTCACCATAAGTTTAGAGTTTTAGAGAGATTACTTACTGCAAAATTGTAAAACATTTGGTATTATTATAGGTTTTCATTGAAAAAATTTTTTTTACGTTTATAATTTAAATTTCTAAATTAAAATTTTTCTTTTTACTGTAATAAATAGAATATATCAGTGAAAAGAAAATATAAGTGGTGGAATTTTTGCAGGAAATAAGGATTTTCAATCTTCTTTTGGTGAAAAACTTAATTCTGCATTATCATCGTACATTCTTTGTTCTCAAATTGTCAGCGAATCTCTTCCAACTTATATTGGTTCTTTGCTAGTCGCAGCATGGCCCAGGGCTCATTCTAGATCGAATAAAGAATCAAATGAATTATTATATGAAATTATATCTGCTATAAAAGGATGGCTTGAAGTAATTACTGATGAGGTATTCGTAAGTTCTAAATTTAAATTTTTGTTTGTTATTCTTTTTGCCTATTCCATTTAAATTAATGAAATTTAATATTATAAATTTTTAATAATTTCTTCAAGGTGGAAGACGATTCTGAAATGGTATCGAAATGTGCGACTGGCTTGGCAGAAATTTGTCAAGCAACGCAACGCCGATTGTGGATGCAGTGGCCTGAATTAACGGATGAAATTTTCATGGCAATAAGAGATTGTTTGACGTGCAACAGTTGCATGGCAAAGTAATTTTTCAGCTAATACATTACCAACCCACAATATTCCCTTTAATTATTTACATTCTTCCAGACAAATTGATTTTTGATTACTTAAGAGAGGGTTTTTTTTCAGTTTTTTATTTATTATCAAACTTAAGAAATGTAAAGCAGAATTATTTGTGTGAAATTTTTTTTCTTAATGCTTTTTTGAATTTAATAAGCTATTTGGAAAAGTTTGATTAATATTATGGATGGAAGCAAATCAGAAATTTCTCCTGATTCTAAATTCACATTTCTATCTTTCTATCTTTCATTTCTGTCTGAATCAGTTTTGAAATATCTGACAAATAGATTCATAAACGATGGATTAGGATAGCAATTTTCAGCTTTTTTTGTTTCATTTTTCGTTTATTATTGGGGAATTTTTAATTTTCACCTAAGTGGAAATTTTGATCAAGTTCTTTTATAAATTTTCCTTTTTCTCTTTTGGCAAATTTAAGTGATCAAGTGGAAAAATCTTTCTTCAGTTTGATTCAGTGGAAGGATAAATGTGAATGTGGATCGCTAGCAACCACCCTCTTTCACCCACTTTATAAAGATTTATGGTTTTTATTGGAATAAAAATTACTATTGTTTGTTTTTGAAAAGAAAAAGATTAATGACTTCTTTGTTTTCTTGAAAATTTATAATAATTTTAGCTTCTTTTCAAATTCTATTGGAATACAATAAATTATTACTTCTATTTACTAGTAATGATTTAATTTTCCTTTTTTTTAGAGAAGCAAGAAGACGACTATTTGACGTTGTTATACAAATGACTTCATGGACGCATAGAAATTCGAAATCAAAATGCTCAATATCGACTCAAACTCACACTTCATCAATGCTATTAACGAATCGTTAAATTAGCATAAAAATTCTAAATTAATTTCATTTATTTTTAAGAAATTTATTTAAATTAATTCATTAAAAAATTAATTAAATTTATTTGTCAATGAAAGATTCTAAATGCTCATTTTATTTTTTATTTATTTATTTTATATTTTATGTATTTGTATTATATTATATTTAATTGCATTTTACAAAAGATCGTGATATCTTAAAAATTTGATATGATAAAAATATTCTTTTTTAACACTTATCAATTTTTTACCTTCAAAAGAACTTTTTATACAATATTTTTTTTTCCCGCTAGTCATTCTCATTCTAAATGAATTATTTCTATTGCCATTTTACTGATCGTTTTTTTTACGAAAAATAAGACCATTTCTTTGTTTTTTTTTTTTGCTTTTGTTCTGTCTAATTGCAAGTTTTCCTCTATTTTCATGGTTTTCTTTTCAGAAAATTCGCTTGATTTATAACTTTTCTCCAAAAAGAAAACGAGACAAATATCGAATTAGCGCATTGATTCATACATACATCATATTTTTAAATTTTGGTTTTTTTTTGTTTTTCCTTTTTTTGTTAATTTTTCTAGGTGCAGACAGTGTATTCGTATGGTGATAATTGAGTAATATTCGGTGCCAAATTATTGTTATTATTGTTGTATATAATTTTATTTGGTTTTTCAATATCATATCTAAATTATTCGCCTTTTTTTGATATTTATTTGTTGATATTTTCGAAATTTTTCAAGTTTTTTTTTTTGTCTTTGTCGTTTATCCATATTTTTATGAGAAATATTAATTTTCATTATTTTTATATTTTTTTCTTAAAATTCATTTTATTTAATTTAATTTTATTTATTTTCATTTCATTTAATTCATTTTATTTTTAGACTTTTTTTAAAAACATTTTTAAAGCATTTATTTGATTTATAGTTTATTTATTTATTTGTTATTTATTTATTTTATTGGTAGAATTATTGATGAATTCATATTCATCATAGTTTAATTTTTATAGTTTTTACTGATTTTATGAAATTTAATTTTGTAATTAATTTCTCAGCTTTTAGTTGCAATTTTTAGAGGATTTTCAAAATTCTCCGAATTTTTTTCTTTTTTCTAAACAATATGGAAAAAATCTTTTATTAAAGAGTGGCATTATAGGCGAAATAATGTGATACTAATTGACGTTTCGGTCATAAAACGATGATATCATTTTCATCATTTTTATTCATTTTTTGTTCATTCTTTCTTGTCGTAAATTTTAGCAATTATTAGCTCAATAATTGACTGGTATATTTTTGCAAAAATCAGGTATTGTTTTTTCCCTCGTCCTTCTCCGTTCCTTCCCATCTCCCCGCCATCCTCTCCCCTCTATTGTTTTCGATTCCTTTTTGATTCGATTTGAATTTTTCACTGTTCCAGTATATTTTCGAATTAGTTCAAAAATAAAATGATTAATTCTTTTCTTTCTTTCTTTCAATAATTTTTCAATAAAAATATTTTAAAATGCAATGATTTTGAGAAGAAAGAGAGAGAAATGCTTGATGAACGAGCGAACCGATTCGCGAAATATTATTTAATCACTTGTTTGTGACAGAAAAAAAAAAAAAAATTTAGTTGACAATTAGTATATTTTATAATTTTTGCAATTTGTAAAAATTTATTAATGATTTTTTTTAAAAAAAAATAATTAGTATAGAAAAGAAAAAAGTTCGAAACAATAAACGATTTAAAAATGTAAAAAATTATCGGATTTTAGCAGATTTCCTATTAAAATTATTGGATAAAGTTGATCCCTTTTGCGAAATTTTTTATCTCCGTAAAAAAAAATCAAAAAATTTAAAAAAGTTCGAAATTTTTGTCGATATGAAAACTTTATTATCATTTTTGGTTTTTTTTTTTCGTTTGCCTATTTTTATTGCTCCACATGAATGAATATCGAATTATCATTGATTACCACTGATTAATGTGGTTAGTGCATATAATTAATTCATGAAATCGGCAAAATGTAAATTTTAAAATGAAAAGATGAAAAATTCTGATAATGATAAGGGCAATGATAATGGTAATGTTTCATATTTCAAAAAAATTGTTAACGATGATTTTTCTTGTTCGTTTTTCTAACAACTTAAAGCATTACTGGTTAGATTAAATGCTATAGCGACGATTAAATTTGTTTAAATAATCGAATATTTTTAAAATAATTTTAATTCCTTTTTCGAAAAATTTATTTACTCCTTCGGATTATACTTTAAGAAAATTAATATTGCGAGTTGTGCGAGAGCGAGACTCGCTTCTATATTTAACTCTCTGATATTTCAGTGCAACTAGCCAAATCACATATGGTGATAATAGAAGAAGCAAATTATTAGTTATCATTGATAATCAAAAAAAGTTTGCAAATCATCCATGCTCAATGAAAAAGAGTCACCGACGAGGGCCGAAAGGAGAAAGAGAGAGGGAGAAACTAGCCTATCAAGATAGGAAAATTCTGCAAATTCGGGGGAGGGGGATGGGTGTTAGGCTATAAAGGAAAATACGAAATTCGTGAATAAATTTGCTGAAAATACTATATTTTAATTCGAAGAATATACTTGAATCGGATGGATATGTTTACGTTTTTTTTGCGTTCGTCCCACTGGTACTTCTATTGCCAAATGATCCTCCGAGAAAATTCTCCTCCTGTATGCTACTATGGTGCAAACCTAACCAGAAATGATGAGTTTTGCGAAACAAAATTAAAATTAATAAAATATACAAAAATTTAAAATATCCATTTTTTCTTGTATTTTATAAGTAAAATTATTTCTTTTTAATTCTTTTAATTATTCAAATTATTTTTTCAAATATAAAATTTTATTTATTTTATTTTTTCTGTACTAAATTTTATTCATTTAATATAAATGTGGAACGTTTTTTTATTTTTTATTATTTATTTTTATAAATATTTCATTTTTTTAATATTTAATATTAATATTAAATATTAAATATTTAATATTTTTAATATTAATATAGCAGCATTATTGGCTTTGCAAAAATTAATTATGGTGAAGGCGACCGACTAACCGACCGAATGACCCGCTAAACGATCTGCCAAACAATTTATGAAACTGTTTAGTTGGTTTTTTGTAAGTACCAAAGAGCGCATTTAAAAAAATAGGGAATATAAAATACAAGAAAAAAATTTCATATAAATAAAAAATAAGTTGAAGAATACGAAAAAATAAATTATTGGTAATATTTGTGCTTATACTTGAATTCCACTCTCGCACTTCACCAAACGCTGGTCTTCTACTGTTAGCGCTGGCAATCGCGTGTACTTCTATCGCCTAGTAACTCTTTGCCAAAATTTCTCTATTCTAATAAGCCAGTAAAGTGAACCTAATGGTGAGAAATTGTGAATTATGAAAAAAAAACTAGAATATTAGCAAAATCACTGGTAACATTGCTAATAACTTATGAATTTCGCTTTCTATGTATAATACATATATGTATTATATATACTAGCAATGTCATATACTAGCAGTATTATGCAGTATCGAATGGTACTAGCAAATTTCTTTCGAATGTGAAGTACCAAAGTACCAACAGTCTGAAACAGTCTTTTGGATTTGGATAGAATTTGCAAAATAATTCCATGAATAATCTACTAATCGCATAAATTGCGATTTTTTTTAGAAACTGGAAACGAATGAAATTGCATTGAATGAGCTATTCCAGAGTAATAAATATTTCTAAATACTTACTTTAATACTTACTTACTTTCATAATTTATTACTTTGTCAGTTAATATTTTTAGAAAAAAAAGAAAAATCGAAGACAGTTACGAAGCCATATAGCAATGCGAAATTTAATTAGTTCTCGTGAGATTAATGACAACTGACGAAATTCCTTCATCATTACTTTGTTCCCTCTTATCTTTTATTGCGTTATCATTATTATCGCTTATCGCTAATTAACTTCATCCTTTCGTTCGTCTGTCTGATAACTTTTTTTATAATTTATTATGAATGTTGATTAATTTCTATTTTCAATAAAAATGCCAATAAACCAATATTTTTTGTGTTTTTTTTTGTAAATATTTTAATTTTTTTTATTTTAAGATATTTAAATTATTTTTTTTCGAAATTTATAAAAATCTTAAAACTAATATTATTATTTTAATTTTTTAAATAATTTTTCTTACAATTTATAAAATATTTATAAAATATAAAATGAAAATATTTTAAATGTTTTAAATAAAATAATTATATTATATCATTTTAAATATATTAAAATATTCAAATATTTTGATTTTGTTTTTTTAAAAATTTATGAAATATTTAAAATTATTGTTAATTCAATTTTTTATTTTAATTGAATATTTACTTAAATATTTTAATTATTTTTTTTTTGAAAAATCTATGAAATATTCTTATATTTTTTATTATTAATTTTTCAATAAATTATTTTTTTTCCTTTTTTTAAAATAAATTTTATTTAATATATTTTATTGCATAAATTGTTGTGTAAATACAGCTGCTATGTATTATAATTGCACATACATTTTTATTTTATAAATCGAGTTGTCACCAAATTGTCTGCGTCTAGAATTCACCAAATTTTTCATTATTTTTAATGTCTCATTTGTCCTAATTTGCACCGATTTGTCTACCAAATCTCCATATTGTCTCACTTTTTCAACATTTCGTATGTTTTCGACGTTTTATTATTTATTTCTGATTTGATCTAAATAATTCTGGCAATAGTTGGTTTTTTTTCATGAAAAATATTTTATTTAAATTTTGAGAGAAAAAATAGAATGAGAATGAAGGAAGGGGTAGGGGAATTGGACGGATGAAAAGAGGGAAGGGGGAAAATAAAAGTCGGCTGAATACCACTTATCACTCGAGAATAGAGGTATAAATTAGTAATTAATAGCCGCCATTCGAAGCATCGCATAACTTAATCAAGTTATTTCTTTTGTTAATATTAAATTTATCTTATCCTTTATCTTATCATTTCGAGAGGAGATTTGCCATAATAGTTCTATTAATAATATTTTATTTATTTCTTTTTAATGCGAATATCACAAAATCTATTTGTCAGATTTGAAATATTTTTCCATATCAATAAATTATAAATTATAAATTTTTTTAAAAAAAAAAGAAATCACTGCGATATTATTTCAATTGCGCATTGCGTGTAATTTTTCGCATTTTACTTAAGAAATGAAAATAATTTTAAAATTTATTAAAATTTCATTTCATTTGGAATAAATTGAATATAAAATTCGCGCATTTTTTCACGTGTAATTTTCGTAATGAGGATTTCACGTGGAAAACGTAATATGAAATTTTTACACAATTGAAAACATTTACGCGATGAACGTGTCAATTATAAATTTACATTTAACGTGAAATTCGTGAAAATCCTCAAAAAAAATTAAACTCAAATGTATTTTCTCACGGAAAAAAACGGAAATACGTAAAATGACGTAATAAATGCGCCACCGATAGAATATATAATTTCGCAAGAGTGAAGCATATCAGACGAATTACATAGAATATATGGTGAATGCAGATAGTTGAGTGTGATAAAAAGATTTACAAAAGACTGTTGGGAAAATGAAAGAAACTACGAAAAAACGAGAGAAGCAAGAGAAAAAAGGAAGTCTGGCAATGGAAAAGAAAAAAAGCATAGGAAGAAAGAGTGGAGAATAAATGAGAGAAGTAGAGGAAAGAGAGAGAAATAGGATGAAGGGGGGAGGGGGAAGAAGAGGGGAGGGGGAAAGTCAATCAACTGAATAACGACGACGACGACGGCGGCGGCCGCGTCTAGACACACAACCCGAAAAAGAACTCGATTCGAACCCGCAACCCGGTCTCTTCCTCTATAAATATTATTGTTATCGTTATTAGTTATAATATAAATATTCTTGGGCAGTCGTGTTGGCTGATTTCTTGGGCATTTCATATGTTTGTGTATGTGAATGAATGTGAATGTGTGTATGTGAATGTGCGATTTATGTCACTCATTTGCTATCAATATGTATGTATTTCGATCTATTCGCTGCCTATAAACTAAAATGTTTTCTGAGTTGGTTGATTTAGTCAAAAAAAAATTTTATCATATTAATCAAAGCATCACTGATAATAATCAACTATTGACCAATTATGATAATCAGCTGACCACTGATAAGAATCAGCTGATTGCTGATAATAATCCACCATTTATTAATAGGACTAATAATAATGATATGATGCGTTTAACTATTGGTGGTTATCAAATATTATCAGCTTCATCTTCGTCGTCGTCTTCTTCTTCTTCATCGTCCTCTTCCTCTTCCACTTCTACCAATTCATCCTCTTCTTCCAATCCTTCTTCGATTTTCTCTGCTTATTTTAATCGTCAGAATCGTTCATCTCTTACCCAGCGGCAGAACATTCGTGCTACAATTGTTAGTTTTTCTCTTTTTTTTATTAAATTTTTATTTTTAATTTTTATTTATTCATTTTATTCGAATAGAAATATTCATTTTATTGTCATTATTCCTATTTATTCCTATTTTATTTTTATCCTTGTATTCCTTTTATTTCTTATTTAATTTCCTTCGCCTAACTTTCTCGTGTTCTTTCTTCATTAGTTATTCCTGGCAAAGGGGAAGAAGAGGGGAGGGTCAATCAACTGAATGACGATGAGGACGACGGCGACAGCCGTGTCTAGACAAATAACCGAAAAAGAACTCGGTTCGAAACCGTAACCCGGTTGGCTTTTCCTTAACTATCCATTTTCTTCTTTAAGAGAAAATCTTTAACGAAAATGTTAGTGAGCGGAGAAAACGAGTCAGAAATTATCATAATATATAATGCTTTTATTGCTCAGTAAGCTGATAATATTTACCATATTTGTAGTTTTATGAAAATTTACGAGATCCGACCATTAGTAATCTTGAGTATATGGCTGAATTTTAGGCGTCAGCGTACGATTTTCAGTTATGGAAATGGCCGGATTTATTATTTTTTAAGCATTTTTGTAAGGGTAGAGTTAAAATAGAAATTTAAGTGGCCATAATTAGCGGATTTGGAAGGAATAGAGTGGATTAGTGGGTCATTGCGCTCGTCGTGGATTCTGGAGACATATCTCTTTTTCTATCGCTAAATACTCGCTTGGCAAAATTTGTCTTATCCGTCACAGCCAGCGGGTTAGTGTAATCAGAAATGATGAGCTGTTGAGAAAAAAGATAAAAGGAAAGGGTTTGAGCCGCTAAAATAATGTTTTTCAATAATAATAAGACATAACTGGAGAAGACCCTATTTTTTTTCCGCCTTCCAATGGCAGCACATTTTTAGTATATTTTCTACTATCAGCGGGCCGTCTGTTGTTTCATGGCCTTTCCTGGCCAGATAAGTCTTCACTGGGTCTTGCGAGGTTAGAAATAATGGAAGTTCTGCGTCGGTGCCTGTCTTCGGCAACGCCATCCGATCAATATTCCTCATAAAATGATTACTTTTACTTATTAGCTTTTTACTTTCGCTTGAGTTTGTTTGTTTGGATTTCGTTTCAAGTAAGTTTAACAATGGTGTCAAATATCGTCCTCGCTCGTTTTTTATGATTAATGCGAAAGCTGAATAAATTAAAGAGAGTGCTCGAATCAAGCATTTTTCGAATTTCAAACGGAATAGCCGAAAACATTTATGTATGAAAATTTTGTTGTTTAAATTTTTAGCAAATTTTTTTCTAGAAAAAAAAATTTTTTTTGGGAAATTGTTATTTTTTGTGTAAAAAAAGAGATGGAAAATTCTGATTTAAAGAAATGAAAAGGAAATTTTTTTGCTTAATGCTTGATTAAACATTAAATCGTTATAAGCCAATCAACGTTTTTTTTTTGTCGATTAATAACGATAGAGATAAATTGCGGGATAGTCAATTGCGAGTGAGGCAATTGCGAGAATAACTTTGTTTATGTATGTTCGTTATGAAATGGTGACATATTATCGATGGTGAAAAAAAAGGAAAAACGAAAATAAATCGAGAAATATTTCTATTCACTTTTTTTTTTCAGAGAAGAAAATTTTTCATTTTCACGAATATTTACTTGTCAATCAAAATCATTGCGATTTTTATTTGTAATTAGAGTATATTCCTATGGGTATTTAGCAAGGAAAATTAGATAGTTACTTGGGAAATGAAAGCTCGAGTCGAGGGGATTTTCGCTAGAAAATTTTTCTTGTTTCATAGAAAGTTCTATTGGTACTGTGTTCTGCGAGAAAATATGATCCTTTGGGGAGCAGAAAACTTTAATTTTGGGGATTTTATTGCATTAGAGGCATTTTGAGGGGAAAATCTTACTGAGAAATTTTCTTTGAATATTATTTTCCACTTTTTATTCATCTTTTCTTTTTTTAATTTCAGTAAATCAGCCGACAAATGGAGTTAATTAGTTATTAAAGCCAGCAATACATTTTATTTTTGTTTTGCTATTTTTTGTTTATTAATTATAGTTGCTAAAATAATTTTCAATTATTATTTTATCCAAAATGGTTTTTTATTATTCATTTTTCGATGATAAATTATAATAATTATTACTGAAATGCCATAATGTTAATTTTTCATTTTTTATTTATTTTTTATTCATTTTTTCCCTTTGAAAAATTGAAAATAAAAATCGTCATTTATATATTTGATTAATTGAATCAGGAGAGAGTTAAATTTTCCACTAATAAATAATTTTATAATTTATGGATAAAATGATTATGCTAGAATTAATGATAGGTCAAGATTTATGGGAAATTATTCGGCGAGCAGCAGAATGGTCGAATTTCGGCCGTTTTGATATTTCGCTGAAAAAATGTTTGGTAGGACGAGATCATTTTTGGTGGTCGAGGTACATTTACCTCAGGTTGTAGAAATATAGAATTACTGCTGAAGATTTCCTCACCTGTAATTGAATTACCAAAAAACATCATGCAGGATGGTCGTGTGGTATGTTTCTTCGACCAGAAATTCGATTCCTGTTACCTGGCATAAAATAAACCTACCAGAACAGAACCAGAATTGATGCTTAACATCCATAGGGTGCAAAAGAGGGATTTATATACATACGTAGGCATTAAAAGATAATTGTGCATTCTTGCTTATCATATTATACAAAGTATTCCTTATCATATCACTTAGGATAACTATAAGTAGTTGGACGACGGATGAATATAATCTAGATTTTCTGCAGTGTTGAAGAACAATTTCAATTTACTTTTTTTCCTTCCTTTTTTCCATTTCATAACCAAAAATTTTTTTTTCTTTTAGTTCAATATAAATTTAGTTTTAAATTTCCAGTTTTCTTATTGGGTGGTCGTCGCCGTCATCGTCGGTCGTCTAATATTTTTATTTATTAAAAGCATTGGACCAAATTAAATAAAAAAAACAGTTAGGTTTCATGAAATATTTTTCTTGCATGCATGATGATGAAGAAGAAAATTATTGAAATTATTGACTACATGCAACAAAAAAAAGAAAGAATTAGCTGATTCAAAAAAAAGCAAAATTTATTATTTGTCTAGTCGTTCATATCCACATAAAAATATTTTACAATATTATATTAATTTTTATCGGTCAATAATAAATATAAATTTTCACGATAAATATATTAAACAATTGTAAACATAAATATAAATAATGATGTAAATAAATAATGATAAATATTTTTTAAAGCATTAAATTGCATTAAGTAATTTTATAATAAAAAATTATAATATAAATATAAGTGATTACATTAAAAACAAATATAAATAATTATTTTATTTTTTTATGGCGTCAGTTGGTAATTTGAATATTATTATTTGAATATTGTATTGAATGTTTTCTTTTATTAATTTATTATTATTTTAATTTAATTATTTCATTTCAAATGAATAGCAAGCCCACTTCTCTTATTTTGTCTCGAATTTTATTTCATTTCATTTATTGCAGAAATTTTTTGAAAAATTCTTTTGGAATGGATTTTTGAATTCTATTTAATTATTTAATTTATTATTTATATTATTTAATGACTTCTAAACAATAAATTTAATAAATTCATAATAAATTAAATTGATAATTTTTATATTAACTAAGTTTTCGAAGTTTTCAATTTTTACGTGCAAAATTTGAATTTTAAATTTATAAATTTAAATAAAATTAAATTTAAATTCGCTCATTCTTAAATGAGAGCAGAAAATTCGCATTAACTAATCGTTAAGCATAAGAAATTATTCGAAATTTCGAAGAAACATTATCACCTTCACTTTTAAAATGGAAATTTATAAATTTTTTATGAAAAAATTGCCTGAATTTGCAATGGATTTCAGCGATATGGGGGGTAATACAGTATGCAAATAATCGCCTCGGGAATTATCGATATAAAAAAATAAGCGTTTAGCAACAACATTTTTTTCTTTAGCATGCGAATGCCTTTTTAATAGTTTTTTTTTTCGATCCTCGTTAATTCATCCATTTTCATCATATTTTTATTTTATTGGCCTTCATTATTTTAATTTTATTTCTTTTCTGTTAATGTTATAAGGTTTTTAATTATTTATTTTTTTGAATTTGAAAGGAATATGAATAAATTTCCGATTGAATTTGAGAGAATAGATGAAATTTAAATTGTTAATAAATTTGAGATTTATTTAGAAAAAATATAACGACAATTTTTTAGCGGATTTATCAGTGAATCAGAGCGTTATCAGTTATGAAAATTATTATAGATCGCTGATAGCTGATAACTGATCACAGATAATAGACAATTAATATTTTATTATGGATAAGTGATAGCTGGTAATTGATCGTAGATAACTGATAATTAATATTTTGTAAATTAAATTTTCTTTTAAATTAAATTTTTTTTCAGCTTCGATTAAAGAAAAAATTTGAAAGTGATTCGGAAGATTTCGCAGAAGAGAACGATGAAGAATGTTATATTTGCGTTCAACGTCGTGCATCGGTTCGAGCATTCCCCTGTGGACATAAAGTTTTTTGCAGGAAATGTGCGGTGAATTTAATTGAGGTTCATTTATTACTTATATTATTTTTGAACACAATTCCTAATTTTATTCTTCTTAATTCATGAAAATGACGGGAAAGATATCGGATCACGCCGACTAGTGGTAGAGAGTGTTCTTCTTTCTCAGATAATAGCAGAAGATCGTAACAATAGGGTTGAGTTGATGGTGGTTTTGCTCTATGAAAAGCTAGAAAATTTAATGTGGCTAAATAAAGAGAGACAAGGAAACGTGGCTATATGTGCAGATTTAAGTCTATGGTGCTAAAAAAAAAAGAAAATTTGTTGGTTAATATGATCGATGGATTCTTTAAATAGACATAGACACTTTAAAAAGCTTGGAAAATCCGCTTGGAAAATTGAGACGCCACGCCATTTTGTAGGGAAAAAAAGTTTTGTTTTCGATTAGACAGCTTATTATTGTTTTGCTATAGAAAAATTTTTGAGTGAGAAATTTGTCTAGAATTTAAATTGAATTTAAATAATCGGTAAAAAATAAATTATCCACGAATTAGGCAGAGATAAGATAGTGATAAGGAACAATAAAAGGAATTTTGTAAGATAGTGTTTTTGGTTTAATTGTCACTGATGATTAGATTTTCAATATTGATCAATTGTTGGTGAGCACTGTGATATCATTCTTTCGATGATAGTCAACCTGCCATTAAAAGTGAAATTGTAGTGAGCCCACACGTATCTCGTTATTCCCAAATGGCTGTTGGTGGATAAAATTGATTTAGTTGTCACTGGAATCAACCAAACCGGGAATGATGAATGCTATTTTATAATGAAAATAGAAGTTTTTTTTATACAGGAATGAATAAATTAAAATTTCTATAGACATGAATTGTTAATGAGAGGAAGGGAGAGGGGGGAGGGGAGGGGGGGGAATAAAGATGACACCGGTTTTATCTTCATTTATCATTCTTTAAAATCGATACAGAGAATTAATTTGGATGGCAATAAGTGAATTCATGAATGCGAAGCTCAGGAGAAATAATCCTTATTTTATTACTCTTTTTCATAATCTTAAAAACTGATAAGATATTATCACGAGTTGAGATTCTTATTATCATTAAATAGTCATTAAAGATCATATACATTGGTTTTAATAGATTATTTTTCTGGAAAAGAGTGGAATGAGTTAACATTTCTAATTTCATTAGAAGTCATTTGTTGCAGCTGTTAAATGAATATGATCTTTGGAATGTTAAAACATTTGCGAGGTGTTCATAAAAAAAAAATAATTCTATAAAAATTGCTTTTAGGATTATTGTAATTATTTTAGTCGTGATTTCACTCTTTTTTCTCATAATAACAGCATTTTTTTTGGTTTAATTGTCACTGATGATTAGATTTTCAATATATATATATCATTTCTAGTTGAATTAGTGGGTTGGCCAATTGTCTAAGGCATTTGCAAGTTTTTTGATTGGAGTCAAATATTATTAGCGAAATATTAAGTTAACAAATGTTTAGTTAATTTTTAAACTTTATTTTCAGCATGCATTAAAAGAAAATCGTACTGGAATGGACTGTATCGTTTGTCGACGCGATATCGTTTGCCTCAAATATATAAGGCCATTTAAGCGTGTTCTTATAAAAACTCAACTATCACCAGCCGATTTTTGCCTATTTCAATTACAATGTAGTAATGGTGGACTTGCGACAAATCGAGACAGTGGCGTATCGTCGGAGAATTCATCAAGCAATTCTTCATCATCATGTTCATGTTATCGTCATTCACCTCTTGGCAGTAGTAATACTGGATGAAATATGTCTCACCAAACAATATCGCCAATAGAATGACAACAAAAATGATGATGATGGATGGAATTTTGGAGGAAATTAATTTTTTTTTATTTTCTTCGTTCTTTATGAAAATTTTTCTTAAACTAAATGTTAATTAATTTTATTGGAAACAGAAAAATAAAAAAAAAATAAGAAAAATTTATTTGAATTATTTCATTATTTACGAAAATTTTGAATGAAAATTTTTGAAAAAAAAATGGAAAATCCTAAATTTTTTTCAGAAAAAATTGCAATTTGCAATTTAATAGGGTTATTGAAATGCTATTTTTATTGAAATAATTTCGTTCTTGGTGATTTTTTTTTTTATTTTCTCCAAAAGTAAATTTTTAATAAATTATGAAAATTTTTTTCTTTTCATTTAATTCTTCATTAGTAATAATAATTAAAATAATAATTTATTGTTGGCTAAAATATAAGAGATAAAAAAAAGTATTTATTTATTCTTTTGAGAGGAATTACCTGCAAATTTATCATATGTTTACCTCATTTTAGTGCCAAATTAGGATGGATTTTTCTTTCGAATTTCATTTTTTTTCACGCCAAATATCTTAACTGCTATAATTTGTTTTAAAATGGTTTTTTTTGTGAATTTACTGCTTTTCTTCGTTATTTTTTAAATGAACTGAAGGATGACCACTGAATTAGTTTTCTTCGAATATAGCATCCCCTTAGTTTTTTTTCCCTTTTTGCATGAACCTTACTTGAAAATATTACTTATATATAATTGCTTGTAAAAAAAAGAGTTGCCTGGATTTGAATTCGTTTGAAAAAATAGAAAAATGGGAATTCATAAATGGGAATTGACTGGGAAAAAAATGTGGTCATAAAGAAAATAAAGCATTTGATAAATTTGGCCATTGATTGGCTATCACTTTATTTTATTTTGCATGTAATTTTTATTTAGTGAAACTGTGATTAAAGCTAAATATTATAGTGGATAATAAAGCGTATTGGCAACAATTGTAATTATGCTAAAAAAAAACACTAAAGCTTGTGATAAGATAAAATATATTTATTGATAAAATTTTGGTTAAATTAGTTATAATTTATGTGTTCGCCAGTTATTTTATAGAATATATAAGAATATACACTGTTAATTGTTGATTCTCGAATAGAAATATTGTAATGTATGGTATTGTATTGCAATGTATTGTAATTGTATTGTATTGTTGGTGTTGTAGAAGAATGTTTTTTTTTTTTTTAATATATATTTGAATTACAAAAAAAAAGAAATTTCTATAACTGACTGACTTCTTGATGTTTTGTTTATTTGTTCATTTAATTGTTTTTTTTTTTGAATTAATGAATATTTTGGTGAATTGTTCCAGCGGAGCGCCATGGATTTTTTCACTTTTAGTCCGAAACACCGAATTTCTAATAGAAAAAGGACGAGAATTATGCAAAAAAGGGGGTGTTTTATCGCCGTAGTGGTTGGACGCGGTGCACTAAATGAAATGAAATGAAATGAAAATCTAGCCGGATTAAGACTTGCTTTTCTAATCCTCTTAACCAGCCAACTGATGGAAATATTTCAAAGCAAAAATTGATTAAGTTGATCGGTCATTTAAATATTCTTAAAAGTATGTTGGAGGGGTTTTTGGCAATAAAGGAATGGATAGTACCATAGTACGTGATTTTGGAGTGAGGAGGAGGAGGGAGGCATTGTATAGACGTATATAACGGTCATCACTTAGTCGAATATTATTGGTGAAAAAAAGGTTGGCTGACTCGAATCAACTGGATCGCATAGGGGTATATGGAAATCGAGGGGGAGAAGGAGGGTAGGGGAGAGGGGGGAATGTTGAGATTTTTCCCTTTGATAAATTTGATTCTAATTTCATGACGCAAAATTTAGAATTTTTTTTTAAAAAATTTTTTTTATAATTTTTTATCATTTTTCATAGCTATTATTTCATTCCTTTTTTCTTTTTTCATTTTTCCTTAACAAAAATATATGATTGTAGTCGATGTAAACGATTTTTGGTACGTTCCTATCGTTTGGTTTCACTCGTATTTTTTTGGACCATTCGTTTGTTATATATTTTCGTTGAAGAACATAAGCGATAATTTCATAGAGCAATAAATAACCAAGCTAAATCTATGAAATAAAATCTTAAGTACATTAATATTATTTTTATTAATTTTATATATTTTAGAATATATTCTAAAATATATTCTAAAATATGTAAAATTTAAATATTATTAATAGTACTAATAAAAATATTAATAATAATAATATTAATAATAATATTAATGTACTATATTAATATATTTTAGAATTTTGAAAAAATTTTTTAGAAAAAAACAATTCAAATTTTTATAAAAAAAAAAACAGGAAATAATGGTTGATCTTTCGCTTGTGTTTTCTTTTTAAATTTTGATAAACGCTTTCTTTCTTTAAAATAATAATTTCATGAAAATTTTTGAAAAAAAATTTTGGATTTGTTTTTTTTTGTTAGCCGAAAGTCAGTCTTTCTGTGTTGTTCTTTCATTATTTATAATAAAAAAATTTTTCTGAAATTTATCATTTTTTTCTTTGCAAAAAAAAGAAATTTTAAAAATATAAAAAAATTTTTACTTTTTTTAAAAAAGTAGAAAAAATTCAAAAAATTTCAAATCAAAGAATAGAATATAATTGAAAAAATGGTGATTCTTAAGTGATTTCAAATTATTAGCTTCTGTAAAAATAGAATAAAATATAAAAAAGTGGTATATGGTGTGCGCAATTTTTCCTCATACGCTCAAATGACTGCGGATTTCGAGTATTTTTTCAAAAGGAATCTAATCAAGAAATGAAGCGGAAGAAGATGCAGACTAATTGGCATATGAACACAAAAGTATATACTTTTACGTTTATCCTCAATTGCCTCTCTGATAAAACAAAATTCTCTTATCCTACTAGCCAATAGTTCCAAAGATGCTATAAGTACCAACCACTTGTATGGTTATAATGGAAAGTCAGGCGAATAATACTAGTGGAATATCGCTAAAGACTGGCAAAAAATTTATTTTTTAAAATATAATTTTATTTTTATTTTTTTTATAAGTATAAGTCCATTGATACATTGGCATGCATGCATACACTTTCATGCACTTTCGCAAGGATCCATACATGCGCTTTCACAAGCAGTTCACATTCACTTGAATTATAAAAATGCTTCACTTGGAATAAGAAAAATGTCTGGCCGATTTGCATCGTTCATCATGATTAGAAATTTTTTTTTCATAAATTCTACAATAAATAAAAATAAAAATTTTTCCAATCTTAACGAAACAAATGCGAATTGTTATGTTGTAAAGAATTAGAAAAAAGAATTAGAAATTTCAATTTTTTTTATTTTTTCTTTTTTTTCAAAAAAATTTTTTAATTGTTTATTTATCAATCGGAAATATTTATAATAATATTCAATAATAGATTTAAATAATAATTTTTTCAATAATATTTATAATAAAAATAATATTTATTAATAATATATAAAAAATATTTTCAATATTTCCATAATTATGTTTGAATTTAATAATTTTTTGAAATATTACAAATGAGTTTCAAAATATTTTAGGAAATTAATTGTTTATGGGAATGTATAAGCGATTCAATGATATATGGACTTAGAGAACAGAAAAGCGAGTGGTTTCAGTTAATTTTAAAGATGATATTGGACCAAACAGGTTTTCTGGCCATCTTATTTATGTTTATAGTCAAAGGGATCAGCCAAAATAGAAATGATTCGCATATCAACTAAGAAAATAGATTTTAATTAAAATTGTGTCATGAAGTGTCACATGCACTAGTCTGAAGCGATTGGGCCATCGTCTTGCTCTTAATACTATTACATAAGTCCAATTGGTCGGGGTTTTTTCCCCATCTATTGATTTTCTATTTTTAATTTTTTAAAATTTATTTAATTTAATTAGTTCTAATCCAATAATAATCCAATAATTCTTGGCATAATAACAGTAATATTAAGGTCATCATATCAGAAATAGCTACTACTATGATTCGGTTTTTAGCCAGTTTTATATGAAAGTGGCGAAGTCTTAGCCATATCCCAGTTAAACCAGAATATTGTACTCTAGTCAATCATCGATGGAAAAACCCTTTACGAAATAGCCGCACGTATCGTGAAGCCAGAACCAACAATCTTCATTGGTTAAGCCACTCCTTAGTAAGAGCTATAATCCGAATAAAACTGACAACTGACAACGTGCAATATTCCCAAAACCTTTTAACTATTCCAATTCAAAAATTCTCCTGAAGAATTTTAACAACAACACCTCTGGAATCCCCCAGTGAATACTGGTCCCAGCCTCTGAAACCTCCAGATTCGATAAAGTCTAACCAGTGAGGATTCCGGGAAAATGTATCGATCACTTGGCTCAACTTGGATTGGGCCAACTCCAGATTTGTTATTGTAAATATAGAAAAACACACCCATACCTATCCTATTCTTAAAACTTCATAGACTAATAAAATAATGAGATTTCATTTGGCTCCAAATTTATTGAAGCCAAGAAAAACTGCTCATACTGCACTTAAGTCTTCATAAAACGGACCGTCTCACTTGGGTTCAACCTTATTCAGGTCAGTTCGACATGATCCGTTCCGAATTTCAATTGCCTTTTTATAATCATTGCAGTGACTGGAACCGATTCCAGTCGCATTCGACCATAATAGATCTACTGGTGAAATACAGTCGTTTACAGGGAAAAAAAGAAACTCATTTATTTTTAACAACTATTGAGAGTTTGAAAAATCTCAAATTTTGGAAATTTTAGCCGACTTCAGTTCAGTTAAGGTTGATAATATTGAATTCCGATTCTTATTTCCTAATGGTGATAAAATTGCCAGTGGAAAGATATATTAGTGGTTTTATCAGTGCATGTGGCTTTTAAGTGCAATTCTAGTAGTCCAGTCAAACCAGAAAGATTTGATAATGAGATAAGTTTGATAAGTTAGATTTTTTTCTTTTAACACTGCTTATCATTATTGTTTAACTATACAAGAATAAGAAAATCATGGTGAATCATGGTAATCCTTTGTATGACCAAAAACTGAAGTTCACGAGTCTGATCACAAAATTCGGTCGAGGCTTCAAAAAAGCTAATGAATTTATATTCTCTTCTGGGGAAGAGAATGGTTAACATTAGGACGAATTCTAAAAATACTTATTTCATATGGAAAGAAATGAGTAATATGGAATATGCAAACATTGAACATCAACAAATACTGAAACAAAAATGGTACCAAACCTAATGATTAGCTGGTAAATTATAGGATTAATCCAATAGTATATTGGGAAATCTTCAACTCTCCAAGATTCTCTCCAGCCTCGAGGAAATAATGAATCATTTAAAAGAAGAAATTTACCTTGGACGAAATTACAATCTCCAGCAAACGTCTGATGACACACAAGAAATTAAGGATGCGTAAATCTCGGTTGTCATTTTCAGTGCTGGGATTCGGCTCCTCATTAAGGTAGCAAATAGGATCACTTCTGCCATTAAGGAACCAAGGTGGTGCTGTTAACTTTTCTTTACTTCTAACCCAAAGCTGCTCGCTAATGAAATGGTCCCTCCTATCCATCTTAAATCATGCAATCAACCAAAGCAAAATTGAACACTAAAAAAAGAGTATTTTTAGGAGATTTAGCAGTTCCACTGAACTTTTCAAATCGGCATTTCCGTCTCTAACGGCTTCACGACTTGTATTCGAAGCACCACTGACCAGTTCTAATTTGACTGATCGTGGAAATAGTTATTTTGACTTAAATGTCAACTGGTAATCGGAATAAGAGAATTTAAATTTCATTAATGCTTTATGGTGAAGCGGTGGTGCTGGCGACTGGATAGCTCATAGTAAATAATAGCCATGTAAAAAGAGTACCATTTATAAGTACCATTTATATTCCTGTCTTTGGTATTGTCGTTTGGTTTGGAGGTCATGCAATAAGCGACATAATCTACAAATTTGCAATGATCACTGCCACCACTGCCACCATTTTTAGAACGATATTCTCTTCATTATTATAAATTGAGAATCTTGTTTATAATCTTGCAAATGGTGGAAGATTGATATACAATACAACATTACACTAAAATATAATATTGAACGAATATCGTTAACGAATATCTTACACAAATTCATCTACAAAATCTGTGGACCCCTTTCTTAAAACTTTGGGGTTCAAAATATTATATATGATGAAAAAAAAAATGTGATAAGAAAATAGCTATGATCTGTGACAAAATTGGAGGTGCAGCTAATATTGCTTTAGATTATCGTCGAAATTTATGCAAATTATGCAAATTTTTTCTTATGAATCTCCAAAAGCACCTTGAATCGCAACAATGAAGAAATGCCTGGTTCCGATGAAATTAAAGATATGAGAACTGGAAATTTTGGGACAAATTCTTTATAAAAATTAGCAAAATTATTCATGGAATAATTAGATCCATCAAGGATTTTTATTAGTTGTTGCATAGATTATTCCTCGTTACCGTAGTATATGTTTTAAATAAACTTTCTATTATAATTTTAATATTAAGAAGTTATCAGCCTTTAGCCACTCATATCTAAAATATATTATACGGGTCCGCCGACCAGATAAAATCGCACATGATTGTATCCATTTTCGCTCAACTATCACCTGTAATATTAATAATGTTATCACAGATAGTCGTCTTTGCTGGTTAGGGCACGTTCTTCGTCGTCCACCAGAGGAGTTGACGTATATTTCGTTACTTGCTAAACCCTGTAATGATTGGCGTCAAAAGCGAGGAGAACCAATTAAGACTTGGACCGATACAGTCAGGAAAGATTCTCAACGTATTGGGGGACCAGCAAGACCAGCGATATATGGACTTAGACGATGGAAAAAGAAATGGCTTCTATTACTACTAGCCGTCAGACCGTCGGACCGAACAGTCTTGTAGCCAGCGAAGCGCGCTTAACCAGTAATAGTGAGAGCTATTAGAAAAAGAAGAAATAAACTTTCTTCTAGAAATAAAAGAAGAAATAATAAATTTACTTAATTTTTCACCATTTCTCACCAAAGCTCTCATTTCGCTTTTCGAATGAGAAAAATTTTTTCAGTGAGTTCATATAAAAAAACAAATGAGTCACCGGTGTCACCACGATTTTTAAAAGACAGATTTATCACTTTTTGAGAATCAAATCCCTAACAATGACGCAACGAACCATTAAACCATTATTCCATCCTTCTGAATAAATAATTCGATGATATTTGTTTATCAGTTTGTTTAATTTTTTTTTCTTTTACAAATTTTTCACCGTCATTATAGGCTTTTTTTAGCTATTAGTTAAACAGATAATTTTTGCTATATTTTTTGATAAAACCTATCTTTTTCCAAATGCAAACTTAGTTTTAGGCCTTTAGGCTCCTTAGGCTATATCCAAACTTAGGCCTATGACCCACGTGACATTTGACCTTTCTCCGTAACGCAACATTTCAACCATGCACTATGAGCGCTAAGAGGTCATTTAGTTGCGTCACTTTGATAAAATTAGAAAACGAAATGCCGCGTAAAAATTTCGTATAAATTCGGTCGAGTTCGTCCAAAATTACTTTGGTACTCTCGAAACGAAATTTCCTTCATTTCCGCTTATTGGTTATTTATCTCATAATTAATTTGTTGTCATCGTACTTTTGGGGGTCAATTTTTCGGCGGTTAGGCGATCGATTTCTTGCGTGAAATTTAGGGTCAAAGGTCGCGCATGAAAGGTTTGCAAGGAAAGGAATGTTTTTTTTGTAAATGAAATTGCAGAAGTTTTTTGTTGTTTCGCTATTATTTGGAAGTTTTTTATTTTTATTTTTCTTTAATTAATTAATTTTTTCTTAAAATAGTTTTTCAGTGAAAAAAGTCGAAAAATTTTATATGAAAATTTTCAAAATTTAATTTTCCCTGCTAATTTGGAAAGTTTTTTGAAAAAAATCGTTGATTTTTCAACCTTAAATAATCAATAATCTTGAATCAATCGATAATTGTATATTTTTGCATTCGAAAAGATATAAATTTTTAGCGAACGCTCAGCCACACCCTAATTTTGCGCATATTTTTCAATCAAACTTTATATTTTATCATTTTCTTCCTTCGCGCTCACTTGTTTTGACTTCGCTTCGATCCTTTTTTTAAGTCATTGCGTGGTGCCATCCGACCTCTGAACCTCGACCTTATCACCAGTGGGTTACTTTTTTTCGTTCAGTTAGGAATTAGATATTTTTTACGATTTTTATTCCTATTCAGTGTTTTTCTCAATATTTTTTATTTTTTAAAAAA
The DNA here is from genome assembly GCA_900625125.1 of Dracunculus medinensis. Classification (NCBI taxonomy): domain Eukaryota; kingdom Metazoa; phylum Nematoda; class Chromadorea; order Rhabditida; family Dracunculidae; genus Dracunculus; species Dracunculus medinensis. Next base: position 183,755 of record UYYG01000018.1, read on the forward strand.
TTTAATTGTAGTTAAATATTGTTGAGGAAGAAAAAGAAAAAAAAAGGAACGCAAAAGGATGAACGAAGAATGAGCAAGGAAAAAAGAGAAAAGAAAGAAAATGGGGAGAAGTTTTCAACTTTTCAAGTTTTTTCATGATTTTTAAATTATTTTAGAAATCAAAAATTATTTGTTTATTTAGATGTTTTTTCTTATAATTGTTTATTTTTGAAAAAATCAATGATTTTTTTCTGTCAAGAATTTCGTACAAATTTTGGCTAACGACAATTGATATTTAAAAATATTCGTATTTTTTTCTGTTGGTCAAGTTGGTCGATTCGACACCACACCTGGAGGCAATTGAAGCCATTCATTTTTTTCCACTGACTAGGCCTATTTATCTCTGGACTGGCTATTACATCTAAATTGGCCATTTTTGCTTCTGGTACCATCTACCAATTCGTATGATTTGCGACGGCATATGATAATTTATATTTTTTTATATAAATTTTATAACTTTGTAATTTCATTTACAATTAATTTCTATTGGTTTTTTTTCTTTAAAAAAGAGTGTTTCACATGTTTTTTAATGAAAAAAATGCTTAAAAAAAGTTGTTCAGTGAGGAAAGGTTGTGCTTTTTTATTTCATGTATTTATCAGAAATGCTTTTTTGGTAAAAAAATTGTTTAATCAAATGCGAAAATGTCTAATCTCATTTATTTTATTAATATTAATATTTAATTAATTTTAAGGTTAACTTTATTAATTATTAATTATGCTGATATATTTTGCTGTGGTTTATTATGTGTAATGTCCGCGGAAATTGAAGGCGATAGTTTTCTGCAACAACAGCAGCAGCAAGGTGGTGGAAGCATTTTACCGATTAAATCTGAACTTGAAAGACGGTCATTCAATACTGGGCCACGTGCTTCACGAACTTTACCGTCAGACCTCCGAGTTTGTTCTCTTAATTCTTTTTTAATATTTGGGACAAGTGATAAATACGGACGACAGTTATCGTAAATATGGATGCTATGCAATGAAATACAATGGAGATACAAAGTATATTCCTCATTCTGAACAGAAATATTGCTATAGTTTGTATGAGTGAGTGAGCATCACTCACAATTTTTCTGGTTGGGCTCATTTCATTGGTTTTTACGATGAGCGATGATGTTACCTTAGGCAATTGGAGATAAAAGTACAAGGTCGTTCTTAATACAATCTGAATGGCAGGTCTATTCCTGAATAAGAATATTCAGAATATTCAATATGATAATCTGATAATCTAAGCAGCAAAGTCCTATTATGCTCCATTTTTGTTGCGTAGAATTGTTGATTGAGCAGGTAAGGCTATGTGATAAAAAAAGGAGGTCATTTCAGTAGTAAGTTCTATTAAGATTTATTGATTTACGAGTGAAGGTCGTAGTTTGATTTTTTATGATATGGAATTTGTGGGAACAAATATAGTTTTATTATTATTTTTTTTTAGCAAAGTTGGTTTTCTTGTCGTAATCCACATTTTTTATCGTTCTTGTATTTTTTTAAAATTTTAGAGTTGATTTTATTCATCTAATTTTCCTACATTCTCACGGAATTCTTTCTGATTTTTTCGGACTTTTTTTAAATTAAGGAAAACATCTTTCGAAAATGTGAGGAAAAGTCGTAATCGATTCTGTCGAGTTCAATCGTTAATTTAATATCAGTTTTTTTTTTAAACGGACAAACATTTTTCAGCCGCGTCGGCGTATTTTTCACGCGTTCCTTCAGATTTTGATGAAAGAAAATTCCTATTCTTTAATTTTCAAACTTTGCTTTTTCTGCATTTTTTAAATAGGTTCATCGAATTTATGGTTACAAAATAATAACTCTCTGGAACAGTTTAAAAATAAATAAAGATTTGAAATTTTTTCTTTAATTCATTAAAAATTTTTGTTGTAATAAATTTTTGTGGTAATTTGTAATTTTTATGCTTTTTATGCTCTTTATTTATTTTTTGGTAGTTTTTCATCATAATTTTTTTCATAAATGAACGGTTTTCGCTCGAAAAATTCGTCTCTTTTATTGAAATTTTTTTTTTTTGTAAGGAATTCACTTTAGTTCAACCGAACAATAGAATATATTTTCTTCTCAATATTATTAATGTTTGCTGACTGTTTTTCTAAAAATATATTTTATAGATCGAGGGTATGGAAACGAATGAAGTTGTGATTACTACTGCATCAAATGTTCCGGCAGGCGTGTTAATCTCAAATATAATTACAAGCAGTATACCAGTCTTACCATCTGTACCCAATGAATATTCGAATTTAAGTAGTGGAGGATCAATGTCGAATGATCGCGATTTAGAAAGTGCAGAGAAGCCGTTAGTGGGTGTGAAATATTCCAAATCATTGGAAAGGAAGGCGCCACGAAAACGAAAACGTTTAGATGAACAAAGACAAGAAAGAAAAATAACAGAATGTTTCAGGGTTTGTTTTTTTTCTTATCGTTCAATTAATATTTTGCAAAATTTTATTTTAGGTTTCCTTAAAGAATATCAATTTCACTAGCTATCAAAATTACGATAATTTTGCCGTTTTTTGTGGTATCATCTGCATTTCCATTTCCAAGTATTATGTTTTTGAAGGGTCATCTAAGGTAAAGTTGTGTGGTGATGAGTTAAGAAGTGATGCTTATTATTAGAAGAAACTTATGATCTGAAGAAATAAAATATTTTAATCTGCGGTTTAGAATCATGGATTGAGCCCAAAACGACATGTTGTTACAACAAATCTTATTCAATTACAAAATGGCGAAAGCATGAGCAACGATAATTTAGTGCTATCGAATGTGGTATGTTGATGATATTAAATATTTTGTTAAATATTTTTACGTTTTTATTGAAATGGACCTAGAAATTTTCGCTTCAAGATAAACGTTACATCTGAAAACTTTTTTTTTTATTTTTGAAATGAAAAGATTTAAGAGAAATAGAGAAATTTGTTCTTTGCAACTCTTCATTGTTTATTATCGATTTTTATTGATTCATAATAATTGAAATGAACGTTTCGCGAGTTTCCAAGAGACTTTAATAAATTACAGTTTAACGCGAAATCAATTTCGCCCATTCCAAACAATCGTACATCTCCAACGTGTGCTCTTCCTTGCTCTGGTTTTAGCGATGCAAGCCAAAGTCCCCCACAGTATTTACGACAAAGAATTGAAATTGAGTCAAAAAATATGGTCTCGAGACAGGTAGATTTTGCTTTTCATTTTTTTCTCTTCATAGGATTACAATATCTAGTTTTCACAATAAATATTCTCAATTCTGAAAATAGATATTGCGCATTTGGATTTATTAATTTATTAATCATTTCTATTGGATAGATTCAAACGGATCATGTAACGTCTTTAAACGATAATAGTCGCATGGAATTGGCCAAAAAGGATGTCCTTATTGAAGAACTGCAAAGGACAATTGATGATCTAAAACAGCAGGCAATTAGAAAGGATCGGCGCGTCGAAGCGTGTAAAGAGACCATAAAGAGGCTATTAATAGAGCAAAATACGATGGAGCGTAAGCAGGTAATTATTTAATTTTGCATTATGTGAATAATTTCTATCATTTTTAATTATAAAATATTAATAAAATTTTTTGCATCAGGTTGAAGCCAGTGACTAAATTCATATGAATTATATATATATATATATACATATATAATTTAGGCGAAGGCAAAATGCATGGAAGATTGTTTGCGGATTGGTCAGTTTAAGCCAACAAGACATCGTGAAGAGTTTCGTGAAATGTGGTCAGATGGTTGGGCATTTGAAGAGATCGAAAAAGCACAACAAAAAATCACAAATGAACGTAATGAAATAGTGAATGCTTCTCAAAATCTTCGAAAACGAAAACCTGCAAATTCATTAAGAGAGATTAAAAGGTTGCAATAAATTAGTTTCGAAATTTTTTTAAAAAAAAATTTCTATTATGTTTGATTCATTGTTTTCATGATTTATATCCAATATTTTTAGGGCATCCAGTTCAAGTAATGATGGATTTCTTCCATCAACATCAACTGCAAGTGGTAGTTGTAGTTTAACAAGTGATGACACCTTCGCTCGTCCGGAATTGCCGAAAGAACTTTCTTTTCAAGAATATATTGAACAAGACGAAATATATCGGCTTCGTAAAGTAAAATTACTGTTACATTTCTTTATTTGCTTTAACTTTTAAAACTTTTTAACTTTTTATCCTTTGTTTTTTTTGATTTCATATTTTCTATTGTTTTAAAATGTTTCGCGAAATTTTTATTTAACTAGTGGAAAAACCTAACATTTGTAATTAATTCCAGGAGCATTTGAAAAAAGAAGAATCGGAATTAATTGCGGAAAAAGATCGGTTAGAGCGGGAGCGCAATTTACATATAAGAGAATTGAAACGGGTTCAATATGAAGAAGCAAGTCGTTATAAGGATCATGAATTGCTCAATAAGAGATATCTTTTGCTTTCATTACTCGGGAAAGGCGGTTTCAGGTTAATTTATAATGCTTTAGAAAATCCAGAAAATCCAGAAAAAAGTTTGCTTTTGATTATTCGAGAAATTATTTTTATGCTATTTTTATTACACTTCACTTCTTATTTATCTCGCTTACGTTTGCTCATTCTTTGTTCTTTTATTGATTACTTTTTAGCGAAGTGTGGCGAGCTTTTGATTTAGATGAGAATAAAACGGTTGCCTGTAAAATTCATCACGTAAACAAAGAATGGAAAGAAGACAAGAAGGTGGGCATCTTAAAGATCTTAATTTAGTACTCTTGCTTTTCTATCTATAAGCTTCGAATTTATTTTTTTCGCAAAATTTTAATTTATAGTAGTACGAGAAATTGCATATAAAATGATAAATCTTTGTTTGAAGGCGAATTATGTGAAACATGCAATGCGGGAGAAAGATATTCACAAGACATTAGATCATCCACGAATTGTTAGACTTTTTGACCTTTTTACAATTGATAATCATTCATTCTGTACGGTTCTTGAATATTGCGATGGTAACGATCTCGATTTTTATTTGAAACAAAATAAACAAATACCCGAGAAGGAAGCGCGCTCAATTATTATGCAGGTAATTTATTAATATTTAAATATATTTCAAATATTCATTTAGTCAGTTAACTAAAGAAATAGATGGCAATTCAATTCTTTTTCTTTTAATATTTTTGTTCATTTTTTTGTTTTGAATTTTCAAAAAAAATTTTTAAATCTTTTAAAGGTTGTATCCGCGTTACGATATTTGGCAGAAAAGCGTCCACCAATCATTCATTATGATTTAAAACCAGCTAATATTCTATTGCAATCGGGCACTACCAGTGGAGCGATAAAAATTACTGATTTTGGCTTAAGTAAAGTCATGGACGATGCAGATGAAGGTGACTCAATTGAGCTTACATCGCAAGGCGCTGGAACTTATTGGTATTCTTTAGTGTTTTTACATGTTTTGTGCTGTCACTCGAGTATTTTACTTTTGATGCGTTTTTTTGTTTTTTTCCAAATTTTTTTTTAGGTATTTGCCCCCTGAAACGTTTGTTGTTGGATGTAATCCTCCTAAGATTAGCTCCAAAGTCGACGTGTGGAGTGTAGGCGTAATTTTCTACCAGTGTTTGTACGGAAGACGGGTATATATTTATTGTTTTTACAATATTTTTTTCTGTTAGAATTTGAATTTATTATATCTCAAAAGTAACTGAATTCATTTGGCTTGTTTTCTGCTATATGTTCGTATGTTATAAGTTATACATCAACTTTATTAATTTCGTAATTTTTTAAAATTTAGCAGTCAAACCAATCAATAGCAAAATCGCGCAATTTTTTCTGGCGATTTTCGATAAGAAACGAAAAGCTTTTTAAGAAGTCTTTTTTTTCCTTTATAATTCAGTACTTTTGAAGCCATTTGGTCACGAACAGACGCAGCAAAAGATCCTTGAAGAAAATACAATTTTAAAAGCGACAGAAGTCAATTTTCCTGCAAAGCCCACTGTTAGTATGGCTGCACAAGTAATTTTTTATTTCGTTTATGTCGAATTATTATGTAATACAGCAAAATTTTTGGCGGTTTTCATAAAATTGATTTTCTACTCATTTGCTCTTGATTTTGCATTAATGACTGACTGTTTTATTGTTTATAAGCTTTCAAATCCAATAAATTTTTTCTACATTTGATTTTTATAATGTTGGAGAAAATACTTTGGGTTATGGAGGAGAAAATTTTCATATATTTAGTTCTTATTATAATGTTTCTAGGATTTTATTCGCCGTTGTTTGCAATATCGTAAGGAAGAACGTGCTGACGTTTTCGAACTTTCCAGACATGAACTGTTTCGTCCACGTGGACAAGTAATTTTTATTTTCGCCTATTTAAATGCGATTTAGTGGATTTTTATAAAAACATGGTTAAATATGTCGCCTATTTTCATTGTGTTTGTCTTTATCATGAAATATTGAACATAGTGACCGTAGTGATTTATTAAAAATTCAATATTCTAATTTAAGTATTTACTATAAAAGAGAACCAATATATTCGATATTATGAAAAAAAGAACCATTTTCTATACGATTTAGAATGTGTCGTACCTATCAGTATACTGAATTGTGCATAACTGCAAAAAAAAATTCTTCAGAAATTTGCACAGCCACCTTCGTCGCCATCTGCAAAAAATACTCGATTCGAAGATGCAGATTTTTGAAAACGTTATGTTTCACAAATACCGGTGATAATCTTTGTTATTATATATACATTCGTTTCATTTTCGTTATTACTTCCTTATTAATTTTCAAGTGGGTATAAAATTTTTATTTTCTTAATATTTTTATTTTATATCAAATATTTCGATACATTTCGATTCTTCGATAATTGGATGAAATATTTCTTATTTTCGTCTTTGATAAGAGGAAGAAAAGATACAGTTGAAAATTGCTAGTTTTGAACAAAAAATGGGGAATTAGTGCGAGAGAGAAGGATCGCTTTGTAAATAGGCTCATCGGCATCGTTGTAGAAAGAAATGCAAAATATTCACTTTTCATTTTGCTTATGCTATTAGTTTTACTATTACTTTAAAATTCTTTGTATTGTTTTATCATTTTCGCAGAGTTATCACACATCATATTTATCATTATTTTCAATCACCAATTTATATCAAAATAAATTTTGTTTTTATATTGCATTTCCTCTGTTAGATATAATGTTCGCTTGGTTTGCTTGCAATAATTAACAATTTATAACCATTGAAGATGATTTTCTTCTTGTTTCTTCGTGTATGAAATGTTGTATTTAAGACAATAATTCACTCAGGGTCATTTTATTTTTTTTAACTGCTTCAGTTCACTCCTTTAAAATCAATCAGTGTATTAGCGTTGAGTCGTTTACCTGTTATTAGAACGGGGGTAAATTGTGCGGAAAAATTTTAAAATTTCGCGGTAGAGATTTGCTTTTTTTCGAGTAATCTAATCTTTCTTAATTGATAATAAATGAAATCTAAAATTATTTTTAACTTTACTTTTATTACGATAAAAATAGTACTACGATTTGTTCTGAAATGCATCTTTTCTTTCATTTTGGGGAAGGAAGAAAATTCCGGAAAATTTAATGAAAAAATAGGTCAATTTGTTAGTTGTTTAGCGACGAAATTTATTAATAAATTTCATCAAATTTAACTTAAAAAAACCAATTCGAATACAATTTTAACTCATAAATTGACGAAAGAAATTAGCCGACCCGCAAAAAAAGAGGAAGAGAAAAATTTTCAGGAAGAAAAAAATTTCCGATTCGGCAAAATTGTTTTAAATTATTTTTTTAAATTCACTGCAAATTTTATTTCATATAAAATTTATCCAAATAATTGAGGAATTTGAAAAGAATAAAGACCGACATCCGGTCACTTTACTGCTTTATGCATAAGCGGCAGGCACTCGTTTTATTGCTCTTCCCGTTCCGATAGAAGTAAAAAAAAAGTAAAGTCGTGGAAGTTAAACTAGAATGAAAAAATCGTGATCACGATTATAACCATAGCGTTATAATTACAATTATATAAAATGTCCCTATTCTAGAAAATAAAGAAAAAAAACGCATCGCACTTCTCGTGATTTCCAGTTGCTATGTCAACAAAAGAGCTTTATTTCTTTTTCGTCGCATTCCATCATATTTTAATTAATTCATTCAAATATATTATTGTTATTATAAAAATATTTGTGGGCATTATAAAACAAAAATTCGCAAATAAATAAGTCGTAAAAATTTTTAAATTCACAAAAATGGTTGTAAAATGAAATATCGAAACACATAAGAGTTATCAATCATAAAGGTTGAGTGATGAGATTTCCATTAGTTAAAGATGTAGAAATAATAACCACTGGATTAGAAAATTTTATTCGACGAAGGCAAGCCATTTCAGCCATTGTTATGCCACCAACAATAAATACAACAATAAAAGAATCTGGTGAAGATTCTGCCTCATCGAACGATGTGATTGTTGTCCAATCTTTCCAGTTATCTTTTGCGCCAATTTCGATATAACGAACCAAAAATGGAATATATTCGCCATAAATGTAAGAATATTCGTTCTGAATTGATTAATTCAATCAATTTAATTATTAAATTTTTTATCAAATTTAAAGTTATTTTAAGAAACATCTTTTTATCTAAAATATTAAAAAACATTTTAAAAAGCTTTTCTCCCTTTTTTCTCACATAACAATATTATTTCGTTATAGCGCATATAGCACGATTTCTTGTTTCTCTATATAAATTTGTCACGAAATCTGTTCGGTTTAAAGGAATCAATTTCATATTCAATATTACCTCATTTTTTTGATATTCCCGCTACCAATTTTAATAAAAATGTAATAAAATAAAAAAAATAAAAAATTAATTTCTAAAATTTCTGTTAATTTGCTTAATTGTTTGCAAATAAATGAAAATAAATAGTATAAATGAAGATCTTTAAAAAAAAAACCGAAGAGCGTTCATCTGATGAATATGCCAGTTTACGATTAAGAAAGGCGAAATCAAACGGTAAATAGTTACACTGAAAAAAATTAAAACAAAACATAATTGCCTGGAACTGCAATAGTCACCATAGAATTAAATATATTTAATTTAAAAACATAAAAATTTATTGAATTAATGTGGAAAATATATTCAAGCAAATTTATAAAACAATAGCATTATGATTATGATTCAACAAGTACGTTCAAAAGAAAAGTGATACCTTAATTTTTGAGGTTCTTTCCGATATTAGACCCATCAACTGTAATTTAAGCCACAATGTTAGATTGTAGATTCCAAATGTCTGAAAACAAAGAGGATGAAAATATGAAGGTTTTGTTATAACACGTCCACTTTAATTCATTTCTAAGATCAACAAATAGCGCCTAGCCATTGAATCAATATTGACAATATTCATAAATATTTATTTTAAATAAATATTAACAAATATTGGCATTAAACAGTGAAAAAGGAAAACATTCCACCGAAAAGACATAAAGATAGTATGAAAGAAAACACCTGAATAAAGAGTCTTTGATAAGCATTGAATGTTGCTGTCTTAAGGCCACCAGACACAAGTGACTGTATGGCTATTAAACGTAAAATAAGTTTCGGCTCGTAAGCCTCAATTATTAGATCTTCTATAAAGGGAATAACTCGATCTCCGAAATATCCTTGAACGATATCTTAAAAAATATAATATAAAATAAATATAAATATAAAATATAAATATAAAATAATTCTAATACTTCTAATAATTTCAATTAGAGTATTGCAAAATCCTTCAACCTTCTGACAAATAATCAAATCAACACACCCAATTCTAACTGAGGCAATTTTGAAAATCGCATATTATCACGAATGAATGTCATTAGATGACTTGCAATTGTTGTATGAGTATCCACGTTTTTTTCACTTTTTTGAACATCGATCAGTCGTCGTACAACTACTTTATTTTCAGCCAACGAATTTCCGCCAGGATTTTCTTTTAAATTCTAAAAATAGCAGTAAAATAGCAGTAAAGATAATTAAAAATAAAAATACGGAAAATAAAAATGAAAAAAATAATTTTCAAACTAAAAAAACTTATAAAAACTAGAGATAAAAAATTAAAAAAAGAAAAACTCTGAAAAAAATTGGTTAAAATGTTAAATTTTAAAAACCAAAAAATTTTAAAATTCTAATGATAGAAAATGTAAAAATTTATACCTTCCTTTCGTCACGGATATTGCTAATAATTTGAAGAGTACATTTTCCAACATCTTTTATATGCTGATCACGTAAAACAAAGAATAAATCATCCTTCAAATTTGTCTCCACAAGTTCATTAGAATTCGATTCTTTTGTAAACAGTGTACTTTTGATATTGCCTACAATATTTAATTGAAAATATCAATTTGCGCCTTACAAAAAAAAAATGATTTTAAAATTTCTTCGAAACTATTAAGGCTCTCTTGACATCCTTCCAAATAACTGGTCTCTCGTCCAGAAATACTGCAATCCAACAAAATCTCTTAAACATCGGTGCCTTAAGAAACACCAATTTATTTCAACAGTTGTTGTCAAACTCCATTATATTCTTCTATTCAAACGAAAACCATTAAAATTTCCGTATATTTAATTTCCGTATTATCTCAGACTACTATATTTTCTTAAAACCTCGAATTTCGCCATACTCATCCATCATTTTCCTTGAGAACCTTTGTGCTCTCATACAATTTAAGCTTTATTGATATGATGAGGTTATAAAATAAAGTTTCAGCATCAATTTTTTTAATACTGACGAAGAGTTATGCTCAGACAATCATTATCTTGCCAATCAGCCTTATTCGTCACGACAATTTTGCCAATTATCTTCTATTAACTATTTAGGTAAAATATGGTTAATTTAAAGTTAATTTAAATAAGTTAATTTAAAATTTATGTGGAAACTAGAATGGAATCGCCCATAAACCAGATTTGTAAAAATCAAGCTCAGACAAGCCAACGTAACCTACCTGAAGGTCCGATTTTCAGAATTTCATCAATAAGTCCACCATAAGTCAGTTGAATAAACAAAGGAGTCAACGGATCCAACCAACGATCAATTATAATAAAGTCAGAAATATTGCGTTCCTCATGGTGACGATTTGAATATTCACACTATAAAAGAAATATATAGTTGGCAATTTGAAAATAAAATTTAAAAAATTTGATTAAAAATGCTTTTGATTAAACATGCTTTTGATTAGAAGTGGCAAAAATATTACAAATATTCACATTGTTGCGCATCTTTTTCAGTATATCAACAATTTGTGCAGCCCATTTACCTTTGCATCGTATATTTGGTAAACACTGAAAAATTTCTTCCATTTGACGTAAAGCCAACGCACATTTTTGAAATTCGATCCAATCCTTAAAAGAATTTACAAAAAATTTATTTTTACACAAAAAAGAAGATAACATTTAGTAAAGAAATAGAAATTAATAGTAAAGAAATAAGTGGAAAGACAAGTGCATGTAACAAATATTGCTTCATAATAGAGATCAATCATTGCTATTCCCTGAAATGCTAAACTTGCCTTTTCTGATGGCTGCTCACAGTCTTTAGAGTCAAAGGTCAAAGGCTGCACCTACCTATACTTTTATAACATTAAAGACAAATAACATTAAAGTCTCACCTAATCCAACTTTGAACGGTACCGATAGAAAAAGAAATAAATAAAACGAGAAAAATCTATTCTAAACAATCATAAACAGTTTCATAAAATCCCAAAAACTTTTCTCCACAAAATAGAATTCACAAATTGATGTGATTTGTGGAACCTTTAATAAAATAAAATAAAAAATGAGGCAAATGCGACAAGACTTACATCATTTAACAAAACTTTACTTGGCATATCGTCCATAAATAAAATAAAATGATCGGTGTATAAGGGATATATTCTCAAAGGAAGCGATTCAACAGTTTTCAGCATCGAAAATGTTTCACGATTTTCTTTTAATCTATCGCATAAAACCAGTGCTGCATCTGGTACAAACAAAACATGATGCAGATGCCGATCCTTAAAACTGGACTAATTAAAGACAGCGAACCTCAGGGTCGAAGTCAAAGTAATAAAGCTCGAGTTCTTCCAAAAAGCGTGATAAAGTTGAAAAGCAAATCGTATTTCGTACTTTTCTTGCACGAGCTTCATTCAGGAATGCGTTTAGTTTATTGATAACTGCCAGAGAAGATGGTAAAATATAAATGACATGATTGTGTTCAGCTAACGATATTCCTTGAACTCGTTCAAGTTGCAACATCGAAACGACTTTATGTTCTTTTAATAATTCAGCTGTTGCAATCTTAAAAAAAAAAGAAAAAAAATAAAAATGTTGAGAAAAAATTTCTCTTTAAAATTAAATTCTCAACGAAAATAAAATTCTTTTTTAAAATTTTTAAGGATTTCAATTTATATAAAATGAAATTGGGTATAAAGCAAACTTTAAATTTTGTGCAAATACTATAAATAATATAATATTTAATAAAACAAAAAAAATAAACAAAGAATAATTTAAATAATATTTAAATATAAAAAAAATGGCAAAAAATTGTAATAAAATTTCCATCTCTTATTTTTCCATAATTTTATCATTAAAATCATTAAAATCATTATTAAAATTTTAATTAAATAAATAATTTCTGTTAGAATTCTTCAATGGCCTTTTCTCGTTGTTGCCACTGTTCCAGATGTGTTAGTTCTTTTACTTTCTACAGAAACAACGGTGGTATTCTTCTACTCTCCGCGGGAACAGCGGTGGCGTTCCTTTACTCTCCGCAAGAACAGCGCTTTTGCGCGACTCGTCCGTATTTCTATCGCCAAGTGACTGGCAAAATTTGCCTCTCCCGGCGAACCCTTTTGGAATCTTTTGGAAAAAAAATTAATTACTAACCAAATCAAATTTTTTAATTAACGACGAATCCCAAACAATTACTTTTTCACCATCGAACGAATCCAACGCGTTAAAGAGAATACTTCGATTCGATTCAACTATATATTCAAACACACTTTTTTTTTGATTTGAACTCGACTCCATTTATTGAAATTATAAAAATTAAAATGAAATGAAATGGTAAAGACTTTCGTCGCATAATTCAATGAGCCGCACCGATATTTATGAGTTTTGAATGACAGCCGCGGACGCACAATTCCTGGTGCATTTATTTTTTCAATCGCTATAAATAATGGAGTTTGGAAAGGAATGGGAAACTATTCTTGAAATTTTAGGTCGATTTCAAAAATAAGGTTGGTTAGTTGATTTGTCCTGATTAATGTTCGTATTTCTTCGAGCGGTTTATTTGCCTCAACCCGACGATCTAATGAAAATTCAGTTTTTTCTTAGTTTAACAAGATAATCTAATATACTGAAAGCACGTGTTTGGTCTGAATTTAGCCGCCATAACCTCTCTCACCTTTGACCCGAGCTAAACCACCATGACCCGCCTTACCTTTGACCCGAGCTAAACCACCATAACCCGCCTCACCTTTGACCCGAGCTAAACTACCATAACCCGCCTCACCTTTGACCCGAGCTAAACCACCATAACCCGCCTTACCTTTGACCCGAGCTAAACCACCATAACTCGCCTCACCTTTGACCCGAGCTAAACCACCATAACCTTGCTCATTTATTAGTTTCTTTAACGCGTTTGTTGAGAAATCACCTAATGTTATGATAAAACAATCCGATTATTCCATTTTTATACAAAAGAAAGTCGATTGACAGAAAGTCATTTTTTCATCGTTCTTGCTTCATGAATTTTCAATAAAAACTCGATAAACGCAGCGCTCCCACTTGTCGAACTTCTGGAAAAGACTGGAAGTCTCGCAAGAGTACCACACTTTCGATAATCAGCATCCGGCTCTCTTTTCTCTTGTTCCACATATTTATGTATATATGTGTGTTGCAGTTATCACCAATGTTATATAGGATTTTAAATTTTTTAATAGCGGCCATAGGCTTTTTGTTGTCGTTGTATGGATTGTATGTTGAATTCAAGTTGGACCATTTGGGAGAAGTTTATCAACCAATGTGCGATATCGCTACTTATATAAGCTGCTCTAAAGCTTTCCGCTCATCGTTTGGAACTGGCCTCGGTATCGTTGAACCTCTTCTTGGAGCAAATCATTTACTAAATCAGGTTCGCTATTCATTTATGTTCGCTAATTAATTAATGATTAATTTAAGATAAATTTTAGATTAAATTTAGCTTTTCTTAAATATTTTCCAAGAGTATTTAAATTATTTAAGAAATAATAATTGAGTTATTTTTATTATTTTATATATTTTTATTATTTTTACTAATAGAAACATTTCATAAAATGACTATTCTGGGACTCTTATCTTACTTTTATCCGCATCGACGCTCATCCTAGTAATAAGAGGAGTCGGCCAGCCAAATAATGCCTATTGCAGAGAAAAACTAAAAAATAAATTGTCAAATCGAAATCTAATAAGGAATTAATTTCAGAAGAATCCAGTCTTTGGTATTATAACTTATATTATTTTTATGTTTTTCCAGTTCTTCGATAATCGATGTTCAGCTTTTCTATCTCTTATTACTTCCGTTCTAATGAATATTCTATCAGTTTATCTATTTTTTGTATTAGTTTATCTTCGAACAATTTGTGTTGTTTGTTTTGCTATTTATTTTGTCAACGCAGTACTGTTAATAATTTCTATAAAAAGATATAAATCAAGCAAAAATATTATTAAAAACAAAAACAAAAAGAGATCATAAATCGAAAAACCGGTTTATGCACCTTCTTTTCGACGTTTACGTGATCGCCTCGCTAATCCCATTATATTGAATACAGTTCTGCAATAAAATTTATAAGTATGTTGTAAAAATTTGAAAATTTATGTTCAATTATTGAGTTATTTATCAAATGATATAAATCCGATATTATGTAGTACGATAATAAATAAACTATTAATAAATTATTAATAAACTATTAATTGTAACTACCCGCAGATTGGACAAATCGGGGCAAACTGGCATTGAATACAAAGGCACACCGAACAAACCCATCCTATACTGACCGGCGTCCCATGACAGTGACAGCTGGCTCGGTAATCAACGCTAGGTGGCACCCATGAATTAAATATTGACCGACCGGATAAATCACCAAGAACCATAGACTGAAATCTCGCAAAAAATGAAAAATGAATGAAAAATGACGCTATACTAGATGATAAATAAATAATAAAATAAATAAGCGCTCATCCTAATAGTCAATTTTACAAATAATTTCCCAAAGAATTTTCATTATATTTTAATGAATAAAAATCAATTTTACATTAATTCCCTTCGTATCGAAATTACTTTACCATTTTAACATAAGAGATTTTACAATAAGACAAAGGAAACAAACATCAACCAACCGTGACTTTCTGAAAAATTTGAAACGGTTTTTCAATCGACAAATAGATTCCAGCGGTAATATCAGCCGCTTGCTGAAGAACAGGACTCGGTTTGCCTAAAAAAAATCTTTTCCTTAACCGGAATTTCAAGTCAATTTCTATATTTAAAACATAGTTTTAAAATGTAATGAAAAAGAAAGAATTTACTTTGCAAATTCCGATAATTTATCCAGCTGACGCAGAATTTTTCATGCTTATTTTTCATATTTTTTCATGATTTTATTTTTTTTCAAATTAATGCGAAAAATAAAAAATATTTTAAGAAATAAAAAAAAATAACCAAAATAAACGTAGAAATTTGAAGTTTAAGAATATTTAATCGCAGCAAATAATTAAAAAAAGAAAAAAACCAACCAATTTCTGCAACATCTACAACTATATTGTGCTTATGAGCAGCAAAAAATACATTCATTAGAGAATTCTGCTGTCGAGCCAGATTTCCGCCCATATTTATTATTAAAATACGACCCTCACTATCTCCATTTTCTTTTTTAAATCGATTTATATCTAAATATGAATATATTCAATTCTGAACTTCCCAATTTATCACGAATAAATATTATAAATTAAAAACAAAAGAAACAGAAAAACAGAAGAACAGAAGAATAAATATTATTTAAACAGAGAAGTTTCACTTCAGATAATTTTACACTAAATCGAAGGACATAAAAAGAAACCTTATTCTAGTAGTCTAACAGTTAGCTAAACCCGAAACAACGCGTACTCTTAGAAGAAAAAAAGAAAAAATCATATTTTTTTGAAAAAAGTGATAAATTTATTCAATGTTTGTCTTATCCTAAAAAACAACTGGATTCAAACCATTTTTATTTATTTATATGAAAAAAGAATGAAAAACTTTAAACTAACGACAAAATGCAGCTGTAACTGCTGAGCAAAGCTTATTATTGCTAGTCGTATTGTTCGTATTTTCTGCCGAAGCAGTAAGAACTTCAATAAGTCGATCATTTACTATAGACATTAAATCTAACTGGAAATTAGCGAAGATCATTTTTCCATTTAAAAAGAAAAAAAATTTGGAAAATTTATAAAAATTCATAATAAATAATGAAAAAATTTATAATAATAAATACGAATAATAAATAAATAAAATAAAAATAACCGAAAATTCCAGAATATCTCAAAATGAGTCGTTGCGTTCATTCTTTAGCGCTAAACTACTTACTTACTTTTTATTTTCTTACTTTTTATTCAGGAATAATTCGATCTTTCAAAAATCGTTGTCGATCCTACCTATTTGCTTATATGACCAAATGATTATTTGATAAAATACCGACAAACCAGTTGGGGTTTGTTTAACCGAAAATGTCAGCGTTCTTTAAAAAAAAAAAGATTTTTTGAAATAAATAAAAAAAACCTGCGATGAGATAAGCGATGAATATAAAAGAGGATTGTGAAGTGTGGAATCGACGCCAAATATCGCAATTCGATTACTCGCTTGAAATGAAAGATGGGCAACCGCAAACGCCATAATTGATTCGATGAGAAAATCGAATAGATCATCGTTGTTTTCCTTTTCGATTAGTTCACCCCAATGATTTGAATCACAATCGACAATTATACACAAATAACAACTCATCGATTAGTTAGCTTATGTTCAATACCCATCAATATATGAGCAATAATTGGCTGAAAATAGAATTCCCAATCTTCTTCTCATCCTATGGAATCTTCTCGTGCCCGAAAGTAATCCCCTTCCTAATCTGTTCCTAAACTTATGTCGGTTGGCTTCTATTACTATTGGCACTTGGCACTTTTATCACTGTAGAAACATCTCTCCGACTAACCGATTTTCATTATCAAACACCTGCAAATTCACGCAACTGCTAATCCTATGGTCGAATTTTTGATTAACTCAAATAAGGCACAAAACATAAAAGATCGACTTCAAAAAACTGAAGATTTTATCAGTATTTCGGTTGAGCAAACAAAGTGCGATGTAATTCAACAGCTTTTTCATAGAAAAACTTTATTCTCTAAATTTTATTTAAATTATAATGCGAGAAAAAACAAACATATAGTCAAAGCTTTATTTAAAAAAAAAATCCAATATCTTATTTTACGTCACGACTGTGTATCCACGAATGCGACGAAGAATGAAACGATGAAACAATGATAAACTGCCACGCTATTTATTTACAACTCTTTTTATGATGATGAAGCGAAATAGATCCATTCGCTTATATGTTCATTAATGTTTGATCTGTTATGTGCGAAATTAACATGCATCGTGATAAAAAAAAATGATAAACTTGACATGTATAAATAAATGTGTCTGATTGTTGTGTTTAATTATCAATGAAAGGCAAGGGAAAGATTATTTTTTAATTTTCCACCGGCAAATTTTAATAGTGATACATCACAGTGTTCATCTTCACTAGGAGAATCTTCTGAACGACTTTGTAGAACAGTTGTATCGTCCAAAATGCAAGCTGGATGAAAACCCTAAAAAAAATTTTTTGATCGAGTTATTTTACCAAAATCGGCTCGAATCAAACCGCGCTATTCAAAAAATGGAAAAGAAGACTTACTCGTCCATCTGTTCCCACTGTACAATCCTTTAATTTCCAAGCATCATCTTCTTCATCCCAATATTCATCAAACTTTTCTTGGCATACGCCACATTCCTAGAATATTTATAGGTAAACTGCTGAAAATTTTTCCTTAATAATTTTTATATTCATTAATTAATAATTTTTCTTTCAATAAAAAAAAAAACAAAAGGACTTTTCCGATCATAATACAAAATTTCAAAAATTACATTATAAAGATTACCTTAGATACGACGGCATCGCAAGGAACATTCGTTTCTTTAGTGGAATCTTCTATTTCGGTTCGATCTTATAAAATCAAATAAATATACCGAAATAATAAACATATTCAAAGAAAAAATAGAGAAAAATAATTAGAATGAAATAAATTATGCGCAAAAAGAAAAAACCAGTATTTCCAACGCAAAACCAATTGCAAAGTACGAACACCATCCTATTCTTGTTTTTAAACAATTTCAAACAAACAATCATATTACTTAGTAGATAAAAAATACTAACCAGGCACTGAAGTACTAGCCGTTACTTCCCTTATTTCACGCTCTGACCAAAGCTGAAATTATTTAACCCGATGAAACATAAATGAAATGAACTAAATGAAAAAATATGAAACGAACATAACAAAATAAAAAATTTCAACAAGATAAAATAAAAAATAAACGTCAGTAAATATTAAAATTTCATAATGCAGCAAAAAAATTTAAAAATCAATTACCTCTTGTTCCAAATACCAGGGTCTGCAACGACTTTTGAATTTCGCTACGAATTTTATATTTTCTCGGAAATGCCAATCCAAATGATTTTTGTAGGCTTCACTTGTTAAATCATCAAATTTCAACCCACAATTTGGACAAAGATTACGCTCCTTGTGTAGATTTGCAACCACAGAGTCGTAACGGCTAAAAAGTATCGCATAAGATAAAAAGAAGAATTAGCTTTGTAGAAGAAAAATCAACATGGGCTTTCAAAAAAGATGCTAAAAATTACTGAAAAGCTTACATTTTTAGAGCACGCATTGAAAAGTCTTTGAGATCTGATGGAGGCTTTGGTAACCGCTCAGTAACTCCACGGTGTTCTGATGGGATAGGTGGGGTAATAGATCGGTGGGACAAATCATTATCCGTTGTTTCCTTACGATTATTTGAAATAGCAGATAAAATACCAGATTTCTGAAGTTTTGCCAGCAATCCTTTGACATCCAGTGTCGATTGCTGTTCACTTCCTGGAAACAAACTATGAAAAGCATGTTGTTGCACTAAATGCTTAAGAACAAAATACGGTAACAAAAGGGCTTTCGATAACATGATTTTTCTATAACAGAAATAATTCGTCATCAAATAAAAAATTTAGAAAAAAGATATCCATTTCGAAAAATGAGAAAAAATGAGAAAAAAATCTAAATTTAAACGATAAACCAAAATTACCGTTTTGAGCAGAAAGATTTGGTGCAGAATTCCTACTTGAATTCAAACCAGCGCGCGGCATATGCCTCAATAATTCATAACATGGATCAGGCTCAATCTTTACTTCAGGTGGAGGACCACCCAACCTAAAATAAAGTATAAAAATAAAATAGAGAATTTTAATTGAAATACTATTTAAAAATGAATAAAAAATATTATCCCGCCAAAAAAAAGTAATTCACCTTATCTCGTGCCGTACTCCATTAATTGTAGCAAATATTGGTGGACCACCAAATGCGCCCTTAAATGGGTAATTTCCCATGTATAATTCACGGGAAGGTGCGCCAAATCTAAATGCATCAAAATTACAATGAACTATATATTGATTATGTACTATAATGACTATACTCATTATAATTATATCAAATAATACAAGCTAGTAAATATCACAAATCAAAAGCTTGCTATAAATTCGGTTCAGAAAAACCTTAAAACATGTTCTTCGCCATCAATGATTACTTTTTTCTCTTCACCGAAACTCATTAAATGTGCAACACCATCAATAATTACGTTTCTCGGAGCACCCGTAAAATAAATCCTAAAAATATCCCCTGTAAAATAAAAGAAACTTTAGAAAAGAACATTCCTTTTTAAAAATTGCAAACATATCTTTAAACATATTTCAAAAAATTACCTATGAGGAAGGCTATTCCTTTCAATAACAGGTACATCATTAATATAAGACACTTCATAAGCTCTTCCATCAACAAATATTCTATTGTTGGCGGGTATTCCTTCTAATCTTGGCGTATCAGAAGAAATAATAGGTGGTGTGACAGTTGGCACCACTGTAGAAGCAACAGGAAAACCACGACTTGCATTCACTGGTTCTATGCCTGAACTAACAAATACTGGCACAGCGGTTACTGGCACTGGAACTGGCACAGGTACTGGCACTGCCACAGGATGCACGGAACCAGCAACAAAAGCTGTTGAAGTTGACGGGTACATAGGTAAACCAGGATTAGCCACGAGATTTTGAGATGCAGCAGGAATCTGAGTTGTTATAAATGCATGCGATCCTAAATCATTGGTTGGGCGAATCACAGTGGTAGAATTTATTGGAAGAGATCCTTTATCATATCGTGGAGGTGATCGAACAATTCGTGCCTTCTTTTCTTCAATGTCATTTGACAAATCAGTTTTCCTTTTATAACCATTAAATTCCGTTGGAGAACGACCACTACTTTCCAAAGCTTTATTCCTCCTAAAAATTATTACATATTGATCTTTTACTTTAATACTCACTATCTCAGATTAGGCTCCACACACTCGTCGGACCAGGCAAATTTTGCAAGGGAACACTTGGCGATAGAAGTACAATTGCCAGCATCACCCGGATTTCTGAAAGATGTTTACTACAGCCGGAAGTAGAATCCCAGCATCGGCGCTTCAAAACAACCCTATGAGCCAATCTATCCCTTATATATTCATCAATAACAAATTTATCATTAGTGATTACGATTGAAATAATATAAACAAATTCTTGATCTCTTAACGACGTAAAAAATCTAACCTTAAAGGGAAAGTGCGTTGAAATTCTAATTTTTCATCCGCTTGCCTTAGCAAAAATTGTCGCTCATCTACATCACCTCTCGGTTGTCTGAAATCATTTTTTTTTTAAATAAATTGCTCATTTCTAAAATAATGCAGAACTAAAGAATAAAGAGAAAATAAAAATAACAATGGCGTTAAAATATTATAATGAAAAATATTTTAAAAAGCCAACGAAAAAAATAGTGGTAAGAATTTACTAACATGGGTTCTGTTTTTATAACTACCGAGACATCCTTACTGGTTATCCCATTGCTATTTGAAATATCTGCATTTGTTTTGGAGGTAATAGTTGATCGATTTTCATATTTAGCTAATCGTGGATCCAAATTGGACCGCTTTCCGCTGATCGGAAGCTAAGAAAACTATTATATTTTGGATGAATATAATAATACGGAATAAATGTTGACTAAAAATTTAATAAATTAAATTAAATTAGTAATTTCAAAACCCTCAAAAATAAACCGCAAATTTAAATGCTTTTATTGATACAACAAAATCACCAACTTAGTGAATATTTTAAAAAATCTAACCATTTGCTGATTTTCATTTTCCGAACTGGAACTTGAACTTTTCTGAAGAAAATGAGGATTTACGTGAACTTTAGGTGCAGCTTTGTGTTGAAGCAATGTCGCATGATTTGACCTTGTAGACATATGGCTTGGTTGAGGAGTAACAACAGGCCAAGCGGGATCAATAGCATGCACAGCCAAATCAATTTTATATAAAGTATGCTTTTGGAATATACCCGTCCATGTTTGCCGCAATTTATGCAATGATAGACGAGTTCTTTCATCACCCTATGAAATAAAAAATAAAAATGTACAATATGTAAAATATGCAATAAAAAAAATTTTTTTAATATTCTTATAATTTGCTAAATCAAAGAAGTGAATAAAAAAAAAGGATTTACCATTTCAAATGTATGAACAAAAACTCGATGTGCAATTTTTTCAATATGTTCTTTATAATTGCCAGCACCAGTGACATTCTTTAAAATCGAATCCATCACATACATAACTGCTAATTTTTGCGATGGAATTACCTAAAATGATATTCATTTAAATTAAATTCGCGTCCTACAAAAATTCCAATGGTACTCGCCACTTATTTTACATTTCTATCGCCAAATAACTATTGACGATTTTCGGGCAAAAATTTTCCTAAAAATGCATATAAGAAAACAATTGTTTAATTCGAATAATAAAAAATTTAACATATTTGATAAATGCAATTAATTCTCTTTAAAAAAATAATGAGAAAAAAAGAAAAAAGAAATAAATTTATGAAAAATTTCGAATTTCGAAAAAAAAAAGTTCAAACAAACTTTTTCAATTTGTTGTGCAATTACATCGATAATTTCCTTGGAATACGAATTATAATCATCGGCAAGAATTGTCATCAAATTTATTTGCATTTTATTGTTGTCTTTTAAGTCATCGAGCGCTTGTCTGTAATTTAAAATTTCCATTTTTATTTTTTATAGTTTTTTAAATCAAAAAAATATTTTTTTAAAAAATAACTTTTACAATCCATTAATTCGCCCCTTATGAATTACAACTGGCACATCTCTCTCCTTCTTCCATTTCCTCCTCCCCTCACCCCTCCCTCCAATGCATTAATTCTATTTTTATTAAAAATTTTTAAAATTTTTATTAATAATAGGAAAAGCAGAAAAAAAGTGAATATAAAGATTTCCCCGGAATATTTGAATGTCAATTTATTCTCCTCCCCCTCCCCCCCCCCCTTTCCCGTAAAATGACAATTCCAGATGGGAATAGCAAAACGTCCAGTGAATTCTACTCATAATTCTGACTTCATCGGGGCCACTATGAATCATAAAATAGTGAAAATGTAATGAATGAAAAACCTGTATTCAACAGCAGCCTCTTCTGCCGTTCTGGCCATTTTTTTAACGTCTAAAAAACAACTGTCTGCAAAATAAACTCTTTTAAAGATTGTTCCATTCGACGCAGAACTAACGCCGCATATACTTACGTAAGGAATTTTAAAACGCCAAAATCGACAAATAAACCAAATCAAAAAAAAAAAAAAAATGGTACTCAAATTATTTAGGCACTCTTCACTAAGCATGCACCAATACCGCTCGCGAATTTCATATTAGTTAAATACTTTGGTTCCACATAAAACATCTTTCGCAGCCAGAGGTGGGCCAACCTAGTCTCTCCATACTGTCTCCAAAATATGAGATTGGTGATTTTATCGGTGACAATAAAATTTGCAATTCACCTTTCTATCCTCCGGTTCGACATAATCGCATCTGAGATGCATTCTCTACCCCAACTTACCTAACCTACAGCCCTGCAATTAGCTGCAGAAAGCCAGTCTTAATCCCACAAACCTTTGCAGCATTCCCCTAAGCCTGTTCACCAACACCTCTTTCAAAACCTCCCCAACCATCCAGCCCCTATCTTGCAATTCCCCATATTCTTTACGTCTTTTTCCCTTACAACCTATCCGCTCATCTCCTCCCAGCCAACTATCATACTGACCGCACTGACCTGTTTAAACTCACTTCTTGTGTGCCATTTTAAATGACTCTCACTGACTGACCTCACCAAACCGACCAGCTGACCAATCTTTTATTTATTTTATTTCATCCATTCTCACCGATTTCCCTAATTTCTATTCAACCACACCCCAATTTTTCCTTGTTATTTTGCACATTTTTTATGTTTTTTCTTTGATTTCACCTGATACGATCGATAATTATGATTATGAACAACACAAAATCATAAGCATCGACAAAAAAATCATAAGCATCGACAAATTTACAATGCAAATAATCAATTGGATCATACATCAAATCACTAATTCGCCGAAATCATCTATGAGAAAAAATATCACCGATGACGATTTACACCAACCGGTTTGATTGTGTCATCATTAACCGAACCACACCGATTTTGTGCGCGCGGTTCATTCTTTCCCAACCATTTAATTTAATCTTTTCATCTATTAGGAAAACATCAAACCAGCTGTATGTGACAGACACACTCCATATCCATCGCTTCATCACCTCACCACATCTTTCAACTTTTTAACCCGAATTTTATTTTTAATTGGGGACATTTTTGGAGGTCAAAAGGATACTCTAAACTCCTTATTCCATCCTTTTCAATTTTAAAAAATCCTGTTATATTTTTTAAAATCCCAATAATTCACTTCTAACGTTCGCAATTCAACAATATTTTTTAAATCAGCACATATAAAAATGAGATTTGCAATTCTTTTAGTAATTCCAATGAATATAAAACTGATAGAAGCATTTGAGAAATACTTTGTATGAGAAAAAATAATAAAAAATAAGAAGTGGCCAATAATCCGGCCAATATA
This sequence comes from Dracunculus medinensis, assembly GCA_900625125.1. Taxonomy (NCBI): domain Eukaryota; kingdom Metazoa; phylum Nematoda; class Chromadorea; order Rhabditida; family Dracunculidae; genus Dracunculus; species Dracunculus medinensis. The sequence continues at coordinate 208,142 of UYYG01000018.1, forward strand.
AAAAAAGAACATTTTTCAACTGTTCACATAAACTACCCAATCAATTGCTCTGTAAAGCTAAAATTATAATAGAAAACTAAAATAAAAATGCCCCAAACTATTTTGATGCCTTCATAATATCCGTTTCTTCGATCCGTGAAAATATGCGCAAAATATCAGCTGAAAATTTTCGACCGATAGGCAAATATTTGACAAAATTTTCTTGTACTAACACCACTGAAGCTAGTTCATCGACTGAATTCAGTTTTCACTCTTTCATATAAGACTGATAAACGTATGTGTAAAATACCATTATTTATTCATGCACCAAATTGCTTAAATCCTTAAATAGAACGATCCGCGTGGACCTCACCAATTATTAGCATTTTAATTTCAATACTAACAAAATCTATTGACTAAAACCTGGAGGGATAATAAGATAAAGGAAATATAATAAACTTCATTGTAAAATTTTTATTCGAAATATAGCAAAGGAAAAATTCCGGAGCACAAACGCTCCATAACAAAACTAATTATTATCTCATGGGTTAAAAGAAAATTATTATCGCAAATCCGAGTTCAAGCTATTGGTCGAAGTTCGTTTGATGTTCATTCAATCAATTTTTTATTTTTACACTTCTAAATAATAAACAATTCGCTTTGCGGTCGTAAATTAATGATTTCAACCGTTCCAATAATTTCTTCAAAAAACCAAAATAACGCCCCACGACTAACGTAATATTTCGAAAAAAATTATGAAGAAATTATTAAAAAGGTGGAAATCATTTAAACATGAATTAAACAAACTAACCGAAAAATTACTAGAAAATTTCCTAATAAATGAAAAATCAAAGAATTCCGTTAACGATTATTTGAAAAAAGAAAAACAGTTAAATGTTAACGAATAAACGAGTGAAAAATCACATTTTCTTTCTTTTTTATTCTGCTTCTAAAAATTAACATAAAAAGTATTTATTTATTTCACATAAATCGACTTAACTAATGCAACAGTCCAAAAAAACAAAAAAAACATAAAAAAACCAGTAAAACTTGATGATTGATAAATTTGCAGCACAAGAACGTAATTCCATAATCATCCTTTGATTTTCGAACCAATTCACTTCAGAACGACCACCACTAACGAACACCGAACAAATCACCGCATAACCTTCGTAACAACGCAACCGCCCATCAACACCGCTCAATTGCACAATAAATCGATCACGAATATAGAAGATAATTTTCTGTCATATGCGTAGTCCAAGTAAACATGAACATCAAACTACGGTACGCGCCAATTCAAATCGTCTCACTGAAGAATTTCTAATTGTTCAATGGCTCCAATGATTTTTATTGATAACTGACGATAATATTAGTTTTTACGATAAATTTAGTTGAATCGTTATTTTTATCGGTCATTAGTCTCGTTTCGGAGCACTGATATTGGGAGTTCGATCTTGCATCTCGAGTAAACCCGTCTTTCAAAAATCCAGGTGATGCTGGCGATTCACCTGCATTTCTATCGGCAGTTGAAAATCTGCAAAGTTTTTCTGGTCCGATAAGTAAGCGAAACGAGCCTAGCCAGAAATAATTAGTATTAATTAGAAATAATTAATAATTAGAAAAAAATCATTGAATAAATTAAAAATACTTACTTTATATTTTATAAAGAAACAGTTAGAGTATCGACTAAATAGTTAAACAGATTTAATCCATGTTCTTTTCCTGTCGCTAAAGTCTGGAATTTGAGTAACCGCTAATAATCGGTGGGTCGGTGGGAACATAATTTTTACTTTAGAATTTTACCCGACCTAATCTCAACGTTACTTTTCTTAATGTTTATTACTTTTCGGATTTCTTTAGTACAAGAATTAAGGACTGATAAAATTGTCCATAATATAATCACTGACAGTCTTCGAGTCATTACGATGCAACACGATATTCTTCTTCAGAGACCTTAGTAACCTCATACAGCATGTTTTCGTATAAAGAATCGGGAATATGAAATCGACTAAGGTGAAATAAGGTAGTTGCTTATTCTCTTTCTTCTTCTAATAGTTCTCGCCATCACTGGTTAAGCTAACTTCGCTGGCTACAAGGGTAAGACGTCTCCAAGCGGCTATCGCTAATAGTAAAAGAAGCCATTCCTTTTTCTCTCGTCGACAGTGAAAAATGATTGCATTGGCCTTTGAAAACCATCTACTGATTACGCCATATTCTTTTTTGTCCAACAACAGGAAACGACAATTCGTTAGGTCTTACGATGGATGAATTTAAAAGCGGTAATTGACCAGTCAATATATAAAGTCAGCGAAGATTTTGTGAATAGCAACTCAGTGATGTATAAATTTATAGAGGACGACCATAAATTTTAAGGAATTTTTTTGTCTACCAATTTTTAAAATTTACCTCTATCGTCTATCCAGGTCACCTAACCTTAAAGGTCAACCAGGTCGAACCTCATTAAGAACAAGATGAACTGTCTAACCCATTCATACTTCCAAAATAATTGTGCTTGCCATGTTTTGGAAAATTGCGTTTGAAATGGTGCACATGATTTGGTCATTGACCGAAAACCGAAGCCGGTTCTTAGTGGCATTTGCAAGCTGATTGTTAGTGATGATTTTTCTAACTAAAAGCCAAAGCCGATTTTTAGTGGCATTTAGTCTTCTGTGCAAGTTGGTGATTTCGTTTTTTTCAAGACTTTCGGTATTTCTGGTTTCGGTGTGACGACCCGCTGGCTTATCGGATGTGACCAGTTTTGCCAGGAAATCATTTAGCAATAGAAATCCAAGTGAGTTGCTCGAAGTCATTTGGAAATCAATCGGTTAAGTAACATTAATTTTAAAAGGTGAAATTAGTTGAGATTGGAATTTTTGAATTCGTGAATTTTTTAAAAATTTTTCCTTTTTTTTCTTCCTTTTTTTCTCTCTTTTCCTTTAAATTATAGAAAAATTTAGCATTAATTGCGATGAGAATTTTGGAAATATATCGCTGCAAGGTTTAATTATGGTTTAATTATTTAATAATGGTTAATTAATTAATAATGATTTCTTTTTTTTATGTTTTGTCGAATTTGCCTAAAATGAATTTCCCATATGGTCCATTCTGCAGTGTCTTTTTTACTTGTCAACCTGGCTAAAATCCTATTCTCAGTGGATAACCTAAAAAGTTTCGTGGGGCGTGAAATCCGCCCACTTCAGGAATTAAATAAATTTAACATGAGATATTGATATTCATTATTTATTTTCATTGGAACTTTAGAAGTGCGCTAGATGAAATTGCATTATGGGCTCATCTGTAGATTTCAACCTCGGATTTTCTTGTCGGTTTTCTTCCTTTTTTGTTTATAAATTTTTGAAAATATATAACGAGAAAAAATTTTTATGACTTGTTAAATTTTATTTTCTTGTGTTCCAACACACCTTTTATACTCCTAAAAATACTCCTTTGTTAATATATAAGTTTACAGCGATGCTTCGTGGTAATGCAGCAGTAAGTTCGTCACCTATGAGTAATGGAGCAGTGAGATATGGTACAAATACTAACACGCAACAGCATAGTGGTAGACGATCATTTCAAATGTCAGGTGCTCCACCAGTGTTACCTCAACATAATAATCCACGAACGCAGATGCAAAATCGTGCAAAGAAGAGACGCTTTGCCGATAAACTTTTGCCAGAAAAGGTTCTTAATTTTTAACGTTTTAGCATTTTGCAAATTTTCATTTTTAATTTTACCACAAAAAAATTTATTTGAAATGACTTGGTGAATTTCAGGTGCGTTTGTTGGTACCAGAATCGCAAGCTTATATGGATTTGCTTGCATTTGAACAAAAGTTGGATTCAACAATTGCCAGAAAGAAAATCGATTTGCAAGAGTATTTGAAAAGACCGTCGAAAGTGAAAAGACGATTACGCATTTATATATCGCACTCGTTCCTCGGCAGAGATCCAGAGGTTATTTCTTACCAGATTTTTTATTCAGTAATTTCTAATTTTCAATTATGGCCTATGAACTTTTTATGTTTTCTTATTTTGCACATCTATGGGATAGAATGGCTCAATGGGTTTTTCCTCAATTAAGAGCGCCGATGCGCTGAGGTTCTATTCCTAGCAGGAGTAAACCTGTCCAAAAGATGACTCCTTAAAAAAAAAGAAATTTTGCCTATGTTGTCTGATTTTGCGAATTCTCAGGGATGTAACTCAAGGATTCTTTACAAAAGAAAAAGTAAGGAATCTGCTTCCAGAGAGAAAGTGAAGAAGGTGTGCCAATGTGGGAATTGAGAGTGGAAGGTCGACTTCTAGATGAACAACCGTTGCCAAGCACTTTAAATCCTGGCGGAACCATGCAAAATAGAGCGCAACAGCCGAAACGCAAATTTAGCTCATTTTTCAAAAGTCTTGTTATTGAACTTGATAAAGATATATACGGTCCTGATAACCACTTGGTTGAATGGCATCGTACACCACAAACAAACGAAACAGATGGGTTTCAGGTTCTTTTCTTTGTTATTTATTAATATAAGTTGTAATAATAAATCGATAATCGCAGGTTTTCATTCATTTATCATTATTTTTATATTTTTGCAAAAATTTAAGAATAGTTATAGTTGATAGAAGAATAATTTTTTTCTGAAGATTATTTTTTAAGGTCAAGAGACCGGGTGATCGTGATGTGCGATGTACAATTTTGCTGCTTCTCGATCATCAACCAATGAAATTTAAATTAAGCCCACGTTTAAGTCGTGTTTTGGGATTGACTACGGAAACGCGCGCAAAAGTCATCGAAGCTTTATGGTTGTATATAAGGACGCATAAGCTACAAGTGTGTTCCATCCCCTTGAAATGTTTTTTTATTGAAGTAGAAGAGTGTCTATTTTTTATCTCCCTTTTAGAATGTATATAAAGAACTATATTTATAGAATTAATTTTCAGCCGATTTTTTATTATTTGAGATTCTAATCCGCAGTCTTAATTTTCCGGTTAATAATAAATTCTACTTGAATTATTTTTATATCGTTTCGAAAACTGACTTTTCAGGATCCTGTTGATCGAGATAATATAAACTGTGATGCGCATTTGGAGCAAGTGTTTGCTTGTAAACGAATAAAATTCATGGAAATCCCACAACGTTTGCAGACTTTGCTTCTTCAACCTGACCCTATTGTGCTCACTCATGTTATCCAATATAACGAAAGTAACGAAAAAAATACTGCTTGTTACGACATAGGTTTGTTATTTATGTGCTTTTGCCAGTGTGCTTTTTTGTCATATTTTTTGTTATTTTTTGTTATATAGATGATAATCAGTTTCTTGGTTTAAATTAATTTTCGTAGTTGATTAATATTTTGCCAGTTGAACAGATTTATTTTGCAGATGTGGAATTGGAAGATCCATTGAAGGCACAAGTAGCAACTTTTCTGCAAAATCATTCGAATATGCCTGATATAGGTGTTTTGGACCAGAAAATTTACGATATTGTGGAACAAATTAATGAATGGAAACTGAGAAGAGATTTCTACGTTAAATTTGCAGAAAACCCGGTTGAATTCATTAAGAAATGGCTTATATCGCAAAGTACTGATTTAAAGGTAAAGAATTTGCCTTTAAATTAGAATTTCTCATTCTAATGAGTTATATTCAATTCAATTAGTTTTTGGTTATTAAAAAGTCAAACATTTTAAAAACAAATTATTTTCAGACAATGACTGATGTAGTTGGTGATAGCGAAAGCGAACGCCGTGCCGAATTTTATTATCAACCACAAATACAAGAAGCTACTTTCCGCTATCTTTATCAGAAAGTACAACAGAAACGTGCAGAACTTGAAAGTACCCTTGGAGTTAAAAATAATTAAAATAAATTTTTTTGATCTCATTATTATATTTTTCATTTTAAAAAAATATATTTATTATTAATCATTTTCTTTGTCCCCGTTATTTTTTGTGAATTTGTACTTTTTATATATATGATCTTTTTAATCTTCATGTCAACCAATAAATTTATTTTTTCTCTGATTAATATTTTTGATTGCATTATCAGTATAAGCGAGAGGAAGAATTTGCGACTTTTCGTTCGTTTTCATATCTCTTTTCAATATTGCAGTGAAAATTATAATTCATTTTATATAAAATTTTATTTTTGTCCATGATCTTCAGCGTAAAATAAACATTATTTATACTTTTTTTGTATTCCATCTTAAGTTAAGAAAATTTCTTATTGGCTAATAAATTTCAAGTATTTTTGTACATTTTTAATTTTTATACTTATTTAACAGGGTTTTGAGAATCTCAAAAACTATCTACCATTTCTAAATGATTCTGCGCACTTCTAAGTTGAAGCAGCCAGGTTGATGTTGCTGAATTTTAGATGGATGGAGGAGACTTTCGATGATAAAACGTGCACGAATGCAATATGGAGGAATTTGGGCGATACAGTAGCAGTGCAATATATCGGTAAAGATGAGGAAAATATATATGAGAAAAGAAAGTTCGATGAAATTTGTAGAAAAGCAGAAGAATTCTATAAGTTACCACGAAAATTGAAAGAAGAAGAAATAAATAAAATCAAAAACGAAAAAGAAATGAATAATTTTAAAAAAGAAAAATTAGAAAAATTAGCAAAACAAAATTGGGATAAATTTTATTTAAGAAATTCGGATAAATTTTACAAGGATCGAGAATGGACACAATTGGATTTTGTTAAATATCTTCCCGACGCGTTCGATTCATCGGTAATTCAATTATTTTTGATAGTTTTTTATTAAAAAAATGTTATTCTAATTAGCAATAGTTTAGATTAATACATAAGGTGTATTTATATGTTTTGAATATAAATGCAATGCCGGGCTAATTTCATTTCGTTAAGCCACATCCTATGGTAACATCCGATTATCGCACACTTCACTTATTTCATTTTTTAAGAGTTCAAAGAAACTAGATTTTTGCTTATACTTATTATAGGGTTTTTTAGACAGTGATTTTGTCTAGTTTGTTTTCTAATTTTTGCAGTCCATTTCTTATATTTTCTCCAACTGCCACGTTTTTTTAATCGAATTTTAGAGCTTGGGTATTTAAAAATCTTAACGCGCCATACGTTTCTTCATCTAGGCGTCATGCAAAGTTGGGTAGCTACTTTCGTGACGGTAGTTAAATTTGTCAATTAAAATGGTATCCGAGTGGTGATTGCGATTCATCCGAATTATATTTTTTAAGGACCGAAATCCTTTATAACTTTATCAGTTATTTTTAGGTGAATTTGAGATATTTGGAAATTGGTTGTGGTGTTGGTAATATGCTTTTCCCGATAATGAAACAATTCAATCATTGGACATTTTACGCTTTTGATTTCTCAAAAAATGCGATTAATTTACTAAATAAGCGAATTAGAGAATCGAATTACGATAAAGAAAAAGTGAATGTTTTCGTTGGCGATTTAACTGATCACGAATTCTGTTGGTTATATTCGTTTGTTGATTTGATTACTGCAATATTTGTGCTCAGTTCGATTCATCCCGAAAAATTAACGGTGGCAATTAAAAATTTAAAAAAATGCCTTAAACCCGGTGGTACTGTTATTGTAAGAGATTATGGCATTTATGATTATGCTATGCTTCGATTTGGTCGTAATTCGAAGATTGCTGAACGATTTTATGCACGCCAAGATGGTACTAGAACATTTTATTTTATGCTCGGTTTGTTTAAATATTTTTTTTTTGCAAAAATCAGTTTCTTCCAGCTAATATATCTTAGGATTTTATTATTTTTTTAGTCTTTTATAACATTATTTCACATGTCAAAAGCTACAATCCTAATCGTTTTATGATTTTTTTCATATTTATCAATAATTTCTATTATGAATATAAAAATAATTGCAGATGAACTAATTGATATTTTCTCATCGGAAGGATTTCGGATAGCAAAAAGTGAATATCTAACGCCTATAAAAATGATTGAACATAAGCAAGTTAGTATGGAACGAGTTTTCGTACAGGCAACGTTTATATTAACTTCTGCTTAATGGTACATATTTGGCAACGATGATGAAGTACGAGGAAAATAGATCTGGAATTTCAACTCAAAAATATATCTTAATAGACTTACGGAAAATTAACAAATTAATTTTATTGAATTCTACGGAATTTCGAATGAACACCTGAGGTCCTATCAGGTTGCTTGCCGTTAATTTATGTGATAAATTATTCGCTTCCTGTCAGATTATGATATGCTAAATTTATTTGTTTCATATCAGGTCATGTGATAAATTTATTTGCCTCTGAAATATATAGCAGTTGAATGATTTGGTTACTGTGGACATTAATTTTCAGCAAATCTTTCGAATTATTTAATTTGCTTATTGGCCTCATTTTTGAATAGATTTAGGTAGGCCTCGAATTATTATTTTATATCTTGCCTTATATAATTTATAATTTTATAACTTATAATTTTAAATATTTTATAATTATATTTTATAACAATTTTATAATTTATAATTTTAAGTCTTTTACAATTAATTTTGCATATCAATTTTCACATTTTCACTTTATTCATTTTTTCATTAATTTATCATTTTGAAACTATCTTATTTGCTAAAAATATTCGTGAACTGTTTTACTTTTAATATATATAATTTAGATGATTATAACAGATGATTTGTGGGGTATGAAAGCGTTACACAGAACTTATGTAAATGTTGGATGAATATAATGGATTTTTAGGAGATAGTTAAAGTTGTGAACAAAAGTTGTGAACTGGGTTTTTTTGTAGATATGAAAATTTAAGTAAAATTTAGGAACATTATTGCCGTGGTCTGGGATGGATTAAAAGCTACCAAAACTGTAAATGCTGCACTAATATTATGAGGCCATAAGACCCATTGATTCAAAAACCCACTGATTCAAAATATGGGTTGTTCTTGTCGTAAATAATTTATTAGCCATATTCATTTTAGTCTATCTTAACAAATCCAAATTTTTGAAACAAATAATTATACCTGGATATCAATCCTCTGGATATGTTTCAGATGCTTTTTGGGATATTTATTCTCCATATTTTACAATTGAAAAATAGAATTTGTACTGCAAACAATCAAATAACATGGCTTTTCATCTAAATATTTTTAGTTTCCTGGGTTTTTTTGTAGATATGAAAATTTAAGTAAAATTTAAGAAAAAATTTTATTTTTATTTTGTTTTAAGAAAGAAAATTTTTAATTTTTAATAAATTTTTTGTATAATCTAAATTTGAGATAAATAGTTATTTGAAAAAAATGTATTAAATTTTACATCACATTGGACAATGCTATTAAATTTGCAATAATGAACGAATCATGCTGCAGCCAACATGATAGTTAAATAGTTCAAATATAAATGCAAGACTAAATGAATTTACTGAGCCTTTATTTTCAATATTCGTGATTCCTCTAAGGACCATGCGGCAACTCTTATATTGCATTGCGTAGAGCATTGCGTAGATATTTCAAATTCCGATCTCAATTTTGTTTTTAAATCATTTTCATGTTTTTCGACAAGCATTGGCGAAGATATTATATTTTTAAATTGCTGCTAATGCTATCATGACTCAAATTTTACGATAAAAATTTTTACAATGAAAAAATGCGATACCGGTTGAACGATTCACACCGAAAAATATTCTCAAACAGCCAAAATTCTAACACCTGCAAAAATGAAATAAACAAAAAATGATCACATGAAGCGAAACTTTTTTCTTATGAATTGATTTTTTATACATTATAATAATTAGAGTATATAATTCGAGTATATAATGAAATTATATATATCGCAATATTTTACTTTATTTTAAGCTGTTTTATCTTTGGTTGCCGCAATTTCGAATCTCTTTTTTGCTCCAATTTCTAAAAAAAATTGTAGTAAAATTACAGTTTACTAGTTTATTGACCAATGTTACTGTTCGATAAATGCAAATTGAAACCAAATGGCAAAAGAAATGAAATTGCAACCAATAAGACTATAGGAATCAACAGTACAGTAAAATCCGTAAAATTCAGATTATTAACGATGTACTTTAATGATTATGATATAAAGTATAATGATAAAATACCTCTAATCTACGTTGTTTTTCAGGGTCTTCCTCTTCAAGCAACCTCTGTTTACGTTCTCTAGTTTTTTCTTCTCTTCGGGCTTGTGCAGCTTCTTGCCGTGCTTGATGCGTTGTTTTCATAAAAGCTTCTTTCACACTTTGCCTTTTTTTATCAGCCTAAAGCACCACATTAATATATAAATTTGTTTGAATCCCTATAATTTTCAGTAATCGAACCTTCGACTTTCCTTCCCTAGAAAGTCTGTAACGCTTGATTTTTTCTAGACAGTAGAAAACTGTCTTTATTAATGCTTCAGTCTCGGCTTGATCATTTCCTATATTAAAAGCAAATATAAGAACTCGAGAAGTATCTGGCAAACGTGTGTAAGTTTCGCCTCTGAAAAAAAAACTTGTAAATTCTGATAATTATCTCAGTTTCAATATTATATATAATATATTTACAATATAATATGCAATAATGTAATATATTTACTTCCTCTAAGATCGACAAAATATGATGAATTTGTTTAGAATTACTGGGGGAAAAAAAGATAAAATAAATTGCTTAATAACTAACTCAGTTGGCTTCAAACCGGAATACTGGTCGGAAAAATGAATATAATCAACAGCATTCTCGTATTTACGAAGTACTGATTGTACGACTGGATCAATAATAGCTGTAACTGCTTCAGAAATTTCGGCAAAAACTGTCATAGACTGAGGCAACCCTAATCTTTCTAGACCCTTACGTTCCACAGTAAACATGCCCTGAATATAAACAAATATTTCGTTGAATTCGGTGATGATTCTAATACACAGTTACGTATGTATATTAATTATATCTGAACTATTAATTTTTGTATCACAATAAATTTTTGAATGAGATAATTGAGCATCAATTTTCTTAAAAATATAGCAATAAAATATGTCTAATTGCATATAATTTCAAGTTTCATCATCTAAATGATGTTTTCAAAAAATCTCTTGTTAAAGTAATAATGGTTACATCGTTGCAAACGCGAAGCTATCAAAATAACTTACCAAATCCATCACATCTTTAACAGCCTTTGTAACTGATTTTCGTTGTCCTACTATAAGCACAAATGAATCCATTTCATTTGGATCCATATCTATACGAATGACTGCCTAGATTTTAATTTATCACTTTACTGCCAAAGGAAAGTTTAAAATTTTTGATATTTTCAGAAATATTAAGAATAAAACTTATCAATTAAAATCGAATAAATCTCAAACCTTATCTTGCTGAGGTCGAAATAAACCCAAGATCACACTTAATAGATCTTGCCTTTTTTGTAACTTTAAATGTATGAGCATTCCCTGACAGCTAGCACGACCTGAACACCTGAAAATTTTAGTTAGATTTATTTCAAAAAGATACGATAATTTTATGTATTATAATAATTACCAAATCAAATAAGTTGAATCGGTTTCCTTTATGAGGTTTCCTTCACCAGGTTCTTCAGACACACCATCATCACCAACAACAGTAAACTGCTCTTGCAGAAGCGTAGAAACATCTTGAAACCAACTATTTGCGATTGCTTGATTCCTTGATCTGCCTATCATGTAATTAATCATATATAAGGCTAACAACAAAATTACAACCGCTTCTACTTGATATGATGCCCAATTAGAGCGAAAATGAGCCGGAACCTGCAATATAATAAATATATATGAAATAAATATAATAAATATAGTCTGCAACATCTATCAAAAAAAAATTCTATAATTTAAAAAGAAAAAAAAGTAAGAATAATATCGACAAAAATTCGAAAAAATTTGAATTAAATTAGCAGTCATCTTCCCCCTCAACTTCCCTCACTGAGATTCACCGGTGCGTCCAGTCAAACAGCTGTGAAGTGGCGAAGAATAATTAATGATAACAGAATTACAAATTTTGCAGGATTTTCAAGGGACTAACTAAAATTCCGCACAAAAAGGAAAGAGGATAGTTAATTTTATTTTTAACATTTCCTTTAACCAAATAAATAAAGGAATAAAAAATTTATAATAAATAATAAACGTGCAAATATTTTTCTTCACAATAAAAATTTATAATAAAAATTCTATACATCTGCAAAATTTAAAAAATTTACTAAAAGTTTAAATATTTGCAAAATTTAAAAAGAAAATCTAAAAATTTATGCATTAAAAAAGTTACATCGGCGAATTTCAAAGTAGTTTGTTGCGGTTGATCATCTTGCTTTTGCGATGTTTTTTCGATTCGTTCAAATTCCTCATTATCTGATAAAAAATCGTCATATTCATCCTTTAAAATTTAAGTTTTCATTAATTAAATAGAATTATAAAAAATGAAAACAAAAATAAGCAATCTCAACGCTAAAAGATCTAATCACTTGTCAATCACTTATCACTTATAAATGACAGCCGCATCAAGCAGTTGTTATTAGGTTTATTATTTTGAAACAAAACAAATAAAAAAAACGAACCAATTTTTCAACATTTTGTTTAGTTTGCGATGAATCGCCATGATAAATTGCATTATGGGAATTATCATCCTTATCAATTATTATTTCATCATCAGCATCGTCATCTTCAAATTCGGCAAATTCATTGTCCGAATCGACAACACCATGCGAATTATGAGAATTTGATAATATTGGATTTAAATAATATAAAAAAACTAATAAAATTATTTGCAGAGTATCCATTAAAAAAGAAATAAACCTGAAATTGGAATTCAAAAATGCATAAAAAACAATGGAATAATGAAAATCTACAAATTACTTTAAAAATTGGGTGAAATCCAATAATCTCCCCGATGGAAGCTGCGGACGCCTTTCGGAGTTTGGTGAATGCTGAGGAATCCTTAAAGAATTTGATGAAATCAACTTGATGAAATATAAAAATTTACTTTTAGTTGATGGAGAAAATGAAAATTACAGATAAATTATAAATTGGATTAAATTATTAGAATTAAAATTAAAATTATTAAAGTAATGAAAAATTATAAATTATAGGAAACATTATAGATCTCCACAAATCTCGAAAATTAATTAAGCACTCTATTTGGAAATATTATTTTTCTATTATCATTATTAATGCCCCAATTTTAATTAATCCCCAAGTGCACTCCAGGCGGAAAATTGCAAACGCCTTGAAAAATCTGACCTGCACCCCACACCACTGCCTTAAGGCCAAGGTACCACCTAAGGCTCGAGAAACCAAATCAAACCAAACCAAAATCGCATGGTAGAAAGGCGGTCGCGGTAAGACCAAGTGCGGCCATTGACTGGTAATGACGATTTTCAAAAATTTAAATTTTATTTGCTTTATTGGGCTCGGCAGTAGTCGGCAGCATTGAGCGAGCTTAGTTTGCTATAGTGAGGGGTATTTTATCGAGGCAGATCTTGCGGGGATCTAAACAGATCATCAGTCATCTTAGTGCGAATACGAGAGAGAAATCAATATGAGAGGAATTTATAATGTAATTTCCCATTTCCGCATTAGATTACGATTTAGTGATAAAAAAGGCTTGCTGATAATCGTAATTATCAGTCTGCACAATATCTTAGTTGTTCCTAATAGTCTGCGGTTCTGGAGGGAGATCTCTGATGTTTCTGGAATTTGCTGAAGCCATTTTTTCAGTTTAGGATTCGTAGCTCCAACTGCCCCAATTATCTTCGGGATTATTTTGGCTTCGTTTCCAACATTTCAAATTTCTCTTGCTACATTAATAATTATTTTTATATTCATAATTAATTGATAACTGGTAGAGAATTTAGATAATTTGCTTCTAACCGTTCATATTATGGCTAGCCGAGCAAAAAGTTAATATTTCTTGTTTATCCTCTGAAACATGGATGTTCGCATTTGCTATTTTTTCTGTCCCAACACGCACCTATTATATAACTTTCAAATATGGCCAATGAAAAAGGAAATTAACAACCTTCGACCATTTCTACCTAACGGTGCCAATAAAATCCATACATCTGTGTTTCTTTTGCCAAGTAACTCACTGGAAAGGTTTGTCTGCTCCAACGAATTGTCGGAATAAACCTAACTATTGATAAGCCTAACCATAGTGAGTACCACAAAAATAACTATTGTCATATACTGTCAGAAAATGTCTCGTCTATGCTGTTTGGGCTATATTTTTCCCCATCCATAAAAACTGTGGTATATTTCGCGACTTACCAAGTCTTGTTACGAATAGCTGTTATGTGAATAGCCAAAGGCAAATTCCGGACACTTAGGCGATCCGGAGGTTTTTGAGACTAAACAATAATTAGTCGTAAAAATGAAAAATAGTTCATTTCTTATTCTGGCATTAATAGACCTGATTGTTTCATATTTTGTTGCTGGTCAATCATTGCCCAATCTTAACAATCCAAGAACTCTATCCAGAAATCTGAATTCATTTATACCAGCGCAGTCACCCAAACTAATACGGATTAGCCTAAAGCTGATTGTTGATTTGTTATTTATTAAATCCAAGAAAATTGTCATTAATTTACGACATAAGAGCGTCATTCGCTACTAATAATCTAATTTTTAATTCATACTTCGTTTCGTTATTCATAATGTGAAGGGTCATATATAATGTATTTCTTGAAAATAGAGAGTCGCATAGGTCGCACGATTTCTAGTTGACAGAAGGCAGAAAATAAGGGAATACGGGGTTTTATGAGGGCACATCAAACAATTTAGGCACGGTTTTTGAGGAAAAGCAAATCGTAAGTATTGAATTTGTAAATAGGCTCTATTTGCTGGCTTATCACATTGGGCAAATTAAGGTACGTAGCGACAGAAATATAGGTGAATCGCGAAGTATCACTGGAATTTTTCAAAGGTTTTTTTCAAAGGTTCAAAGGCTTTTTCTCTTGCCAAAAGTAGAATTCCACAAATGGCTTATTATTCAACAATTATCTAATCTCAAAACAATCCAGAAACTTTATCCAGAAATCTGAAATCATTTTTTCCATTCCAAATATTCTTTTTGCCATAGTTTTTTGATATAAAGCTAATTCCAAAATAAAATTATATATTTAGATATATTCAGAGTAAATAAATTTCACATAATCTATAAAATTTCTTTTCCATAAATTTTTATGGCAATTTTCGATTTTCATATTTCCATAAACTAAAAGATAATAAATAAAATAAATTACTAATTTATTTTTTAGAATTAAAATTTTTATTAATAATAAATATAATAAATAAATTAATAATAAATAATTAATATATAGGTAGATAATTAATAATAATTGTGATTAGTAAATATGAATTATTTTCATTTTTAGAAATTATTACTATTATTATTAATATTATATAATTATTATTAATATTATTATAAATTATAATGAAACTATGAAAATAGTTGAATTTTTTTTCGATATACTTTTTTCGTTTAAATTTATTTTTCATTTAAAATTCATTTGAAATTCTATAAATATAAAATTGAAAAAATGAAGAAAAATTATATAATTTCATTTATATGGAATGAGCTTAGTATTAATCCAAACAATTTTTCTCTTTTACATTTAATGCATATGCATGAAATAACACAATTGAACGCTATAATATTTTTAAGGCTTTTTCGGTTCATTGAAGTATTAGTTTTTTTAAGATATTTCTTTATGATTTTTTGATCAAAATCAATTAGTACAATTGAAGTACCATAGGTTAATAGATTTATTGGAACTAAATGTTAAAAGATAATAGCTAGGATAAAAGCTATTTGATTTAGCTAAAATACGCTTAATAATAGGTTGCTGCATATTATTGAAGCAAATTAGTTAACTTGTTAGTTTTTAACGCAGTTTTCTTCATAGTTTCTTAAAATAATATTGCTGCATTAGCCTTATTTTTAGCCAAGTTGATATTATATCAAATATCCACCTCATTATATTATATATTTATTATATATTTTATATTTTTTATATTATATATTTATTATTATTATATATTATTATATTTTTTATACTATATTATAAATTTTTTATTTTGTTTTTTATATGTTATTTTATTTATTTTTTATTTATTATTTTTATAATATTATTATTATTATACTTTACACTATAACAGCGGATGAATTCCTGAACTTTTCATCCATTAGTTCATTTTTATTTATTACATAATTACATCGACTATTGTATTGTTTCTTTTCAGGTTGGCCAAGAATTAATTGATTCAGGCTGATTCAGGCTTTTTATAATTTTTTTATTAGTGAAATACTGAAATCGACAATAGTACAACTGACTACTGGAAACTTTACTTGAATTGTTTTTAAATATATGAAACTCATGAATTTTTATAAAAATATAGTTGAAGTACCATGATTAGATTTATTGGAACTAAATATACGCCGTGAAACTTTCTGATTCTCTATGGATATAAAACTCGGGCTTTAAGTAGGAAAAGACTAATAATACTTTGGTGCTGCAGAAGATTTCTGAGAATATCGCCATGAATATAAGCGAGAAATTTTCCGTTAGATTATCGAAAAAAGTCAGAGTTCTCAATTTAAGCATAAATGACTGGGCTTAAATGACTGAGCATAAATTATCCAGCTTCGTATACACATCATGCGAAGATTGTGGAAAAAAATACTGTTATTAAAAAAGGAAGAAAGGAAAGAAGAGGACAGCGAGCAATGCAGTGCACAGGCTCAATTATGAAGAGTGCACTGCACTGGTTAGCACACTTGATGGACCAAGTTAGAATAGATTATCCTGGATTTTATCTATCAACGAGTCACTAGGAGTCGAAAACGACTTGATGGCATATAACCAACTAATTATACGTGCATTATGTTGTAGGTAAGAAAATAAGGTTAGACGTCGGTTTCCGTATATTCAGATAGAGGGCATCTATTGTTCTTCTTATTTATTTATTTGATAGTTCTCTTTGCATTCGTCCAGGAAAATATTTTCTGGTTCTGAACAACTGTTATCATATCATTCTATATCATTAGAATCATTAATAATAATATTCACATTCTTTTCATTATAACTAACCAATAATTTAATTAAAATTAAAATTAAAATTAAATTCCTTAATTAAAATTCGAAAATGTTTTTTCGAAAAATTTTTTGCTCGATCTGATCTCTTATTTGTTTTTAAAGAGCTATCATTTCTGGTTAGACTTGGCCCTCTAGCTTATCAGATTATCAGATAAATGTTATCAGTGAGTCACTTGGCTAGAGTATAAATTACTGATTTTTCTATTTATTTAAATTTGTTTATATTCCTATTTTATATTCATATTTTGAACAAATTTTTATTTATTTACTTTTAATTGTTATTTTTATTATTAATTACTAAATTATGAATTTTTATTCTAGTTTGTTGTTTATATTTTTTTAAAAAATCAGTACGACGGTTAAGCTGTTGCATGAATTCAATTCACACCCCTTGACGAGAGCAAAGGTATCGTTTAAAGTGAAATCCATTTGATGCCAATCAACTGCCTATATTCCCAAGCAATTCTATGGTAGTTTTACTTTTTAAAATTCAATAGTCGGGAAATTGGTATAATTACGGGAAATTACGGGAAAAAGTTTTCCGAATTTTTAGAAAGAATTTATTATTCTGCCATGTTTACTAACTTTTCGAAATTTCAAGTTTTTCACATTTTTCTTCATGTATAAATTTTTTTGTCAATATTTAAAGAGAAATGCCCTTTTCTCATTATTTTTTTGCAATCAATTTAAAATATTTGAGAAACGATAAGAAAACATTTTTTATAGTCACATTCGTTGCTTAATTTTTTATTGTCATTTTAACGCAATTTTTAGGTAATTTTTTTATTGAAAAAAATAAAATAGTTGATAAGAGCGCTGATAAAGAAAGGATTTATCAAGGCTTAATTAATTAATTATCATTTATAGTTATTTTAACTAATTTCACTTCCATAATTTTAAATTTAGAATCGAAAAATTAATTCTTTTTTTGGATTAGTTTTGATTAATTTATTAATCATTAATTAATTTATTAATTTATTTAATTAATTAATTAATTTATTATTTTTATTAATTTTTATTTAAAATTAATTCATTTTTCATTTTTCTTGTCGTTTTTTTAATTTTTGTTTCTTTCTTATAATTCTTTGTTTAGTGCGAATTTTTTAGTTTATTTCTAATTTACTTCTTTTCTTTATTTCTAATTTCTAATTTTTTACTTTTTCTAATTTGCACGTGAATTATTCACGTAACTCTTTTCGTAAACACGAAAATACGAAAATACATGACAATAGTTAAACATCAAAAAGCTAAATTCCAAGTGATATCCGTGTGATAAATTCATTATCTCACAAAAATGGCTATAGTCAGTGGAAGAATTAGTTAAAGGAGAAATGAATGTGCGCTTATTGTTTTTGTTTCTTAATTGATATCCTTCTCGCTAAGATTTGTTTTTTGGCAAAAAACATCTGAGAATGATTAAATCCAAACCACAAACTTTCTCGCCAAGAAGTTAATGAATTCCACTATCCACCCATCCGTCCATCCATCCATCTATTCTTCTTCTATCAATTCTTTCGATTTTGCCATCTCATTTTTCGTTTGTCTCTTAACTGGTGTTTGCTTCATTGTGGCTGCTTTAACTTTTTTTTTCTTTAATTTTATTTTTATAAAATGGATTTTTTATTTATTTTTATTTTTAATTTAATTTTTACTCCATTGCTTTTTTCCCCATGTTAATAAATAGCAATAAGCTTAAATAAATCTTTTTTTGAAGAAAAATCTCAAAAAAAAAGAATCCGTTTGAATTTTTATAGAAAAATAAAAAACTTAGCTAATTATCATTAAATTATCATCAATTGTCATTTAAGCAGATTTTATTTTCGATTTTATTTTGTGGAACTCAGTTATCCTCATTTTTATTTGAAAAAAAAAAAGAAAATATAAGAAATTTTCATTTTTTTCTTTTTTTAGAAGCTTAGAATTTTTAAAATTTGTATAAATTTAAGAATATTTTCTGCGAGTTTTTATTTTAATATAAAAATTTAATATAAAACTTAATATTTAATGTTTTAAAATAGATTGAGAAATTTAAATTTAAATTTGATCAAATATGAAAAATGCCAAAATATAAAATTAGTGTATTTTATTTTTCTTATTTATCAATCTTATCATATTTATTATCAATTTTAAAAGAAAATAAAACAAAAGATAATAAATAAATTAATTCGATTTAATATGCTATTGATTATAAGTAAATAAAAATATACATGATAATATTATAAGTAAATGAAATATTTTATAAATAATTAATAATTAAATGTTAATTTAAAAAGGGTCTTTTTACAAATTTAGAAAATTTAGGACATTTTAATTAATCGAAAAAAAGAATTTTTATTGATAATGATAGTATAATGATAGTAACTGAATTAAGGATAAATAGGGCATTCAACTAGTATCCAAAATTGCTTTCGTCATAAATCAACTAAACCAAAAAGGCAAAAGTGGTTAAAAATTTTGCTGCTTAGATAAACATTTCATTGATAATTCAAAAATTCATTTTTATTTTATTTCCGATATTTTTAAAAATTATAGAAAATAATCGAGGTCGATTACCAATAAAATAAAATTTTCTGCGATAATAATTTCTCATAAATTTTTGGCAATTTTTATCAATTTATCAATAATTTATTATTAATGCCTTATTGCAATTGTTGAAAATTTTTATTTTATCCAAATTGTTTCATAAATTGTTTCATTGCTTTATTTGAAAACATTTATTTTAATATAAAATTAAAATTATAAACATAAATTTTTAAATAAAATTATAAAATCAAGATTAGTATAAAATTATTAATATAACTTTACAAATAATATTATAAATTATCAACTAAAAATACGAAATTTTAAAATTACAAATATAAATAAAACAATTAAAAATAGTTGTTTTAAAGTTTATAAAATAAAAGTGGATATTCGTATAAGAAAAGCCAGAAATTTTATGATGGGTAGAGGAGTTTCAATTCAGCTCTCTTTTAAATTAGAGAATAGAATTGAGCAATGCTGGGAGAAATTTATTTGTTACTCTATTCCCTAGAGATTGCTCGCTGCCATATTTCCAATAGAACCAACCAAACCAGTAATTGTGAGTGCTAAGAAAGGACGAGGACGGATGGTAACAATGAATTGATGAATTCGAAGGGTGTAAAAGGGTGTAGGCAAATTATCAAAACCGAAAATGCCGAAACCGATTAGTAAATCGAAAATTTTTTGGAAATTTTTTTACGACTATTTCATGAAAATTTTGCATGCTCATCACTCATTCTTTCTATTTTTTCATTTCTTTTTCCCCTCACAGAAAATAAGCGTTTTTTTTTCTCAATGATTTTCAGATGATTGGAAATTGTGATTTTTCTGGATAAGAAATCGATGGATAATACAACTAATGAAGGAAATTTTTGCGATGAGCAAACAATTTGTTTTCTGGCGTCCAATAATGATGATCGACGTCAACCTGAAATTCAACAATTTCAATTCTATGATAAATTTGATGATGGAAATATTTTTTCGCACTGTGGCAATGAACAGAACGATGAGCAACAATATTTCAGGAAATATAACGAAGAAGATGAAAGCGATGTGAAACGACGATTTTTACACCGTGAAAAACAAGATTTTAATAAAATTCAAGGTAATTATAACATTAATAATAATAATAATGATAATAATAATAGCAGCAATAATAATAAATATTATAAAAATTTTAATAAAAAAATTAATTGTTAAGTTTGAGGTCGTAAATTTCAATCCGTTGGTTCTTTCGTTTTTCGCGTTTCTGGCTTCTTTAAAAACGAAGCAACTATTTTTCGTTTAACAGATTCAAGCAGCAAATCTTATCATTGTTTATAATTCATATCAAATAGCCTACTTTTTGTTCGTTGATAGAAAATTCTTTCCTCAGCTATTTGCGTTTACTTTGAATGAGGCCAATTATTATGAATTTATTTTGTTGCCGGTTTAACGGAAATAAGCCTATTCCGTGTTCATAAACGGAAATCAGCATGTCATTAAATGTAGCATAGCATATGGTATTTTCTTATATAAAGAACACTTTTCTTTTTTTAAAATAAAATATAATCGTAAATATAGCCAAATAATATAAGCGTGTAACCAAATAGTTTAGACAAATCTTCAGCGAAAATTTTTTTCGTTAATTTTTAATTGTCATGAAAAAATTCGTGACATTTAAGATAGAAATATAAAATAAAATTTAAATTTGAATTTGAAAATAGTTCTTTAAACATAAAAATTATTAAAATTATTAAAATCACTCCAAGAATTACGAAATTTTTTAAAAAATATCCACAATGAGGAAAAAAGAAAAAGAAAGAATATAGAAATTCAATATAGAAATTTTTTATATTTCCGTAAAAATATAAATTTTAATTTTATTTTTCGTGTACTATTGTTTATATTTTATAATTTTCTAAGTTAATATTTATATTTTTTAAAATTATTTTATCAGCGGTTTGTTCTTTCCTCGGTGGTACTTGCTTTGTTTTGGGCAGCAGACTTGATGGTACTAGCAAGATGGTAAATGAACCAGGACGCTCACTGTTTATTGACATGCATATTTATATATATTAGCTTTTGAATATTCGTAGGATTCAGGCTGAGATTAGAATTTTAACTTAGATGTACCTATGTTTCCAGGAGTGTTTTGAGACCTCCTAAAATAAGAAGGACTGACTAAACCTATTCTCAGTTATCTAGGCCTAAAGTTAAATTATTGATTAAGGAGAAAATTATTGATAAGGAGTGAGGGGAAAAATTTCTTATAAAATCTATTTTATAAAAAATATTTTATGTTATATATTGTTATTATATATTTCTTATACTATTAAGAATTTTCTGATCTATTCTTTGGAATATTGTTTGCCTTAATTCACTAATTAGTAAATAAAATTATCCATAATTAGTGAATTAAATTTGTCGACGTTCCATCATTTAAGGTTATTTATTAATTTAATTTTCGCTATAATTGCAATATTATTAGAAATTTTAAAAAATATTCGACCTATTGACCTTTTACAATTTATAATTTAAATGAATCAATTTTTAGGGAAATTAACTGTAAATAAAGCATAATAATAATAATAAAATGAAGCAGTTAGGTTATTAAAAACTTCGATTTTTGCAAATTTGTTTCGTTAGAGGACGAGTAATAAGGTTTTTGAAATTGTTCTCCCTTGACGAAAATAAAATTGAACCATCAAACTATCATTAAAAATGAAATAGTGCTTGCTTTTCTCCTTCTTACTTTATGTTTTCTTATCTTTATCTTAACATTATCTTATTAGAAAATTATCTTATCACAACATTATCTTATCAGAAAATAATTATTTAATAATCTGAATGGTGTTTGCTTTATGCCTACTTTCTTTATGTATTCTTATCTTATCACAACATTATCTTATCAGAAAATAATTATTTAATAATCTGAATGGTGCTCGCTTTATGCCTTTTTTCTTTATGCATTCTTATCTTATCACAACATTATCTTATCAGAAAATAATCATTTAATGATCCGAATGATATTTGCTTTACGCCTTCTTTTGTATATTGTCTTATCACAACATTATCTTATCAGAGAATAGTTATTTAGTAGGAAAATTGTATAAGAAATAAAGGCTATAAAATTAATCGTTAATATTCTATTAAATGGGTGATTATTTTGATTTGAATCGCGTTTATTGTCTCTTTATTCGCTACAACTTATAAAATATTCATTTCGAGAGGTTTGCTCATCAAGGGCGGAAATAGAGAGAGAAATAAGAGGGGAAAGAAAGGGGTATTGGGAGCTGGGAGGGGGGGGGGAGGGGGGAGAAAGGGGATATGAATTGAAATAACGGAAAATAATCGTCTATGCCTCATATTCAAAATTGTTAATGTTTTTTTGATAAGCATGAAGCAATGAAACGTGTAAGGAAGCAAATAGACAGGTTCTAATGGCCTTTATCGATTGCTGTCAAAGCTTTTGCTATTTAGCTGCCATCTGTCCTTGTCTTTCAAGAGCCCACATCATTTGAGTGAAAATTTCAAATTCTAATTATTTTTTAAAATTAGTGATGCTGCCAGTATCTCTGGCTAGGCTCACCCTCACCTCATTCTGGCTAGATAGCCTAGCTCTGGCTAGATTCGCTCTGGCTAGACTGGTTGAAGGAGGCCGGTTAGATCGAATCACTTGACCACAAATCACTTTCTAAACACAACTCGAATTTTTTAATAATACGTGGTTCGTACTCTTTTATTGAATGTAGAGGATTAGTAGGGGCATAGTAGAGGCTCAGAAGCGTTCTTTATTCTTATAAATATTTAAGAATTCAAAAAATAATTTAAAAAATTTTTTATGAACTATATTTGACCTTTTCTTTATAGATTTTCTTCATATTCCTATCTCATTTGACCTTTAACATATTTATTTATTTATATTTATTTTGTTTTATATATATATATATTTATTTATTTATTTTCTTATTTTATTTTTACTATTATATATTTTATTTTATTTTTTTAAAAAATTTGTATTTATTTGTCGATTTTCTTTACGTATTTCAAGTCAACGATGGGTGCAAATTTCAATTTAAGATTTTCTTATATATTGAAAGAATTTTTAGCGAATTTAAATTATAAAATTTTAATTTTAATGAAACATTTTTTATTTCTCCATTATCATTATTTCTTATTTTATTCTTATCATCATAATTATTATTTATTATTATTTTAAAATCACTCGTTTCATTTTTAGATATTTTTTTAAAATTCTTTTAATTCATCGAAATTAGTTAGTCATAATTTGCTGGTTAGGTTTTCATTAGATTTCATTAGTAAACTGATAGGCTGAGAAAGTTGAAAATTTCGCTAAAGAGAGGCGCTTATAAGCGATAGAAGATAATTAATGGTTGGCCATGCTTGGCCACTTGGATTTTCTTAATGATAGCATTATTCCGTGGATAATATTTGTAAATAGCAGTCAAAATAAAATAAAAACAAATAGAAGAGAATTAAGAGAATTGAAATGTTAGAAAATTAAAAAATATAATGAAAAGCATGCTTCGATAATTACAAATTATTTTATTTTTTATATAAATTAATTATTAAATTAATTATTTTTGAATTAATTATTAAATTAATTATTTTTGAATTTTATATTTTATTCTTATTTTATCTTTCATTTTTATTTTTCATTCAGCTAAATTCGGCTAAAGTTCATGATCGAATTCTTGCATTATTTGGCCACATATTTCTCCTATGATTGATTATTTAAGTTTTTATTTTCCTATTCAATTTTGAGGAAAAAATTTCGCTATATTCGAATTTATTACAAGATGATATCGTGAGAAAAAGATTTTTCGTTAATGGCTTTAAATTTTCGGTTTTTTTTTCAGAAAATTTCGATGAAAGCGTAAAAATAATGAACGATATAAATCCAATAAGAGATGATAACGATATGTTAAACATCGAACAACAAATAGCCTCAAATGATGAAAGTGGTACTCAGGTTGCTCATGATGAACATTACAAGAAAGGCGCCCAGTTCGCTCATGGTGAATATTTCGAGAAAGATGCCTTTTCAGCAATCCCTACCTATCCTTCGAATCAACCTGAACCGAGTCAGCCTGAACAAATTCATCTTTCGAGTCATTCTGAATCGATTCATCCTTCGAGTCAACCTAAGTCAACTCAAAACGTCGATATTTCTAAAAAAAGCAGCTCTTCAGATGAAGTGAAGAATAATAGCTTTTCACAGAAAGGACCTGAATTGCCACCGATGCCACAGAAAAAAACAGATAGTGGTCAACAAAAAAAGGTAATTTCTTTAAATCTTCCTTAATTAATCCTAGGAGTGCGTCGGCGGCTTAGTGACAAGGAAATTATCAGCGAGAATCGAAGCATGTTTTAAATCTACCGCCACATCGTCAGGCGACAATGTCGCCTAATGGAGAAAAACAAAATAGATTAGCATAATACATTGGGTTGATTGATGCTCAATTCTGACCGTCGTGCCGGCGGCTTACTTATACTATCGCAATCGCCACAGGATTCCATAGCATAATTGCATAATGCGACAAGCCAGAGGAGAGAGTTTAACCACTAATGGTGAGCGTTTTTTAAAAAAGAACGTCATTCCTAGGGTAGAAACTTTTTGGAGGAAGAACCTTTTGATCAAGTTATTAAATAATTGAAATGATAAATAATTAAATTAATATAGGTCTCCCTTTTTTGAGGCACTTATCATTTCTAGTTCGGCTGGTTCCATGACCATTGGGATGATCGGTGGGAATGTTAACTGAATATTAAGAGATAAGGATTCGGCTGTTGTAGGAAAGTGAGCCGTTAAAAGATATGGATAATGCTGACGGCCCTTTATTTCTTATCACTTAGCAAAAATTCGAAATATACTAACTAAGCTAGCCTAACCAGAAATATTGAGTACTAACCACTTACTAATTGTTAATCGGTGATAATTCGTGATAAAGATGATTTGTATCATATATCAGTGATGAATAATTTCTGTAGGCGATTCAGTACATTATTATTTAAAGTATGTACTAAATACGAAAGTACCAAATCATTAGCAATCATTAGAAATGGCCAAGCTTTTATTCAAGAAATAACAAGATTTTAGCCAATATCCAAACATCAAAATGAGCTTCATAAATCAACTGCATCAACAGTTGTATTAAAACCAAGCGCTCAACGGCATAAAACAGGATCTTCGATCAAATCCACTTCCACGTAAGTCAAATTCAACTAATCAAACATGGCTAGTATTTGGCTTTAAACTAGCATTAGGCTTTCTAAAATACTTTCATTGCTAATTGAATATTGGAATTTACTGCAAACGAAATCAGCCAAAAATTTATTCAATCCACTGTTAGAATGTCATTCCATTCCATTCCATTCCATCCATTTATTCATCGATAATTTTTTGATTCACAGTTATGAAGGAAATTAAGCCTGCCGTCTGCTCTTTTCGATAGCTAAATTGAATGGGAATTGAAATCGAAAATATTTTTTTTGAGGATTTTCTTTAAAATTTAAAATTTAATTTATAAAATATAATTTTTTTCAGTCATGAAAATTTAAAGGCGTCAAACGTTACAGGTAATGAAATTTTTTTAAATATTTGCTATGATTAATCCAGAAAGAATTGAAATTTGCAATTTTAAATTCTTTTTTTATTAGTTCCACTTCTAAGAGCAATTACCATCCTTTTGATTTGTCTGGTACCACTAACTGCTAGGTTTGGGCTTTTTTAGAAGGTAGGAATACGGATGGATTCCTCTCATTAACACTTGAATTTCACTTTTAATGACAGGTTTATTTTTATCAAGAGGTTGAAATCTAATTTATGACAGCTCAGCCTTTTTTATTCCGAGGACTGCTTTAGCAATACGAGGAAAGTTATGGATTACCCCCTAAATGTTTTTAAAGGCATAAAATTAAATATATAATGTGGCATGAGAATATGGGTGTTTTTTTTATAAATGTGCTAAATTTTAAATCAGTGGAAATCTCCGAGTTCGTAAAATTGGGGAAATTTCTCCATGATTTCCCATCAAAACGACGAAAAAGCAGAGAAAAGAGAACTTTAAAGAAATTTTAGAGCTTCTGGAAGAAAATGGCACCATATTTATTTAGGTCGATTTAAACAAAGATTCAAAGATTTATTTAAATGGTTCAGTGGTTATCTCTTAGAAAGGAGTTTGCAAATTGAATTGCATCTAAATTAAATCATTAAATTATTTTCTTGCTCCAATTTTACCATAACTGATGCGGGTATCGCTTTTCTTTCTTTTTTCTCCCCTTCATCTTATCAATCCTTTTCCTCTTCCTCAGCCTCTGTGTTCTCTTTCATTTTATTCTTTATCATTATTTATTCCCCTCCGTTACAATTTTACAAAACTTTACAATTTTCCTTCCTCCCTAAGTTCCTGCGGTGTGGTCTTGTTACTTAAAGTGGATAGTATCCTCGGTTATCAGAGGCCAATCATAAATAATGAGCATATTCGCTTCGTTTTGTTACCAAAAGTGAGTCAACCATTCTATCAGTTTAAAAAGAGGTAAATTGTGAATTTTGGTTCTTTACGTAAAATAATATATCAGATTTAATAAAAAATTAATTTTCTGTTTTTGAAACGAGAAAAAATAAATTATAGCAAATCCAACGGTTCCAAATAGCCCAAAGCGAAATAAGAAATATGAAAATGTATCCAGGTTGTTTTTCTTTTTTTGAACTATTTTTAATATTAAAGATATAATAATGGTTGTTAGCCATAGGCAAAAATCATGGATATTCCTTATTTCGCTATAAAATCCAATTATTGCTTTATAAATTTCATTTAAAAAATTGTTTAGCCGCATTAATTCGATAACAGCGCATAAACCGGGTGGTGGTAATGTAAAAATTTTTTCACAAAAATCTTCTTATCAAGTATCATCAAAAATTGGCTCTTTGGCTAATATCAATCGAACTCCAGGTATATCATTTATTATCTTCTTAAAATTCCATTTATTATTAATCGTTAATTGCTTATCAGTGAACTATACATATATACCATTATCTTTTTGATTTTTGAATCGTGTTTATTGGCTTATTAATGAACTCTATCTTGTCAAACTATTCTACATTATGTAGAACCCTCATGTCAAACAGTTTTTAAATGTCAAACAGTTATTAGTTATTATATGATTATTATCCATTTCTCTACAATAATTTTAATTGAGATTGCTACAAAATGCAAAAATTTCCGATTGAACTATACAAGGATATGATATTAAGAAATAAATGATTGAAGGTGGTGGCCATATACTAATTGAAAATCACAAAGTCGAATTCAAACAAAACGCAAAACCACGAATTGATGCTCGAAGTGATCATAAACGATCACAATCTGTCAAAAAGGTTTTCGAAAATTTCTAATATTTTCTTAAATTATTACTGTTAGATTCATTCTCATTAGGCTCTAAAATTCGCTTAATGCTACCTTAAATATTTTCAAATATGTATTACAAAAATCCATGGTGATGCTGGCAATTCGCCGTTACTTCTACTCCATAACTCCCTGGCAAAATTTATCTGGTCCGATAAGCCAATTGAGCAAGCCTAACCGAACATGGCAAGCGTTCTTGGAGAAAAAGACATTTCTCTCAAATCTGCAATTAAGCGCATTCATTGTCTATTTGTGTACGAATTATAGTTCCATAGATTATAGGTTTTTTTCTTTCCTATCTTTGGAAAATACGCATTAAGCCTGAGCGTTCTTATAAAATAATTTTTCAAAAATAATTTGTGAATTTTTCTTTTCTGCGCATTATTACAAATTATGATGGGTTTTTTTATTAATATATGTTAATATATGCTAATAATAGGATATTTTATTTAGATACCCACACAAAAACTCGAATGGAAAGCTGAATCCAAAGTTGGCTCATTAAGCAATATTACGCATAAACCGGCGGGTGGCAATGTGAAAGTAAGTTATTTTATTTAGCATATTATAATATAATAAAAAATATTCGTAAAAAAATCTTTCACCTCCTGTGGTTGGTTAAGATCATCCTCATTCTCGGGTCCTTTACCAGAGGTTTGGGAAATTGTTTCTGAGAAGTGTCTTGGCTGCTCCTAATGTGCTTTTTTGGATCAGCGTTGCTGTTTGAAATCTGCCGAAACTGTTTTTCTAGTTTAGAGTACACCAGTTATCACTGGAATTACTTTGGTTATTCTCTATTCCTCTTCCAGCTTTAATCTTTCTCTAACTTTTCATGTTCCTTCTTCCTAAACTTTCTCTCATTTGCTATATCTATCACTAGTGCTGATTCTTATCTACTACCTCGATGTACGTTTGGTTGATTGGCAAGTGCTTATTTGTGTGTTTCTATGGAAAATTCCCAAAGGATTTTCGCTTCATTAGTCTTCACGATTTTGCGAGGAACCTTCTATGTAATATTAAGTCCAAGCCACATTTAGTGGACATTCCTATAGACTAATGCCGTTGCTGCGGCTTATATTCCGCCATTATATGTTGGATTTTTTCTAGGTTATTTTATACAATCTGCACTTAAAATCTCGTCTAGTGTGGTAGGTCTCTCCTTCAATGGATCTGGCGCTTATTGCCTGTCTTGTGCTGGAATGAGCGCCCCTAGTTAAGATTTCTCAATATCAATTATCCCATCATATATATATAAATCGCTTGCATGACCCGGATTTTTATATAGACTTACTCCTGCGGGGAATTTTAAATCGAAACGATTCCCTTCAGTTTTTATGGCACTAAATTGTTTTTCTTTTATTACGTGGATTTTTCTTATTTTTACAGCGATTTTGTTCATTTTTCAATTTTTTTTAAAGATCCCGACAACGAAACTGAAATGGAAAGCTGAAAGTAAAATCGGTTCATTGGATTCAAAGAGTCATGGCAACTCAAGGGCTTCACTGGATTCAAAGGATCATGGCAACTCAAGGGCTTCACTGGATTCAAAAGGTCATGGCAACTCAAGGGTACCCATTTGAGACTCATTTTTGATAGATATAACATTGGTTTATCTTCATCTGTAAGAAAATTTTTCTAGGAAAACGCTTCAAAATCCACATCACAAACTTCATCACGAACTTCATCCTTTCACAGAGCGGATAACAAGCAAGAAAAAAATGAACTAAATTTGCCTGGCGCTAGAGATCCAATCGATACAACGGAAGCATTAGGTTTATAAAACGTTTTTAATGAACTGAATCATTTATCTCGACGAGTAAGTCAAAAATGATTTGAATTTCAGATCGTTTTTTTTTTAATTTATAAGTGATCTCACCATGCAATATATCTTTTTGTGATTTTTTCTTTCAACTTTATTTTTATGCAAGCAACGATGTGTCCGCGAGTTCATTTTTTTCTTCTAATATCATTCATCACCTTTAATTTATTTTGGTTCACTGGCTAAGAGGATGAGACCTCTTCACCGCAAGAAATATATGGACCTAGAACATCATCACGATCTTCTAATAATCAAAAATATTCCTTTTAGTAAGTGGTTTAGATCAAAAATTAACTTCTCGTTTTTTTTTGAGTGTCAGGAAGTTCCATTTAACTCTAACTTAACTCCTTGTTATGTATCAATTTGTAATAATATGAAAATAAAACCTAACAGTGAACCTGTAATGAGAATCTACCATTTCGCAATAAATACAAATTCCCCCATAACACATCTCATAAATGTATTCACCGTGTTTCTACTCCATTTCCTTAGTACCAATGAAGCAAATACTATTTAATTATTGAACAATTTCGAAAAATTTCAAAAAATTATTTATTTTATGGAAAAAATAGCTTGAAAAGAAAAAAATCGCAAATAGACCTATGATTTTGATAAACAAAATAGCATAGATGCTTATAAAGGATCCATACTAACATAAAATTACAATGAAATTATCGAAATGAAATATAATAAAAGATTAGCTAAATAAAAGGAAGATTAGTTAAACAACATTACTTGAGTATATTTAAAATATATCAAAAAAAATATTTTCGTATTCAAAATCAAAAATTAAAATAGGGAAAAAATCAGAAGTAGTTTTGGTGAACTTCTAGAGTTCGATTAAAATCTCGTTCAAAAAAAACGTCCATAATTTAAATCCAATCAATCACCCTGAGTTGCAAACGTGCAAAATTATTATATGGCTCGTGGAATGCACTCACAAACCAACAATGGGCACTATTTCCGATACTATATATTATTATAATTATACATGAATGGATAGCCAAGCATAAGACAAAGCAATGAACGAGAAAGAAAAGAGCTAAAAAAAAAGAAAAACAAAAATTGACAGAGGTTGTTTTAACAAACAAACAACTGACAAGACCCGTAACCTTTCAAATCCCTAATATATTTCATGATCTCATTATTAGGATGAAACAAAAGGCTCAAAATAATTTTATATTATATAAATATATATTTATATTCATATATTAATGTGAGCCATAAAAACGTATCGTTATGAGGCATTATTATTATTAAAAATTAAAAATGATCGTTTCTACAAAATCAAATACTCGTAAATAATATTATATAATGGAACGCTTGATAAATAAAAACAAATAAATATACAATGAAATGAAAATAAGAGACACCGATTTAATTTTGCGCGAACTGCCTTTCGAGTTCTTCTACGCTTATGCAATTTGCAGACGGTGGAAGACGGTCGACAATGGACGGCAATCCGCTTCTACCTGCAAAATTCAAATGAATATTTTGATAAAAATTTAAAATAACCGGAAAAATAATCTGCATTGATAGTTGGTAATTTTCTAATTAAAACCGAAAAGAAAAAGTGGAAATCGAATTAAGAACTATAATGGGAAATAACGGGAATTTAGGCAACAAGATATATAACAATAAAATCCGAAGAAACAAGAGTACAGCCTCAACACAGTTTAAATGCCAATTTTCTGATATCGATTTCCAAGTTTCAAATTGATTCCTTCATGTTATCTATTCACAACATTCGCAGAACCGTTCTTTTTAAAATAACTGTAAAGATATAATATATAATATACCTGAAATGGGTACACGGGAAGATTGATTTGCTACCAGAGATGAAGCAGGCTGTAAGAGTTTTTCAATCGGATTTTGTGGTCCGAATGAAGAGGCAGTGATTGGAACGCAAGGCTGATTAGCAACAGTATTAGACATGAACTGAAAAGAATTATTATCAATCCTATTTAAAATAGACAAAAAATATTAGGAATATTACAAAATAAATCAGTAAATGTAATCATATATAAAAATTAAGAAACGAACCACATCTTGCTGAGAACCTTGGATATGATCCACACCTTGATCCGAATTCTGAATTGATAAAGCACAAGCACGTGCATCTCGCAAAAACGTCTGTGCAATTTGGCGCTGCTGTTCTGCTTGCAACATGGCAGGGAACTGTGGACCGAGATTGGCACCAGGTAATACTGGTGGTCGACAAAAACCAGATGAAGCATTCGCACGAATCGAAGCAACAAATTGAGCATACTGCTGCATTTGCTGTACTTGTAACGACTGTTGCTGCCTAGGTTGCAACATTGAAAGATGCTGCATTAATTGATGCTGCTGCAATTGTTGATTCTGGAGCATTAACAAAGTGTTGGAGTCAAAGTTTGCAGCGGCATTCACGGAATCAACAACATCTGCTGAAAAAATTCAAAGAAATTTAAGTAGGAATTGATAAAAATTCGTAAAGTGGAATAAGAAAAATAAAATAGAAAAATAATTTGATTAGAATATAAGTTTTCTTAATATTTTCAGATTTTAAAAAATATGGACAAGAAATTTTCGAATTTCGTAATTTCAGGACACGTCTGATAGCTTTATAGAATAAAAAAACACGGAAATTTTGGAGCAAACTTATAATACCTTGAAAAAACTTGAAGAACTTTACCATTTTTTCGAAAAAATCAACCACTAATCGCTTCAAGTCATTTTTAAAAGAGCATAAAAAAATAATAGATGAAAAAAAGCAAAATTTCAAAATTTCATACTAAAATTTCAAAATACAACAAAAAAGAAATAAGATTAATGGATTGAAACTTTCGACAAATAATCCTTAATTTTAAATTAAATCTGGGCTTGTCCAAAAGTAGAAAAGTACTTTTTTGAGCAATTTTCGATTCAAAATGATTTGTTGCTTTTTCTTCCGCATTTTGCTTGGTTAAATGTCGAATTACTGAGGTGGGCATGAATGAATTCGACATTGGAGTCGCAGATGAATTTGTATTTGGTAAAACCCGCATCATTTTTTTCATTCCTTGTTGCTGATGAACAATGACGCTACAAAAAGATTTTACTCAATAGATGTGTATACTTTAGTATGAAAGGAATAAAAGAAAAAGGAAGAAAATTTTATTCATTTCCCAATTTTCCAAAGAATTTAAACTTATCTTATTTCCTAAAGAATTTGAACCAAAAAAATGGGTTACCCAGACACCAATAAATATTGTTCGTCTTAGCCAAATAGTCAATACGAATGCGTAAATTGGAAATTCGAAATCAATAAATAAATGAAAGGAATAACAGTTGAAATGATATAAAGTGGTTTTTTTCACTAGCTATTAATTATATGTGAAACATATAATTCATTCTATCTTTCATTCCACATTCTCCCCTTCAAAATCTGTCATAAATGATCAGCTTTTTTTTTTTATTTCTAGAGCATAAACACTGTTACAAATAGATGTCACCAACCACTTCAAATCTATATCAATCAAAACCCTTTCGTTGTTAAACTGTATTGTATTCAACCACTTATTGATCAAACAAATTTGTTCAATAATTAAGGATTTAATACCAAATCTATGCAATTTATTCAGCAATCAAGGTAAGTAAATTTCAAATTTTTTAGTATGTGTGAAAATTGTATTAACAAGAATCACAGTTGCAAACCTTGGTGACGCATATGATGAAATACCATCAAAAGATTGAAAATTCTGGTTCATATGCAAATTGCGAGCCTGTTGATCATCAATTATGGCAGAACGATGATGAACTTGACTGAAGGGAAATTCATGTCGCATAGAAACAGGGCTTGGTTCACCTATATGATGCATATGTAGCCCGCGATCAATTTGACTAGCATTAGAAATACACGAATTTGAAGTACTCATAGGAACTCCAAAGTGAGAATTAAAATTTTCCGCAGTACTTCTCTGTTGCTGCGATAATTGCGATAACCTGTTGAGGAGATGGGCTTGCTGATAGGGATCGCCTAATGGATTTCCTTTGGATCCAGCTATCTAAAAATTTACTCCTCGTATTATTTTTCAACCGAAAGTACAAGATGAAAATGAATCGAGAAAAGGATCGAAAACTGAGAAAAAAAAGTGAAGCAAATACTTGAGAATGGATGCTCGGATTAACATTTTGAGTAGCTGACTGAGAATTAAGCCTTAAGGCTCTTAACTGATTGATTTCATTAGATAATCCAGGAGAATTAAGTAGTTCAGCTTCTATCTGAAATCCTCGTTCCAAATCTTCCACATGGACAGGTCCTCGAAGTGATGCAATATTTGGCTAAAAATAAAGGAAAATAAAAAAAAAATGTGAAACTAAAGAGAGCTTCATAAATGGATGAAATTCATAAACGATAACCAAATTCTGAACATGCTGATAACGTTCTTCATTCGCCGAACTGTCAAAAAGCCTTTGGAGGATCGGGTTTGCAAGTACATTTTTTTCACTGGCATAATCTGATGTACCTGGCCTCGCATCAATACTATGATTTTTCTGATGTGAAGCAGTTTCCGCACCAACATCCGAAGTACCAGCGGTCACATCATAAGAATTCGATACTAAAATTAATCCTCACTGTTCCGCTTTTATTCCAGAGATTAGTTTTTTGTGATAAGAAGTCCAAAAAATTTAAAAAATGGTTTAAAATTGATTAGAACTAAATCCATGAGAAATTAAACAAAAATTCAGAAAATTTTTGAATAGAAGCACATTTAAATGATAAAAATATATTAAATGAAAAATTTTAAAACATACAAGGGTTAAAAT
Source organism: Dracunculus medinensis (assembly GCA_900625125.1). Taxonomy (NCBI): domain Eukaryota; kingdom Metazoa; phylum Nematoda; class Chromadorea; order Rhabditida; family Dracunculidae; genus Dracunculus; species Dracunculus medinensis. The sequence continues at coordinate 242,729 of UYYG01000018.1, forward strand.
TTTCATTGCTAGAGAAGAATCGACAAAAAAGACTTTGTGCTCTTGGCTCTTCATTTGGAATAATCGAGTTCTTTTTACTCTAAAATTAAACTTGATGAGTTAATATCATCAAAATACAAAAACCATCGCTGGAAAGAATGGCGAAATCGAGCAATAAAATATAAGAAATATATTATTACATTGATGAGATTGAGATCATTTTCTTCGAGGATTCCCATGACAGCTGCGAATTCAACATCCGAATCAGGCAAATGTTTACTGATATGAGAAACAGAAGGCGCCACATTATTTTCTGATTTTGATAACAATGAATCATTTTTTTGTGAACAAGTGTCATTTGAAGTGATCTTTTCCTTTGAAAAATCGGAAGCTATTGAAACCTGGGAATTTAAGCACATTTGCAGTTCGGGTACGTCACCATCTTTCTTCTTTTTGTTAGCTACAATAGAAAAAAGATATTGAATAAATAACTAAAATTTAGAAGCAAAACTGATAAAGCGCATGCCTTAAAAGTGATAGAAACTACTTAAAAATGAATGATTTTTTCGAAGTAAAATATGACACTTCCAATTCCTTGATATATTTCTTAATATAAATTTCAGATAACAAAAAATATGAAAAAAATTGAACTTTGTTCACTGAAAATTTTATCATATAATTTAAAATATTTCTTGAAAATGTACCATCATCTTCAAACCCTTTAAGCTCAACGACATCATGTATAGATTCGGCTCCATCATCAAGCCATTCGGGAATATTCTCACCTGCTGCAGCATTCTGCTTATTTCGCTAAAATATAATTTTTAATTTTCTAAAATATAATTTTGACAATTTTTCAAGTTTTTTGAAGAATGAACCTGAACAGAAGAATCCTTGTGAAAATTTGGATTGAATGATACATCGCTAACATTGCGCCAATGACCATCACTCGTATGTACACTATCTTTTGCGAAGCGAGATCGAACAAAACTGAGCTGTTCGCCTTGTGCATTCTTTTGCTAGAGAATAGAAATAAACATAAGAAACATAAGAAAAAATATAAAAAATATAAAAATATAAAAAAAATATAAAAAATAAATTAAATAAGTTCGAAATTTTAAAATACTGTAATTTTCTTTTCAAAAAAACTTACAAATGAAGGTTTAAATTCAGAAGCAGAAGAATTTTTGGAATAAAAAACTTGATTAGATCGCCATGTTCCTTTGGATGCTGTATTTTTTTGGGTTTCGCCATCTATTTATTAAAAATTATCATAAATAAAAATTTAAAATGTTAAATTTACAGCAATTAAAATAAATAAAACAAAAATAGTAACAGTCAAATAATGATCTTGAATAAAAAAAAGATGAAACAACAAATATTTCTACTTTCATACATATCCCTTACTTATTACTTATTTTCAAGTTAAATAATTGAATTAAGAGGAGAAATAAGAAAATTTCTAAAAAAAAACCTTTTTTGGTTGGTGAAGCAGCACGACAACCTGAAGAAAAACCTCGCCTTTGTGGAGATAAAACAGTAGATTCGTTTTCAAGCGCTTCCGCTTTCAATTTTTCTTTACGCTTCGATGCTGCATTTGGACGATTTTCAATTCCCTCACAAATCCAACGATATTCAACCCATTTTTCCGGCATAAATTTACCTTGATCACTGAATAATGATCACTGAATTTAACAAACTGCTGGTTGCAGTAATAATAACAATAATAATTTGAAATATTAAAGATAATCCAAAATCCAATATTAAAGAAATGTGATAAAGATTACTTATCAAAATCAGTAGATAAATAAACTGGACGTTTATTGCTAGCAGGTGCATCACGTAATGCAAGCATTTCATTTCGAGTATAACGATACTGTTTGTGAATATCAGCCGGACAAGATAATACAGCAACTCCATTATTTTCATTATCAACCTTACTGAGATTATTTTCGCTTGTATTTTGAGAATTCAACATTATATACACTAGCTAAAAAAAATTGTTCAATATAAGATTTTTTTTAAAAAATGAATAATTGGCGAAATAATGAAAATAATTAAACCATTGGCTTCAAGGTTTGATTTCAAAACTTTAAATCCAATAAAAAAACGAAGTTAAAGTATTAAAAAAATCCCAAGAATTATTAATAAATTATTAATAAAAAGTACCAAAATAAACAAAGAATATATAACGAAATATCGAAATGGAAGTTTGTTCTGGATAAATAAACAGTCATGATAAAAAAATATTGAAAACCATTTAATGGAAAATAGTGGTGAATTTTTGTTTTATGTAAAAAGTAAGTAAATCAATAAGTGAGTAAAGTAAGAAAGTAAGGTAAGTAAAAATAAGTAAACATTAGCGCTGACAACTCGCTATGTTTGTTCCACTTAGTGTTAGTATGATTTAAAATTTTTATCTTAGACCAAATGCAAGTGCCAATAAAATAATTTTTATTGAATGGAATACAAATAAGTTACCAATCAGGTTAGTAGCAGTAGCCAGATTTTCTAACGATGAGTTTATACTAGTCGAGGCAGGGATTGAAAGCTATCCTCTCAATATGATAATCTGAACCATTACTCACTATTCTGCCCTTGCTTCCCGCATACTACATGATTTAACATTTGTTGTTTGCCTATTTGTATCATTAATTTTAGACAAACTTTTCCTCTAGAATGTAAAAAAAGAACAACTGCAACAATGAAAATAAAAAACTGGAAAAGTTAAGAGAAAAAATGATTTACAGTAATAGATGGAAAAAAATTTATTTTCAATAATAAAATACTACCGTATGAAACAAAAAAAAATTCTGTTAGACTAATCCCACCTCACCCCACATCTGAAGGAAAATTATTTGGGAACTGAGGGTGTATAGGTTCACCTGTATACTCTCGAGAAGTGCAACTCCTCGTTGCCAACATTATGCTCTTCATAAAAGTTTTTTAAATGGACGTTTGCTATCAAAATACCTCCAAGTAATCATTTTTCATAAAGTATCTCATCTTATCTAATATGGTTAGTTAAATCACCACCGAATTTTTTTACTTTTTCTCTTCCTTTGCCTTCATGAAACTCGCACCATCTTAGACCAGATGGAAGTGCCAATAAAACTATTTTAAATTCAATGGTCAGGAAAATTAAAAATGGTTCCAAAAAAACAAGTTAGCTAATTGAATAACTTGTATATAAATCACTATGAAAGCAATGGTACGAACATGCAATCTAATTCGGTCATATAATCAAAAAACGAAAAAAAAACTGTAGAAAGAGAAATAGGTTAAAATATAGCAAAGAAAACCGTACTATATTGCAGCCGCCGCATCAAAATTATAAATGAAAACATATGTTAGGTTTTTTTCATCATCATTATCACTGTTAATATAATTATCTTTTAACTGATACATTCAAACAGGCGGCCTAGCTGTGGTAGCTTGGCTGGGGCTTCTTTCAATTATCACCGTATGCGATATATACGCGCTTGCCTTCTTCATTACGCATTTTTTATTTGTGCGGAAGCTGCGTTATAGCATTTTTTCTATACTGCATTTTAATGGAGAAATAAAGTAAAATCAACAACTTCTATAATACAGCAATTTCTGATTTTTTTTCGAAGATTTGCAATTATTTCGAAAAATAAAAAAAAAAATTTGAATAGAAAAATAACAAAAAGAAATAAAAAAATAAAACACAATTAAATCCACCAAATTGAAATAATTTTGAAATTTCCGTTAAAAATTTCCAAATAAATCGATATGGAAATAAAATAAAAAAGATATTTGCAATAATTTATCAAACATTTCGAAAATTTTCATAGACTGAAAATAGTACAAAATTTTTATGAAGAAGAACGTTAGCCTGATCTGAACCAATGACCCGAAACCCACATAACCCGATAGGACGAAACCCGGTGACCCAATGAACCAAACAGGTAAACTACAAAGGATCGATACAAAACGGTTCAAAATTCGCGAAACGACTCATAATCGGGGTCAAATTTAGTCGCATGCAATCAAAATCGACCACACATTACAAAATTCGTTTCAAGACCATTACCGTATTTTTGCGGATAAATTATTAATAAATGTCCGACAAATAGGCAATCCGGCCGAAATCTTCCTTTCACCTAAAAGTTTTCTCGTTGTGCTCGGATTTTATTGGGGGGGAGGTGAGGGGAGGGGGGCTAGGTTAGGGGGTTGGGATGAGAGACTTTGGTTGTTTGTTATTAAAGGAACATTGAATTGCGCCATTAATTTATCCGAGTTTACCAAGAATATCTTGAATCTGTACCCAGTACCCAACTAATTTGGTGAAATATCTATCGAAAACATCGGGAAGGTGTCTCGATTGCGACACATTTCACTTTATTGGTTATGGCTTATGGTTTGCGGATGCGTAATATCCTTCTTTTAAATCGCTCGCATTATGATCATTATTTTTGTTTCTGCAGAATTAATATCAAAATCAATATCCTTGTTATCCTTGTTTCCTTCTTTTGTTAATATCCTTGTTTTTGTCTTTTTACAAATAGATTTAGGCTTTACTTGAAGTGACTTTCCTCATTATTGTCTGCAGATATAATGGAAATCCACGGGGCTAATTGAATCCGCAGGACCAATTGCACAGAATTAACTGAAATTACTGAAACGATTTAGGAGAAAAAAGAAAGTGGAGAGATGAATATTTATTTTAGACTACTTGGACCGTCCATTTTATTTTTTTTATTATTTGATAATTTTTACTTTTTTATTGTTTAAAATTTCTTGCAAATATTATTTGTTATTATATTTTGGAACGTTTCGAAGTAAATATTGAATATTATTAATATTATTTTATTAATTATTTCAATATTACTTTTAATTATTTCGATTAATATATTTTTAAGTATTTTTTATTGCTTTATTTTTAACTTATTTAATCATTACTTTGTATTTTAAGTTTATCTTTATGTAGAATATTTATTTGTTCTTAGAAAATAATCGATTTTTACCATGGCTGTTGGCAAAAATAAGAAAATGGGTAAGAAAGGTGCGAAGAAGAAGGTGGTCGATCCATTTACACGTAAGGAATGGTACGACGTTAGAGCACCATCAATGTTTACAAATCGTAATATTGGCAAAACGCTTGTCAATCGAACTCAAGGAACAAGTAAATTTTATTCGATTTTAGGAAATTTTCGTTGAAAATTTTTTAAATTGTTTCACAGTTCCTTCGGAGTACGGAGAAATTGCAAAATTTAGGATCGCTAAAATAAAGAAAACTTTGATTTTTAAAAACCCGTTCATTTATTTTTCCAAGTTCATTTATTTTTTTTTTTTTGGTGGCCAATTTCTGTCTTAAAGATTGGTTAAATTTTTTTATCTTGAAATTTCAATCTTTGAGGTGCATTTTTTTTGTAGAGTTATTCCTAAGTTGTTCTTTGTCCTATTTGATTTTTTTGTATATTTATATACGTAAATAATATTTATAGAGATTGCCAGCGAAGGTTTAAAGGGACGTGTATTCGAAGTTTCACTGGGTGATTTGAATAATTCGGAATTTAATTTCCGTAAATTTCGTTTAATTTGTGAAGATGTTCAAGGGCGTAATTGTTTAACGAATTTTCATGGAATGAAATTTACTCGTGATAAACTTTGTTCCATTGTTAAAAAGTGGCACGTGAGTCCTTTAAAAATTTTTGCTGGTGGTTTAAAAAAATTCAAAATTAAAAATTGATATCTAGATGAAAATTTACAGACGTTAATTGAAGCAAATGTGGCAGTAAAGACATCTGATGGATATTTATTGCGACTGTTTTGTATAGGATTTACTAAGAAGAATCCGGAACAATTGAAAAAAACTAGTTATGCGAAATCTTCGAAAATAAGGCAAATTCGAGCTAGGATGGTTGAACATATGCAAAAAGAAGTAAATTTATCATTTTATTGTTAAAAATTTTTTAATCTAAATTTTAATCTAAATTTTTTTAAAACTAAATTTTATGAATTTTAACCTTACTTAAAGTTCCCTATTCATGTTGCTTTTTTTACTTTTTTTAATAGTTATATAGTTTAACAATTAAATTTTGTCATTTTTCATGTTTGGATTTTTCTAATTTTAGGTGCAAGGAAGTGATTTACGCGAAGTTTGCAGCAAATTGATTCCAGATTCGATTGGCAAGGATATCGAAAAAGCGTGCTCCTATCTTTACCCACTTCAGGACGTCTATATACGTAAAGTGAAAGTTCTGAAAAAACCTAAATTTGAAATAGGTCGTTTAATGGAAATGCATGGTGATGTTGGTTCTTATACGACAACTGAAGGTGAAAAAATTGATAGACCAGATGATTATGAGCCTCCGGTGCAGGAATCAGTTTAATATATTCAATATTCAGAAATTAAACATCTATACAAATTTTGTTGGGTTATTCAAAATATTATTTAAAACAACAAATTTTTATCAATAAAGCGATTGATTTTATATTTGGCTCATTCAGTCTTTTTTAATAAATACTCAGATAGCTAATGATATAATTTTGTAATAGAAAAAAAAATAGACCTGATATTTCCTTTAAGAAATAAAATATGTACCCGTCAAATATAATGAACCATTTTATGAGGGTAATTCACCTTACTTTCAAGTGGATTATGTATATCATGGATAGATTTCAAAGATTTCAAAGTGATGGCACTCATGAAGCATAATGAGCCATTCACCTGATATTACCCAATAGTATCAAGAAATATATGTCTTCGATTAATTTCATCAGTCATTGCTATTCTATTTTATATATTTTGTATGTCCAGGAAGCACTGCACGAAATACTGTGCATTGGTACTATGTTTTTTTAATTCAACATAGTGTTTATCGGTTGTAAATTGTACAATCACTAAAAGTTAGCTATTAAATGGTCCACAGTAACCACTTAAATCGGCAATATCACAGCCACGAATGCAGCAAATCTCCATTAATTCTTTAAGAGTAGCTTTTCGATATTTTGTTTCGCCTAGGTTAGTGGTGGTTCTTTTGCGTCGCATTGGACAAGCCATTTGATATGCTTCGAAGAATGATAAGCCTCCTGAAATAGCAAATTTTGAATTTCAAGTGAGCAGTACTTTGATAAAAGCAATCTTATCACTAAAGTGAATTCGATTGACTGAATAGTGAATCTATCGCGAAAGAGTCAGATAAATATATTCACATGTTCAGACGCGCATTGCACAAATAACCTGGTTGTAGTTGTGGCAGGTATGAGATGCGGATAACTAATAGAGGTACGTACTGTGCCGATGAAATCTTACATTGCTTTCGCTTTGGCGCCACTGTTGGTGTCATAGGACCATATTATTTCGTGAAGGTGATTGGTCAAAAGCTGAGGAGAGTCAGACAAAACTTGGATCAAAACGGTCAATAGAGGTTTTGAACCTATAGATTTCTCAGTAAAATAAGGTATTTTAAATATTCCATCCGATAAGAAGCTTCGAAACACCTCACCGGCTTCAATAAGGTCAGCTAAGCCAGCAATAATTGTATGTGCTTGAAGAGATGAAAAAGTATAAGCAGATATAAGCATATAAAATAAGTAAATTTGGTACTATGAAGACCAAAATGGGTGATTTCAGATTAAATAATTTACCTGGTGGACACAATTTCATTGATCCAAATTCTGTTGATCTCGAGACTCTTAAAACTTTCATAGACGCTAAATCCACTTGCATATGCATTATGAATAATATAAATATGGACGAAGGTAAAAACATCTGTAAAATTATTGAAAGTAAGTTTGGTAGTACCATAGGTTCGTTTTTTATTAAACAAGTATAATAGTAGCAGTACAGCAAGTCATTATAATTCTCAGATAGCACAGCAATTGGTTCTAAATGAATCATATTTGAATCAAAGCACATTTGGTTATACAAAATAAATGAACTAATTGTATTGGATGAGACCTTAGGAAAAAGGTGAACATGTCGTGAAATCGCGATGGCGGTAGTAAATATGCTTGCACCATTCATCACCAAATTAGTTTGCAGCTTAAAGCCTCTTTATAACGCCTCTTCTTAGCAATTAGTGGAATTAATCATGCCAGAAATGGTGTATGTAGTAAATGGAAATGGCACTCTAGCAAAAGTGGTCTTATCTTAACAAAAAATGAAAGGTGCGCTTGATATTAAAAGAATGAATTCAGAAGTATTTTTTTAAACAGTCACCACTGCTAATTAGACTCGTTCCACTGGATTGTCGGACTAGACAAATATGGCAGGGAACTTTTTGGCGATAGAAGTATAGGTGAATCGCCAGCAACACTAGGATTTTTGAAGGATAGATTCATTTCTGCCGGTGATAGAACCTTAATATTTTCGGTATTCTGAACTGAACTACAGATAATTCTACTCTCCTTTGCTTTTTCCTAAGCACTGAAACTCAATTCAATTATCTTATCACTGAGCCGCTAACGCAAATATCCAGAAAGAATTGATAAATTTAAAAAATGAATGTGATTTTTGTCGATCAAAAAATTATTCTTTTGTTGAGTGGATGAATCTTATGGTGAATAATAAATTCTGGTAATTTTAGATAAAAATTTTCAATCTTAAAAATCATTTTGAATCTTTGCTATAGGCAAATTTTCTGATTTGTCAGTGAGAATCTTTTACATAGAATCTTTTGATGATAAAATCGGATAAGATTTCAAAGGAGTTTTTTTTTTGATCTCCTCGATAAACCTCTATGTTCATTTCTACAAATTCTACAAATAGTATGGAATTTTTGGGATAATACTTGGTTATCACCAAAAAATTTTATGCTATTTTGATTATTAGTTCTAAAAACATAGTCCAAGACGCTAAATTTGAAATGGAAAATTGTGAATATGAAGATGCAATTTTCCAAGCTCCTGATAAGGAGATGAACTCCTGATAAGGAACACTAAAGGATACATATGGGTTCTCAAATTTTCATACATAATAATGCTTCTATTCTTTTGGTTATAAATCTTCTGGAAATTGAACTTTTTCAGTTCATTTCCCACCATTCTTCGCTTTGGAAATGTGCGGTCAGTTTGGTTTTTTCATAAAAAATTGAAATTTAGATGAATTTACAGCTTTAGTGCAAAGCCTAAATACCATAAGCCTGTTTGGTACCGCCAAAAACAAAATATTATGATGATTTTATCAAAGTACCGTTCTGGTCCCGGCGAGTCTCCCAAAAACAAGATACAAAGTATCATATAATATTTTATTTTTATCTATTCAATTATTATTTAAAGAAAGCAGATTTTTATGTATGGCTTATTTTTGGCTAATTTGTCTATTACCGTTAGGTATAGTAAGCAAACAAGAGCTGGCCAAATGATAACGAAATTAATACGAGTCATTTATCGTTTTTCTGAAAGCACAACAATTGAATAGTGAAAATTTTTCATTAAAAGTATCTATGTGGTGCTCATTTGCACCATTTTCCAGAGGTGGCTCTTTGATTGGGATCCACCTGAATCAAATAAACGATTTTATTTACTAGTATTTTAATATATTTACAAGTAATCAATGAATTAATCATGTCTGAAATTATATTAAAAGAAAGCCATGCCTGAAGCAACATCGGTGCATTCCTTAGAACTAATCATCGTAATAATTCAATAATTTTAAATTGAAAAAATAAAATTTAAAACTTATTATATTATTAAAATCTCTGAAATGTGGGATGTAAAAAATAATCAACTTTGCCTACTTTAATGTGTAGTTATTACTTTAATTTGATTGGATTTTTCACATTAAAATAGTAATCATAATTATTATAAATATACATTTTATAATTGAAAACCACTTAGCCAACGCATTCCATAGCGAACGAATATAATCCCAAGCTATAACCTTAAATCGAAAAATTGGCAAATTTTTATACATCGGCACTATTTATTGTTTTTTTCAACGATGAGGAGAAAGGAATGGTGGATGGTGAATAGAATGGCGATAGGCAACATTCTTGTCCTTTTTTTCTTGAAGCTTATCTTATCAACTCATCTTCATCCATTGCCTTAGGTTTTGCAATAATTCCTGAACATTATTAATGCAAATATGCTTCTAAATTTTCGATGAGTTAATTCAAAAAGGTTGCAAGATACAAGAAATTTTCTCAGAAGTCACATGCATTCGCCAATATGACTTTGGTCCATTCAGTATAAATGATCTACAGATTCGCTGTATGTTTCGTACAATGAATTCGTTTTGGGGCTTGAAATCCGTGATAGACCTTGAATTTTCAATTTTGGTCTATAAAAGAGAATCCTATGGTACTTAAATGAGAAATATTTTTTTCATTTCTTTTTGCAACTTTTTTGTCTATATTTTTAATTATTTAACTAATAAATTCAATAAAGTAAATCTTAACTTTTCAAAATCTGTTTGAATTGCTTATTGCTTCTTGCATTTTTCTTAAATCAATTAAATTATATTGAATTAATTAAATTAAATAATACATGTTTATATAGATTTTAAGTAAAATAAGCAAACTTTTTTCTTATTTCTATTATTTTTATTTCCTTATGGTGTTGGAGACCTAATAATTTGTATTTCTACTGCCAAAATAAATCCCCGAAAAGTGAAAATCATTGAGTCACTAGCACCAGCCGGATTTTTATACAGGTTTATTCCTGCAGGGATTGAAGCCTCAGCATCGACGCTCTGAATCGAGGAACAATCCACTGAGCCATTCTACTCTCCTATATATTTTAATATGGATGTTCGAAAGGAATTGTTTCGATATGCTTTGTGATTCTGATTCCATGCTCTTTGGTAAGACTAAATCATAAAAAGTATGTCTGACTGGTGCTATAAACACCACTTATAAATATATTGCCATAAGCTTTATTTGGTGAGTATTAGATGACAGTGCTGATAAAAGAGGAGAGTGAGATGCCAAAGTGATATTTCCAAAAAATGTACAAATTTTTCCGAAATTATCGAGGAGGCAGTCCTAGAGTCCAATATTCTTCCTGTTGGACGTCAAAGAACACAGTTCCAATTCCTCTCTCAAAATGGAAGAAATCAACCACCAGAAATGTTGCCTAATGAATGCCTTAGCCATATTTCAAATTTTATTCATTTTTGAAAAGCCTTTACGCTAGAAGGCAATCACCAAACCAGAAAACAGAATAAGAAGAAGGAATTGATTAAAAATTTTTTTACACGTATTTATTACATTTTATTAATGAAACTAGAGATACACAATGGTGAGGAATTGATAAAGAAAGATAAAAACAATACCATCGGATTCTGATTAGTGATAACGAAATGATAATCTGGTAGGCAATTTAATAAAAATTAAACAAATTTATTGGATTTTTACAAATCGGATTATTTTGATAATTATTAATAGCACTGAAGAAATACCTAAAGTCACTTTGTTCTTACTTCAATTAAACTATAATCTGATTTAATATATAACGAGCATAAATGATCAAGAATTACTAAAATAAAGTGCAAAAATAGAATTTTCTCATAATTTAGAAATTTCGAGAGAATGGTTACCGCTTATTGCTATTTTAAGCTTCATAGTTCAATCTTTTACTTATCAGAAAAAACCTACCATTAAAAATTCGAGTGGTACCTTGAGATTTAAATAAATGGCACGTCTATATGGCTCATTGGCAAAAAAAAAGAATTTCCTAGTCAAACAGTTGTTGAACTTAACCAGAAACATTATAAACTGCAGGAAAAAAAAAGAAAATGAATTTTTTTTTTGCAGTTTATTAAAATTATTTTTCTTAAAACCTAAATTAATTTCCAATTTTTTGAATCTTTGAAAAAAAAACAAAAATCTTAATTCGAATTTGAATAATAGAATAATAATAATAAATAATGAAAATAAATGATATATAGTAAATTTATTTATTAGAAGCAAAAATAAACGATATTAATGAATTTCTAAGAAAATATTCGGAAAGACACTCGGGGACAGGAATCATGATAAGCCTAGTTAAACCTAGTTCCATAAAAATTATCAGTCTACAGTCTACCCGTATTTTTACGGCTAAGTGACTTACCGGCGAAAATGAACCTTTGTTATTTCTTGTATTGAAATTCAACGAAAATTTGATAATTGTTTAGACTACCATTACTATCACTTTTTCTTCTTCTAACAGCTCTCACCATTACTGGTCAGGCTGGCTTCAACGGCTATAAAGGTAAGAAGCTGTGCGGTCTGATGTCTGATGTCAATAGTAATACAAGCCATTCCTTTTTCCATAGTCTAATTCCATTTATTGCAGGTCCACCTATAAGTTCACAATCTTTTCTTATTAATCCTGGTCTTGATTGACTGTATTAATCCAGTCTTGATTGGCCCACCTCACTTTTGAGGCCATGCATCCACAGAGTTTAGCAAGTAAATGTGCTTCTGTGCTCTGTGGTACACGTCAGAGAACGTGCCCTAACCAGCGAAGGCGACGCTTTGTGATAATATTATATCAATACAGGTAGTATTTGAATGAAGGTGGAATGCGACCATGTGATAATTTATCCGCTCAATGGACCCGTAAAATGCACCTTAGACATGAGTGGTCAAGGGCAAGCAACTTCTTAATATCCTCCACTCTCATTGGCCATGTCTCAGAGCCATCTAGCAAGATCGAACGAATCACGGTTATATAAGTGCAAACTTTCGTTTTTATGGCATTGCAATCACAATAATTTGCAATTTTGCAATTTTCCTGGTGAAATTTTATGAAATTAATATCCTAATTTTCTTTTTTGGAATTTTATTCCCTAAATGCTTTAGCATTTTAAAAATGATTATAAAAAAGAATGGCTTCTATTATGCTATTTTCAAAGCCCTTTGATGCTATTACAATAAAAATAGAAATAGAAAAAAGATAGAAATAGAAATCGGCAAAATTTAATGGCACCTCTTTTTTTAAAAACTGTATTATATAAATTTATAACTGTATCATATTAATCAAGTTTATAATTGCAAAATTGTGTCATATAAAGTTCGCGTATGAAACTCTTATTGGTTAGTTAAAAGTGGCTTAAGGACTGACTTTTGGTGTAAAGTCCTTTTATCAGACACTACCATCATTAATCACTCATCTACTATACATATATATATGGTTCTTAATTTTAAATTTCACTGAACTTCAGAAAAAAAATTGAGCTGATAAAATTTGATCAAAAAAAAGCGATCCATTTGATGTTTGTCCTAAATCGAACCTATGCCATTGAATTGAATAAATTGAATAAATTTAAAATTTTAATTTTAAATTTTATTCAAATCTTAATTTTATACAGTCTTAAAGGTTTAATTTCGGAATTTTTAACCCAAATTAGCACCAATTTTCGATCCATTTTTATTTTCAATGCTGATATTTCCTCGGTAAAAATTTTAAAATTTTCGTTTTTTGATAAATTTAAGCGAGTATTTCATATTCAAAGTTGTGGATTTCACAACTTCAACCGATTCACCGAGGTTTACTTTTCGAAAAATGCACTTCGATTTTAATCAGTTGCTTAATTCGCTTACTATTCGTTGTTGATTGTTGATTATACGAATTGAAAATTTTGATTATTTGCTTTTAAAGATTAGTACTGGGAAAAACAAATGAAATAAAAAATAAAAAATAATACAAGAAAAAATTTTTTGAAATTTACTTCCTGAAAGTAATAAGATCGAAAGATCTTATTATATGGTTCTGAGACATGGCCAATGAGAGTGGAGGATATTAAGAAGTTATCTGCCTTTGACCACTCTTGTCTAAGGTACATATTACGGGTTCGCCGAGTGGATAAAATCTCACTACATCCACCTTCATCCACCTTCGTTCAAATACCACTTGCATAAATAATGTTATCACTGAACACAGCCCTCGCTGGTTAGGGCACATTCTCCGTCGTCCACCACCCGATTGACGCATATTTCGTTATTTGCTAAACCGTGTCAAAAGCGAGGTGGGCCAATCAAGACCTGGACTGATACGCTGAGAAAAGATTTTGAACGTATAGGTGGACCAGCAATATATGGACTTAGACGATGGAAAAAGGAATGGCTTCCATTACTGTCGATGATGGCATCAGACCGCGCCGCTTGGAAGAGTCTTACCCTTGGAGCCGGTGGAGCCAGCCTAACCAGTAATGGTGAGAGCTGTTAGAAGAAGAAGAAGAAGAAGAAGAAAGACTTTCTGAAAGTGATGGATGGCAATTGGCAGTTTAGGTTCCATTTAAAGCCAACGCAGCTAATGCTATCACGCACCACAACATCACGTATATGTAATATTATTGGGGGTGATAAAATTGCCATTCTTTTGCCATTAAATATAGGAATCTTAAGCACTTTTTGATTGCCGTTGATTAAAACATCCCATCCGTATTAATCCAATCAATTTGGGTTTTCCTCTTGTTTTAATTTTTAACTTTTAATCAGTTTTAATAAAATAAAGTTTATTTTTTGAAATAAAAATAGAAAAAACAGTAAAAAATTCCATAAAACTCGATATTTACTACCATAAGAGAAACCATAAGAGTTCCAATTAATCTGTTCTAGAAACTAAGAATTATTCTATTTATCATTTTTGTTTCTTACTTTTTCACCAATTTTTAGAAATTTCTCATCTATCGAACTTTTAAAAATTTTTCCACAATCTATCACTAATATAAAATGATGGATAAGTGACGTTAATGCAATTAAACTTATATTTCTCTTAAAATGTTTATTAATTTAGCACTTTTATCAAAATACACAATCATATATTCTATTTGATAAATATAAAAAATCTTCATGAAATCATAAAGATATGAAACAAATGAGTTGATCGTCATAATCCATGAATAAAACTTCAAATGAAAAACGTTCATCCGGAATAATCAACCACGCCTATTAGCAAATAAATCGTATTTCTTTGGCGAATATTGAAGAATATTAATTAAATGAAAGGTGATGAAATTTTCATGTTGAACCAAATCCTTTTAGGTATTTTCGTGTTTCGTTGATATTCACTTATCATTTATTTATCATTTGTAGAGATCGTCTTTCAGACTCGTTAAAACTGATAGAAATCTGAAAAAATAGAAATACAAATTGGCAAAGATACGATAATCAAAAGTCTGATTTTTTACCTGCCAAGTTCAGTCTTCGATGAAAATAAAAAAATTATTGTTAATGGAGCTTCAAAGACTGAGTACAACACAAGTTAATCCAAAATATAAGCAATTGATTCTCGCTAATTCCTCATTTATCAAATCAGTCTTGGCTCAATGTCTACTAATTATTGATACTCTACAAACTAATTTAAATCTGCCTAGTTCAATCTAAATCTTTTTTTCCAGTAGCTTTCATCATTTTTATCTAAGCCTATTTCACTAATTTGTCGAGCCAGACCAATTTTACCCTAGGAATCACTTGGAAACAGAAATGAAGAGCATCACTCAGATTTCTTAAAAAAAGCCTTATTTTTGACGGTATCAATGCTCTATTAAAATGAGTGCAACAAACTGCTCAGATAAACTATCTTTAATTAATTCAATAAAAATATAATCATGCAGAAACATGCAAAAGAAAAAAAAAGAAATGTGGTTAAAATACGACAAAATATTGTATAATTAAATGAATCTCCATGCTTATTGCCCATAGCAAATAATCATAAATAATGTTCTTCGAATCACCTCTACTAATTAAGCGTTTTGTTTACTTTTATTAAATATAGTTTTATTATTGAAATTATAATAAATAAGTAAGCACTAATATTTCCCTTTCTAAAACTTTAAAACATTAAAGCTTAAGAATTGTTTATATAAATAGGAAATTTCTTTGTTTTTACAATACAAATCACTTAAAATTAGTTTTTTTCGGGTAATTTAGGCCTATTTGTCTATCCTTTCGCCTATCGGCCTCCTTGTATAGTTGTAATTAAATTAAATTAGTTGTTTTCAACTAGTATAGGCCTATCCATTTGCCTACTGTAATTGTGATAAGCCGTGCTTGATTGAAGAGTAGATCGAAAATCTTCAATCTATTTCCAAAAGGCGATGAATTGATAAAAATACTTCCTTTTTTAGTGTCAAATTTATGAGATCAAAAGGCTTTATCTTATTTACATTAGCCTTGAATCCGATTTGCTACAATCATTGATATACTATTTAGCTTCTCTTGTATTTTTCTCTATATAACTAAGCAAAGACAATTCTCCATTATCAACGTATTCAAGATCAGTGATACTGTGCTCTGGATTGATTGACTGTGGACGAACAGCTTTTATCCTTCCATAAAAATCTTTCTAAATATAAATATTTTGATATTAGGCAAAAAAAAAACTGAATTAAATTGGGTTAGATTTGTATTGAAAGATCTTGCAATGTCGTTTGAACAAACGACGATTCTTTGCAGTCGTGAAATAACGACCTTGAACGTTCGTAGACATAACCCATCATGCGTTTTGTACTGTTTCTCACCATTTTCTTTCTGGCACGGTTAGAAATTTTTTATAATAAAAGTTCATTCATTGTTACAATCTTAACAGTTTTAATTTTATATAGGTTTATTTTTTTAATTTTAACTTTAATTTACTTTTTTAATTTTAATTTTTATAATTTTAATTTTCTTTCTATTTTTTTATATAGGCTTATTTGTTATAATGATGCTTTTTTTTCTAATAATTACAACATTCCTGGTTTAGTTCCACCAATTCTTAGTACTCGCATTACATTACCTTTTTGTGATTTGGTAATCGTGGCACAGACTTTACATTTTTCTATATCCATCCAGATTTTATTTTTATTCATGAGCTTCAACACAATCACTTAATCACTTATAAAAATAACTAAATGCCATTTTTTATCTAAAAAATGTTATAATATCATTGAACTTCGAAGCTTTTAGTAAAAATATGGCTTTTTGACTTATTATTTATTAATTATAAAAATTTTTTATTAATGCTCATTTATTTTCATTTTTCCTCTCTATTTTTCCCGGCTTTTTTTTGCTTTTTATTGAATGTTAAGTTCCGATAGCCGGTTTATCATTCTCAGCTTTAATTCGATTTAAATGCAACTGATAAGTTATCATCCATGATTATTATTTGTAAAGTTTATAAAAGAAAATATTTATATGCAACAAATAGCTAATAATTCTTTTAAAATTCAATTTATCAATAATTTTTTTATTTTTACAAAGTCGAAATAAAACAAAATTAACTGCAAATATAATTCGACAATAGAAAATAATCGATGAAATTTAGTTGATAAAACAATAAAAATTGAAACTAATCGACAGCATATAGTAACTTTTTGATAAAAATTTCAGAGGACAGTGTCCAAGAAAAAAACAGCTCGAGAACTTCGATGAGAACAATCATCCACCTTCTTTCAATCCACCAAATAGCGTTCCACCAGACATTTCATCTATCACTATCAATTTCATTCATAACGATAAATCCGGTGAGAATAAAAAACTATTATTTATAGTTCTCGTCAGAAAATGATAAAAATTTCAGCCAACAAGTGAAAACAATCCTTGAAGATTTAAAGCAGCGGCTCACTGGCCAACATTTCATATTAAATTCTAAAAATGTAAGTATTTTCTTAAAAAAAAAACTAATTCGTCCAGTCGAATTTTCAGTTATAAGAATGAATGAATGTTTTGGAATATTTCTTCGAAACACCATTCCTTATTGAGGAAAATCAGTTCAAAGCTCTTTTTTCTATTTTTCATAAATTAAAATTTGTTAAAATAAGGTTGGAAGTTTCAAAATTAGAATGTTTCTTCTTATGCAAATTCCAAGGCTTTTTTTTATTTTTTTATGAAATTTTCATAAATTATGTGAAAAGTGATAGGCGCATTGATGAATATGCAATTTCAGCTAATAAAATATGCTTATTTTTTGCAGTTTAACTGTTCAAAAATTGAAAATGTTGATGAAAAATGCACTAATTATTCGTTAAGGAATTCTTTTCATCTTCTCGTCGTGGAAAATGCGTTTGTTTTTATTATTTTTATCAACGTTTTCATTATTACTATTTATTTTACTATTATTATTTATTATTACCATTACCATTATTGTTTATTTATTGTTATTATTGTTATTTTGCTTATTATTGTTATTACTATCATTTTTTATTTATTGATTTTATTATTATTTGTTGTTTTTTTCAATTATTATTTATTGTTAATTATTATTATTTTTTACTATTACTTGCTTTATTATTTATTATTATTTGTATTTTATTACTATTATTATTATCACTATTAGTTATTATCACTATTGTTTACTATTATTTTTGAAATTCCATAAAATTTTATTTCAGATCGCGCGATTCGGAAGTTTATTCAATTGAAAGAAAGTATAATACTGAAAAGGAAATGGTAGAGATGTCAATATTAGAGTAAGGTATTAAAGCTATAATAAATAAACTAAATATGCTTATTTAATAATAATATAATATGATTTCAGTGTTTTAAGCCGACATAGTAATTATGATATGACAGTTTTTTCAAGTAATGAAGCCAGTAAAGTCGTTGGATTTGTACGACGTTTAGATAAAAAGGTATAATATCATAATTTTTTTCGAAAAAATTCTGATCCAAACAATAGCAATTTATAATTTTCAAATAACCCTACGACTATGAAAATGAACATGGAGAACTGTCTGTGCATCTTTGTGCATTTACTCAAGTGGATCTTCCACAAGAGTCGTCTAAGCTTCTGAGATTATTAGATAGTGGAAGTAGCTAAACCAGAATTGCTAATTATTAGAAAAAGAAGAATGAGAAGAGGATTCCTTTCTTTTTTCCTCTATTTCAAGTGCTATATAGTTTTATAGACATAAAATTAAATGAAGTGTCACGTTGGCCAGTCTATTAATAACCAATCTTAATTCAAGGAATTAATTACAATGTCACGTAGCCACCGGCATGGGCATCGGCACTCATATTTCATTCTGCATTCACCGTTTGAGCTGAATTTCGTCGAACCTTCTATCTTGGAATATCGCTCATTCGCCAGACCGGAAGTTTGGAATGAATTGATTCAGTTCAATCCGGATTCCCTAAAGAAAACAATGGAATCTGATGAACTGATCTTCATCCTATTTTGGACCAATGGTTAATTATTTTATAGCTGTTAGTAGTTTGCTACTTGGGTTTTGCTCCTATCCTCTCTATCCCTCTGCAATTCTTTAAAAGTTTTATCTGGTTTTTATTAAGAATTTATCTGCACCTACCTCTATTCTTAGGTGATTCTGCGGCGGTGCTTAATTTTGCCTCTATTTTTTTGATTTGAATTAATTTGAATAATTGCGCATTTAGTGGATGTCATAAGTCAACATGTCTTCTACTTGTGGTCAAAAGCTTCAACTATACTTCAGAAGTTGAATTTCAATGAGACAACGATTTTTGGTGGGATTTCTTGTCATACATATAGCGTAGAATGCTCTGAATATAGCTTATCGATAAACGATCATCGTACTATTTTTGCATATAAAAATGGCGAACGATACGCTCATACAAAAGGTATTCGTGATACTCAATATTTCATCGAATGGGTAAAAATGTAAGTAATTTATAATAAGCTTACCTAGTCGGATAAAGAAAAAAATTATTTTCCCATGAAATTTCCCCTTTTCTCTCTTGAAATTTCATTATTCCATAGCTATTGCAAATATTTTTCTCCTAAAAGAAAAAGCTTTTTTTAATATTTGCAAAAAAAATTTTGATTTTCGCAAAAAATCTATTTTCTATATTTCAAATTTCAAATTTTAACTCGATCTATTAATTTAATTATGAGTTTTATATTTATATTTTCTATTTAAAGCATAAATTCATTTATAAGAGAAATAATTGAACTGACTCAATTCATTTATGAAATGTCTGAGCTAAAATTATCAAATCAAATCAAATTATATCGAAAATATCTAAAATGAGCTAAAATAATTAAAAAATATTTAAGTAAATTATATCGCATATTATAAATAATTTTTAAGGTTATTACTTCCATCTGCAATTGAATTGAAAACCGAAAATGAGATTAATTTTGCAAGAAAAGGTTTTTCAGATTTTATAAATAAATCAAATAAATTTCATTAAATTTTATTAAATGAATTTTAATTTATTAATAATTTTATTATTGGAAATCAAAAATCACATAGAAATTCAGAAATGACGATATTTGAGTTAAATTGGATTTAATTTCACCGTAAATCTGAATTAGGGCTGAATTATTGGGTCTAAGCTTTGGCTTTAGGCGAATATCATAGATTCGGCACTTATCTTGTTGAGGAACTTTTCTTTCTCCATAACTCTGGTAAGAAATCCGATTAAATCCGACCAGTGGATAATAAAAAGCCAAGAAATATTCAGCGTAAAATTAAAGGGCATAAATATTGATCATTAAGATATTGCAAGACTCATCTTTAAAAGCCTCAGGCTTAAGCCAACCGTTAAATGGTTTTCATAAGAATTCTTAATCTACATATGGTTTTTTCTTTATTGGTTTCTGGTTGTTTTTATTTCTTCGTCAATATTTTAGGAAAATATTTAGGCAATCTTAGAGGATTTGATGAAATTCGACCAGCTATAACTATTGGAATATTTGAAAACGAGAATAGCGATGATTTCAAGACATTTCATAATTTAGCAGAAATTTACAGAGGACGATATCATTTTGCTTATTTCATAAAAACTGGGTTGAAGATTTTGAAAAGAAATTTGCAATTTTCTTTTGTTTTTTCTCATTAAAAATTATTTACAAAATATATGATTTTCATTGATATTAAATCGTATATTAATTAATTGGCAAAAAAGTAAGTAGAAGTAAAAGTAAGTAAGTAATTAAGTGACAGTAGCGATATTTGGAAATGCCTTTAGGAAACCATCAACGATGTATACGATACGTCCATACGAGAAAAAGAAGCGGGTGGATTATGAAGGTAATTTCGACACGGAATCAATGATTTATTTTCTTACTCGCTCATCCTTCCCTACAATCGTTTGTTACTTTTGTTTTCTTTTTTTAAATACATCTTTTTCTTTAAATCATTAAATAATATTCTGGCATAAAATGCTAATTTATATTTTGATTAGTTTTAGTGGTTACCATTGCGAGATTTGTTTTGCTTATAGTTGCTTGAGGGTAGAAGAATAGGTGTACTTAGTCAATGCGCCGCCTTCGCTGGTTAGGACACGTTCTTCGTCGCCCACCACAAGAGTTTACTTGTTAAACTCTATGATGGGTGGCGTCAAAAAGCGAGGTGAGTCAATCAAGATCCGCTGATACGGTCAAGAAAGATTCTGAACATATATAGGTGGACCTGCAATAAATATGGACTTAAACGATGGAAAAAGGAGAATGGCTTCTATTACTGTCGACGATGGCGTCAGAAATAGGACACTTGAGAGTTTCAATTAAGTACCAAGGCTCGTTTGATATATCGAAATTGTACGAAATAATTCGAAAGAGACTATTTAAAATTATCTTAAGATAGATATATCCAGTGGATTTACTTCTGATGTATTACTTGGTCAAGCACGACCTATCCTTATTATCTACCACTCAGTCAAACACAATATCGAAAAAATTGCAGAATTTTGCCGGAAAGATCCCTCATATCTATGCGCAGAAATTATCAGGTGCATAAAGCTTTTAAAACCAAAAGTTACATTAAACATGGTCCTCTTGGACCAATAATTCGATTTGCACCAATAAGTACCATTGCTTTTATTCTTTCTAGAGAGAATTCGAAACATTCGGATGATTTAAAAAATATTTTTCAACTAAACAACATCGATTCGATGAAAATTATTGTTTTAAAGAAGGTATTTTAATAAATTTCTATTTTATTATATAAATTCAAAAAAAAAATTTTTAATTTAAATTTTCTTCCAGAAAGATATATTCGTTATCGATCATCCGGAAGGGACAAAATACGAAGCAATAATGGCAAATATCCAAAAAGCTTTACAGGAAAAACCGACGAGTGGGTATTTTTACTTTTATATAAATAAATCATCGATTCAGTGTGTCGGAAGAATGAGAATAATCCAATTTATTAAGGAAGCATGCAAGCAAATGATATTCATCCACTTCGATTTCTTCAACTTGGCCAAATTAATAGTATTTTTGGTCATCAAAACATCGAACTTCGACCTGAGCCACAACTTCTCAATGCACATTTCCACGTAAGTTCTCTTTAGTTATTGGCCTGTTATTTTACGAAAAAAATATTGCTTCCGCCAGTAACAATTAAATAAGCCATATTTTGCACAAGCAACATGGATTCGATCCTTATCCATTGGTTTGAGTGAACCTGTCAGTTTAAAAATTATAGGTGGTGCCTGGACCTACGCCTTTATATCCTAATTGATTCTTAATAACCAGCCATCCAAACTGGAGATGGTACATGATGTCCTAATAATTACAGAAAAATTTCGATAATATATTCTGATAATATATTTTGATAATATATTATTATATATTATTACTGATAATTGAAAATAATGATCTATTTCGCAATTGCCATTAGCCTATATGATTTGATGTTTCGCGACCCTTTCTAAGTTATTTCAAAAACTTATCGTTTATCAGAAATTTATCAGTTTGTAGTAATCTCATCTTTAGCACCAAATGAAAACATCAAATGGTGATGCATATGGAGGATGTCCATTTATGTCACAGATGAACAAAGATGAACTGTAAACTAAGCTATTTATTTTATTTTGATTTATTTATCTATTTATTTTATCTTTTTTTGGTTATTTTAATAAAAAATATTGATTTTATAATTATCCACAAAAAGACCATTAAAATATTTTATTTATTTAGTAATCAACAACTAAATAGAATAATCAACAGAATAAAAAGTAAAAAACTAAAAGACTTGGCTTACAAAGTGAGAATCTATATCGTATTTTATAATTGATGAGAAAAAATGTTGAATATTGATGTTTCGTACATGAGCTGGAATTTGATAAGTGATAAGTTGCTGATATTTTGATAATAAATTCAATAACGATTTGATAAAAAACTAATGGGAAATGCAGTTAATAAGATTTTAACTGTGATTCTGTGATTCTAAAATAAGATGATTATCTGAAGTTTTATAGGAGGAAATAGAACTACCAAGAAATCCTGTTAAAATATTGGAACTAATTGATAAATTCATTAAGAAATCTGAGATGATATTCATTCACTGCAATTTTCATTGGTGGATTCAATGCTGAAATAACATCAAGAGTTTTAGAGTTTTACTAAAGAGTTCCAGAACTATGGAATCACTTTCCGCTATCATAATATTGCTGATTGTGGTTATTCCAATGTTTTTTCGTCATATCTTTCTGAGAACAGGTGTCCTCCACAACATCCCTCGGATTTACTCCTCAGTTTTTATGGCAGGATTTCTCCTGACAATGTGTCAGAGAACCGAATGAAACTTAAAGGAACTACTGCACTTGACCAGACCACATCATTTAATTTCCCTTAGTCTTCCCTGCCTGCAACCTCTCCAAATACAGTTATAATCATTTAATACCTCCAATTAACCACTTTAAAATATTCCTAAATAAATAAAATTATAGATAAAAAGTGTAATCTAAAAAATAAAAAAGTATAACCTAATTTTTTGCATCGTTTCTCTGATTTCGCCCTCAACACGTGCAGCTGAAGCATATTTTAAAGGATTTTTAAAAAAATCATCGTAGAATCCTGTTGGATCTATCGAATGTTGTCTTATTAAATGACAAGATGTCTCGAATTTTGTTCGGAACAATCTTTCACATAATGGGCAAAGAATCGTTTTCTTTGGCTGAAACTCTGATAAAATTTTGATAAATCTTAATAAAAATAGATTTAGTAACTTTCCATAACAGCTCATTCGTGTTAATCCTTATCAATAATTTCTTTATATTTTTAATTTTCCTAAAATTTTGGAATTTAAAATGTAAAAATTCAAAATAAACAAATCCTAAAGCACTAAATTAATCCTTTTATTATTTAATTGAAACGTGAAAAGCAAAAAAAACTTACCCATTGCACCTTTTCATGCATAACTCTTTTGTGGCGAGCCAAGAAATCTTCGGGAACATTCTGCGCCGAGCAAATTTCACAGTCTTCAGTATCAGTACCAACAGCAACAAGAACTTCATCTCCACTCTCAGATTCACTAGAATCATCACAAGAATCATAAGTGAAATCAACGTTGGATTCAACATGACTGGAATCAATAGAGTTAGTGTTGTAAGTGAGGGAGTCACAGCTTTGTTCATAACTAGTGCTTAAATCATTATTGGAATCGCGGTTGCTCTGAGTATTATTATCATCCGACTTCGGGCTAGTATCATCATCCATCGAACTAATGTCGTAAGGCCCGATTAATTCAAATCCATCATTGCTATCCGAACTGGAGCAACCAGAATCATTATGAACCGTAGCCGCAGTATCCATCACTGAAAAAAGACCCATATGACTGTAGTTATATATAATATATATTTATATATCGAGAACGAAGAGAGCAAAGAAGAAACGTAGAAGAGATAGGGCCGATTCAGTTGCTTTCGCCTTAAATAGGGCTAATTAAAGAGGTCAGAATACAGGGTCAAAATCCTAGCAGTTAAAAATTGAGGTCATTTTTCCGTGTTACTCTTTTTTCGAACAACACTTACCTTCCTTTGCTCAACCGGCTTGAGCGAATAAATTTTGCCAGGCGATCACTTGTTTTCGAAGGTTCATTTCTGCGGGTGGTTAAATTTCAATATCGATGTTCCGAAATGAAAACCCGCTAAGCCGTGTCCTCTTTTACTATTAGAAAAATAAGAAAAGAAAAGATATTGGACAAACTTTGGTGATCAGTGATAGAGCCCTCTGGATGTTCTCTGCTCTCAGGATTCCTTCATACCTAAAAAATCCTAGAAATTGCCGACTTCGGGATAGTTTCATTATACACCAATCATATCTGGTGACGTTCCCTGTATTATTTCTAATTTCCTGAACACAACAGTCACTTTTAAATACAAACAAGGAGATACGGAAAAAGTTGACCTCGCAGGCTTTAGAATGGAAGCCCATTAACGAAACTTCGAAGATTGCTTAATGAACTGGTCTAATCTCCTTCGCAAATGATAATAGAGAGGTTTGGTTCTTCGATTTTAGGCAAAGCAGCACGATTATCGCCTCTCGATACGAATAATGCCGCCGTTAAAAGTGGAATCTAAGTGGCGCTAGGAATTCCTCAATTTACTCTTATGCAAAAAAGTTCCATCCCAGTAATCAGAGAAAGTCAAGCGAGAAATGGTGCACGTGTTGTTGTATTTTAGCACCAATTTTAACTTCACCCTTTGTTTCCTAAGTGCATTAGATAAGAATACTAAAAGGCTAAATATGTAACCGTTTAAAAAATGAATGGCCTAATGCTGTGGCCAAATCGATGAACACGAGGCCAGAAAATTATGATACCTTAACGCTCTACCCTCTGTGTTTTCTCTACATATTTATATACAATTCTAATCGAAAAAATCAGAAAAATTAAAAATAATAAGCAAGCAGCCTATTCGGTTTACGCATATCACCAAGAAAGACCAGTATAAAAATGAAATCAATAAATGACATTTGACCTTTTATTGGCGTAGCATTTGACCTTTTTTGTTTTAAAAAGAACAATGCTGCATAACAATTCTCAAAAAATTCGTCTTTATAAGAAAATTAAAAATGGAAATGATCGCATGCTAAGTTCTACAATCAAAACATCTTTATTCGTGGATAAGTTTATCATTGATTCAGATAATGCCTGGAGAAAAGTACCCCAGCCTAGCAACAACGTCTCTATTAAACAATCTCATCAACCATGCAGTCAGGCCAAAACAAGAAATAATGATTGTTGTTTGCAGAAGGACAAGCTTACGAGGGCGAAAAATCTATTATTTTCTGCAATTTCTTCTTTATTCATTTTATTGCTTTCATTTCATTTCAATATGAATGTCTGATATTTCTGGCATTCAGTATTATATTAATGTTATATTTCTCTATTATTTATTATAAATATCAACTGCTGTTTTCCTCTTGCATCACATTATCATTAATCTAAATGTATGGCCATAAAACTTTAGAATCTATTGTTATCACTGCTGAGCGTATGGCTTATCAGTTAGTCGACCTGACATATCCTAGTTGTTTAATGCTGCTGCAAACCTAACTTATAATGCTGGAAGTTAATAGAAGAAGAACAATTCACAATCTTGCTTCTTTCACGAAAATGAATAATAAATAGAAAAATAAAATCCGAGTAGTTTTCCTTTCACTAGGATATTCCTCGGTGAGAAAAAATCCTCACCAAAAAATAGTCAATAGAACCAGTTAGATGAGAAATGTTGAGTACTTTTGGTGCTTTATTTTATTTCCACTGCATACATTTTTACTTCATATTAATTCATTTCTCCCTCTCTCTGTCCACTCTTCCTGTTTGCGGTATTTTTTATAAAATGCAAATTTAGCTAATTCGATCTTATTTTTTAGGCTTAGGCTTAACACTGGCAAATATGATCTCCATTTCATTTACTTACATATTTATTATTATTGTTGCTTGTCGTTGCCGTTTAAAACTAATATTAATGTATTAAAATTTTACAATGAATAAAATTTATTACAAAAAAAATTGTCTAAAATAATATTTTTCTAAAAAACTAAAAAAACTTTAGAATTATCGACAATAAGTAATTTATAAAGTAAAACGAAATTTAAAAATACAATAAAACGAATTTTACAAAGTCGAAGCGCAAAATGCCTAAATATAAAAAATCAAAAACCTTGAAATATTTTTTAAGGCCATTTTTTTCTCTTAAATTTTCTTAAATCATCCATTTTTTCCATAATTAATAATTATATTTCTCTCTCATTTCTACTAATTTTGAGAATATTTCTATATTTAATTTTATTCATTTTATAATTTAAAATTTATAAAATTTAAATTTTAGTCTCCGAAATTTCTAAATATATTTTTAAATTAGCATAATTTAATATAAAAATTTATAAGATCATTCGTATTTATCTATAAATTTTTCTTTTGAATATTTGATTCGATGGCACAAAATTTTTTTCAAGAAATTTTTTTCATAAAATTAAATTAGGCATCTTTTCGCGATTGTTCGTCTCCTATAAATTATTAAAATAATAAACAAATGAAAAAATGAATAAAAATTATTCAAATAAAATATTTTAATTTAAATTTTGGTGCAAATTTGGTGTTTCTTTCTCTATCTCCAAGTGGTTTTATAGAATTTTAGTTTAAGTTGAACCAGACACAATTAAAAATGAATGAGCAGTATTGTTAGGCATGGAAGAAGAAATCCGAATGGTGCTCTAAGCGACCTTTGCTTCTGTTATAAAAATAAATCTTTGGCAAAATTTGTCTAGTTTAACAAGCCATTTGAGGGAACCTAGCCAGAAATGGTTCCTCTTATTTCCTATTAATCTTTTTCGCAAAATAAATAATCTAAGTCAAACAATTTTTAGCGGATATCTTAAATGATCTAAAAATCTGGTCTTGGCTCTTTCTTTCTTTAGGCGTGCCAGGAAGCATTTGGATGAGGGAATATACCTTTCCGTACTTATGAAATAACTCTGAGTAGAAATATAGGCATTATTAGGCACGGTGAACGAATCGTTTCGGTCAAGCAAAATAAATTCTATTCCTATATTTTGATAGAGGTAAATAAACCATTCACAAATGAGACTCGCTTAATGCTTTAGATTCAGATTTGCATATATTCTCGAGTGATTTCCTATCCCTCGCCAATGGGCAATGGTGGAAACCAACTCATATTCGATTATAAATGGCCTATGCTTTAAGAGTAAACGTTAATATCAGCAAAATTATTCCACAAGGCCTAAATTTTTTGTGAAATTTTAATTAAATTTTAATTAATTAAATTTTTAATATTCGATTTTAATTTTCCATTATCAGTGATCAGCCTAAGATCATTCGTATTTATTCGCATTCCTAAGCTATTATTGGCTACAAAAGAAATCGTGGATATAGCTGAATGCAAAGATGACCATAAATATTTGGTGCTGATTATCAGAGAGATATTAACAGTAAATGTTAAGAAAACTGTTAAATAATGTTATAATCACTATAATATTAGAAAACTTATCATACTTGTTCTTTGTGACATATTAAATACATTTTCCGCTTTTGCAAATTTCAATGGATCAATGAAAAATTCATCGTAGAAACGCGTAGGGTCAATTGAATGTTTACGTATAAGGTGACATGCTATTTCAGTTTTTGTTCGGAATAATTTTACACAAAATGGGCATTTGATCGTTTTCTCTGGCTGAAAATTATTTTACAAGGTTCAATAAGGTGCTAATGGACAGATTGGTTAGGAAAGAAAGCTTTGTCAGAGGGCCATTTGTTACAAGTGGGTTCCCGAATTTTGTAATGATTTTGGCAAGAAGATCGAATCACGATACTTGAAATGATATCCAAACCAAATCACCAGTTCGCTGATATTTAAAATCTTAGTTCTAAATTCTAAATTATTTGGCTTATTTGTTTTTTTTTGGGAGCACCATTACTGATTAAATTCGCTTTGCCTAAATGGCTAGCAACCTATTTATAAAATGGAGTGATGTCTTCTAGAAAGGTTTACAACGAATGAGCATTTTCACTAAGCGACGGTCTGAAACTCCTCTGCATTTCTACTATTAAACGATTCAAATAATCAGTGGAATTAGCCAAACTAGAATTGGTAAATGTTATTAAAGGTGGGGAACGAAGGTGAGTACCACAAAGTCCTATACTAGGTTGATTTTTTGGAAAAATAACATATGGTCCATCTCTTAACTCGGTTTAAATTTCGCGATCTATGATTGTGTCAATTAGTTGATATACTAAACTTAGATGGAAAAAGGGAGTATAAAAAAACGATGGTACTTTTACCATAATCAATAACTAACTAAACAACAAACAACTAAGAAAAATAAAATACAGCGAATAAAGCATACCCATTTTACTTCTTCATGAACTACTCTTTTATGGCGTAATAAAAAGGGTTCGGGAGAATTATTGTCCCAACATATATCACACATATCAACAGGAATCAGTTCTCCATCAGAATCACCGGAGGAATCACTGGGTTCATCACCATCATCACTATCATCGTCTTCTTCATCTTCATCATCTTCATCACCATTATCATCAAAGGGTATTTCGCCTAAAAAGTTCTTCTGACACTAAAGAAGAAGCTGAATATATATAAGTAAATATAAGTTACTATTTATTTTAAAAAAAACTGACTGATAAGATTATCTTATGAATTTTTTTGTAAAAAATATTTGATCTTCAAAAAATTCTATTCAGAAAGACAAAAAACATGTAAAATATTCAAAAAAATGTGGAAAAAATTCAGATGAAAAATTTTTTATCATTCTTACCTATTGTATTTATAAGAAATGAAATGAAATATATAATAAACAAAAACTGGCAAGAAAATATAAAAATAAAACAAAAGAATAATATTTGACATTTGACCTTTCAGAAAACTATGCAAAATTTAACCTGGACTTTGGAATTCATCACAAATTTTTCTTAAGCCTGAAAAATTCCAATGAAAAATTTTTTTAATAATTTCGAGAACTTAAAGAGACCAATCTAATATTAATTTCACGAGTCATATGCTGGAAATCTTTGAAAAAAAATTTTTTTAAAAATAAAAAAGATAATAAAATATAAAAATAGAAAGATAAAATAAAAAAGTTTTTTCTCTCAGTTATTATTTCTGATCGGACTCGTTGCCCTGTCTGTCGGATCTAAGCAAATTATCACTTTATCATAGAAGTATGGACGAATCGCCAGCATCACCTGGTTTCTCGGAAGCCTAGTTCACTTTTGAAGTAGAACCACAACACTGGAGCACCAAAATGAAAGCAATAAGCCACTGAGCCATCTTGATGAAATGGCCAATGCAACATTCAAGTGAACCAATAATTCACCTATAAGGAAAAATTTTTTAAATATAAATTATATCAATTACATACGTTCTGAGCATTTCTTCCTTCTTTCAGAATCATATTCATATTCTGTTTCTATTACCTCAGTTTGATATCCGATATCTTGAAGAAAATCTTCCAATTCCCCCAGGCGAAATGTGTCTCCTACTACATCGACGTTAGCTTCTTCTTCTCCAATTGCTATGCCTGGTTCAGTTGTTTCGACTGTATGTTCTGGGACATCAGTTTCTTCACTTCTTTTCAATTTTTTGGTGACTGGTGCCAGTTGCTCTTCGCCTTCTTCAGTACTGCGTTCAGTTCTCTCATGTTTTAAAGGCCTAAATTCAACAAATTCTTTTGAAGATAAATCACAAGAAAAGAATATTAAAATAAAAATGGATAATTAAATAAATAAACTAATAAAATCTCCTATCGTAATTAAGTGATCAAAAAATTATTGATTATTGAAATGCAAATGATAAATTAAAAATTGGGTTTTTATTTTTATCAAACATAGAGCTATAGTTATTTAAGAGAATATGGCCTATTCTCAAGCATCACAGATCGATCCTCACTCCCGACAAACACTCCATCATTTAAAAGTTCAAGTGGTGCTGAGAATCTATCTGATTCCTGCTCTTCAATTCTTCCGTCCTCAAGTGGCTCCCCAACTGGCAACAATGTTTTCTAAATTTCCCACATAATTATCGCTTTTTAATAATCATTTTTGTAAGCATAAAGAGGAAAAAAATGATAAATAGAGATTTAAGATGAATAAAGATTTTCTCGTTCAGCCAAATGGATTTAGTTTAAATTTTAGGCTCATTCAAAATGTTTGATATCATAAATATTGGTATCATAAGAATTCTTTTATTTTATTCTTTTTAAAAAAATTCATTCTCATAAATCATTTTCTAATATTCAGAGATTGAATGACAGTAAATGGCTGAAAAATTAATAAAATCCGGATGGTAAAAAGAAACCTGTTTGAAACTCAATGGTCAGTGAAAATGATTTTTTGACTTGTGAGATGAGATTTTCATAAGATTAGTGCTCATTTAAATCAGCCAAATAGCAAATAGCTAATCAGAATTAGTGGGAAAAGAATTCGGAATAGCTGATGCTAATCAGAATTAGTGGGAAAAGAAGGAAAAAATGAGCATCGAACAATTTCCGTTCATATATAAATGGAATAATTGACGTATGAACGAAAAATGTGGTTCATGCATGATACATACAAAAAAACGCATGTTAACCAAATTCATGAATATTCTATGCAGTGACTTTAAAATAACTTAAATAACTTTAAAAATGCTGACTTAATTTTTTAATTTTTCTTTAATTTCGTAAAATTATATTTAAAAATTATAGAAAAAAAAATATAAAATTCTTTGATTAAATTTTGGAATTGGAATTGGCTTAATAGGGTTTCAATTTCAAAGCACCGATGCTGAAGCTATCTTCTATGTATTTCTATTGCCAAGAGAAAAATCTGTCTGGTGTCCAGCAACAACCCAGCGAGGCGAATCTCTGATAAAATCTGATAAAACCTCCCTGATAAAATCTGTCTGGTGTCCAGCAACAACCCAGAGAGGTGAATCTAACCAGAAATGGTGAGTGCTCTCAGAAAAACGAAAGAAATTAAACTATAAGAAAATTACAAAAAACCATAAAAAAGCATTTTAAATAAATAAAGTTTTTTAATATATTTTATTTAATATATTTTATAGAATTTTTGGAATAAAACTATGAAATCGCTTACCTCTTATCCTCAGAAGAAGACTGTCTAAATGGAGGCAAAACCATCGAATTCACCATTTTGTCGATTAAAAATTTGAATAAAATTGTGAACAATATGACCAGTACCATTATTATCTTCAAAAAAAAATAATTTATAATTGAAAGTTTCCAA
This sequence comes from Dracunculus medinensis, assembly GCA_900625125.1. Taxonomy (NCBI): domain Eukaryota; kingdom Metazoa; phylum Nematoda; class Chromadorea; order Rhabditida; family Dracunculidae; genus Dracunculus; species Dracunculus medinensis. The sequence goes on from UYYG01000018.1 coordinate 274,560, forward strand.
ATAGATGAATTCAATAGTACTCAAATTGCTGGGTAATGAATCCAAGAAATTCTTGACAGCATTTCAGAAGATCCTCGAGTTCCTTAGGATTATTTATTGAGAGGAAAAATTTTAATGAACAGAACTTTTAACAAAATTTCTTAAATTTTCATTCTATCCTATCGATAAATATCGATAAATATCAGCAATATAGCACAAAAGCTCTTTAAAACTCTTCAGTCAAGGATTTTCGTAGGAAATATTAAATAATAATAGTAAAAAAAAAGTAAAAGTTTTATTATATTTTATAATCTAAAAGATTAAAAGAAAAAGAAAAATAAAAAATGAAATTTTTTTATAATTAAATCGATTTTGAAAAAAATTTAAATTTGTATTTATAATAAAAGAATATATTTATAATAAAAAATTATTTTTAAAATTACATTTTATGATAAAAATTATGTTTCATTATCATAAAATATTATAAAATAATAATTTAATAAAATAAAATTTATCAAAACAAATTTTAAAAGAATGAAAAATTTACTAAAAATAAAATGATGAAAATGAAAAATACCATCCAAATAAAAAGATGAAATGAATTTATAGAATCGAGCGTATTCGCCATTCTGATCAATGAAAAATTTCAATTTTTTTAGTAAAGAAAAGCAGATCAAAATTTGGGAGAAAACCGCTTATTATTTGGTTTTTTAGTAATTTTTTAATAAAAATATTAATTTTTTAAGAAAAAAAGTTTTTTAAAATTATATTTTACATTTAATATTTATATTTTCATATATATTTTTTTAATATTTTAGGAAATGAAATGAGAAAACGAATATTTTTAAAAATGTTTTGCGTTAGTATAATTATGGTACTTCAATGTTTCAGCAGTAAACCAGCAATAATTACTTTTATTTATATAATTTTTTTTCCCACAAATAATCTAAATTTGGTCCAATTCAGCTTATAAAAACTATAAAAGTTCCAAGAAAAGTTTTTATGAATTATATAAATTATGATTAGTGAAAAATTTATAATTTATAATTTCAAAGCCATGAAATCCTTTAGATACTAGGTCATCTCAAATTATCGTGTAGGAATAGAACTCCAGCAGTGACATTCCAAAATGTGAGTAATGACTCACTGAACCACTTTATCTTCGTTCAGGGGCCGATTAACACCACTTAGTCAATTAATTATTAATCCATGCAAATACCTTGGATATAGAAATAAAATTTTTCCAAATAAGTCCCTAACAATTTCATGGAATATGCGTGAAATTTTAAATAGTTACCAAGAATTAGTGGAACTGTAGAAGTCCTAAATATAAATAATGCTTCCTTAAGGAAAGAAAAATATTTTTTTTCCGCCTAGTTTTAGTTATGATCCCATCCTGAAATAGTTCATTTTATTGATGGATTATGGTCACTATTATATATAAATCAAGGAATCATTCAGAGAAATGGCGTAATTTTTTGTTTTCTAAAAGTGCTCACTTCACCATTTCCGGCTAAGCTCATCTCGTGTCACTTAACGTGTCAGGCCAAGCAGATTTTGCAAGGAAATCATTTGGTGGATTACAGTACAGAAGAGTCGCCAGGATCAGTTGAATGGCTTGAATCAAAAAATATTTTAACTAGTGGAATTATTTTCGAAAAGTTTGGCTCTTATTATAAATTTTCATCTTATTGTTCAATTTTTTTTCGTTCTAGAATTTTATAAATATATTACTATACTATATTTTCTGCAATCTGATGAGAATTACTTGATGTGATGAGATTTTGCAATTTGCATATAATTTGAGGATAATATTGGTGAACAATAAAGTTCGCAAATTTGTCTTAACAAATCTCTTAATAACATGCACCACTGGTTCCACGTGATGGCTCTATTTACTACTAAATTTGGGTCCTTTCACCAGTGAAAAATTGAAAGATAGAGTAGAAATTGAATCAATCTTCACCACCATCTTGTAATTCAAGTTTATGATATTTAATTTGCCTTCAAAAATCAGCTTCAAAAAATCAGCTTTTGGACAATATATAATTTTTATGTTTAATTTTAAAATTTCTTGGCATTTAGCATTCATTCGTTAAAAAATATTTCAATTAGGAGAATTTTTTTGAAATAAAAATATTATAATATTTTTTATTTTTAAAATTTTTATTATAAAAAATTTTTTAAAAATTATTTTTTAATAATTTTAATTAAAATTGAAAATAAGGAATAAAAATTTCCATAGGAAAGATCCACGCAATAATAATTGCTGAATTTTTAGTGTTTGAAGAATGAAAAATAAATCTGGAAATGCGATTCATTCCACGTCTAACAAGTCGATTCATTTCACGTCTAACAAGTCGATTCATTTCACGTCTAACAAGTCGATTCATTTCACGTCTAACAAGACGATGCACCAATTAATACGCGAATGGCTATAAATGCAGGATTATTTTTAGTGCAACGATTAAATATTTTTGTGAAAAAATTTTCCTTCCTCTGTGAGTGATATGGTTAATTCTCAATTTTCGTTCCTATAATAAAGGCCTGGGAGCTTGGCGTTCTGCGCAATATTTTATTTGGTCCTAGCAGTACGCTCTTTTAAGTAGAGATATATGGCATTGTTCCTGGAATTGGTTGGGCCAGCCACTTTCCACTTTAAAGATCACATTCCTTAATATTTCTGCTGTCACAAAAGACCAATTCGGGGCTTTCCATACCTTCTTTAGTTCCTTTTCCAGTCCCTGGTATTTCGTTATTCTTGTCACATGGTTTTTTTCACCATTACTGGTTAAACTCGCTCCGCTAGCTTGTCGCATTGAGCAAATGTCCCAAAGAGTTCCTTGGCGATAGAAATACAGGTGAGTTGCCAGCACCACCGGATTTTCGGACAGGTTTTGCCGGGAATAGAACCTTAATATCGGCGCTTCGAATTGAATGAAAACCCACTAAGCCAACCTGTCATATGGTATTGGTATATATACATATTTAAATATCTCCAGTTAATTTCCGGTTCTTATCTACTACTGCGAAATCTGGTTGTCTAGTAGTACCTGCTTTTCTGGATGTGGGAATTCTACAGAATCTTGATCTTACTATTCTCCACGATTTTCTGCGGAATTTTCTATCGAAGACTATCGATGTGAAAACTCGAAAATTTCATGAAATTTCCACACCAAGTCTAACATCCTGAAGATTAAATCAGCGAGAAAGAAAGCGGGTTGGGCTTGATGAGTGTCAAAGTCTCTGTCTTGAATGAAAATTGAAAAATTCAGGAAAATTTAGCAAGACGGCTAAGGATAAGCCGTTGAAAGAACGAATCAATAGACATTAGAAAAAGATTAAGCAGGGGAAATAACATAGCAAAGCAAGATCCTCTAGGTGATGCACCATCAGCAGATAATTAAGGTTATTGATATTGATAAATATTAGCCGTGAATGGAAGAAGTTGAAATAAAACACAGGCATTGATCATAACAGCACAAGAATTTGCTAAGCACCACATCCATTGAAGCAGAAATCTTTCGCACTAGGCAAGAAGGGAAATTCCTTTACTTAGAATACCATATGCCAAGGTCCTGTGGGAATTCTTCATCTAGACAGATTGACCAATTAATCAGATATCGTGGTAGTGGACAAGAACTGGAAATTACTACTGATGCCAGAATATCAAGTGATATCGTGAAGAAAAAATATGAAAAACTACAGAAATGTTACGAGCTGAAAGGAAAGAATCGGAAAAGATATAGGAGGCGAAGGTCAAAGTAGCCTCAGTAGTAGTACGAGTACCAGGGATTCCTGACCTAGAAAAGTGGCTTCAACAGATTTCATAAACAACATCAATAACCTATATCCAGAAGAGGGCATTATGAAGAAAAACTAAGGTAAAACCCTTTAAGTAAAACCCTCAAGCTCTCCATATTTCTTTTAGAGGACCAGTGAGTATGAATGACTCATACCACTTACTGGGGACGTTTTTTTTCGTATAAATATATGTATACATATACATATATATATATATATATAGGGATAGAATGGTTCAGTGGGTTTCTGCTCAACTGGGAGCGCCAATGCTGAGGTTGGATTGCCCGTAGGAGTAAATCTATGCAAAAATCTCGGTGATGCTGGCGACTCACCTGTATTTCTATCGCCAAGGACTCTCTGGCATATTGCCCAATGCGACAAGCCAGTGGAGCGAGTTTAACTAGTAATGGTGAGGATTTTTAAAAAATATATATGATCGATTCATTGCTTGGTTCCCTCAGTTTTATTTACCTGAGCTTAAGCATCACAAGTTTTCTTCATTGCCATTAAAAATGGCTTCTCTATTGTTGCCCTTCCATATCTTTGCATCTAAACGACTATTTAACGAAAGATATGCACTCAAATTAATTGAACCAATTAAACCAGAAATGGTGAACGAATATTATCAGTCATTAATTTTAATGAAAGGTTACTGATAAAATGTTGATAAATAATTTTATTTAATTTATATCATTATTGGACTTTTCTTCTTTTTAGTAAATGAAATGAAATTTAAAAATCTCAAATTTTTATGCAAAAAATAGGGAAAAAAATATTTTATGTGATTCATTTTGGAAAAGAATTTTTTGCTTTTTAGGAGTTTTTTAAAACAAAAATTCCAGAAAGAACATTCTTCTCTTTTTTTTTGTGGATTTTATTTATTTGTATTATTGATTCAAATTAAAGATAAAAGCAAGTTCTTCGATAGCTTTCATTCATTTCAATGTTTAAATTGTGTAACTGGAATGTCGTTCGTTGTCGTTGACAATCTATTTATGGAATTAATATAATATAATATTTTATTTTAAAAAAATTACACTATGAATTTTTTTTTTTGGTATATTTATTGTAAGTTTGATTAGTTTTTAGTTTAATTTATTTGCACTGCATATATACAAATGAAGTTAGATTGAATTAAATTGAATTAAATGAGAAAGGAAAAAAGTGAGAAGAATAAAATTCGAATCGGTAGATCATGAATCCGTGAACTGCGAATCCTTTCTTGATCCTTGAACTATGAATCCGTAGTGTTTGACATCTTATACAAGCAAATCCATAGTTGAACTTTTTCTTATTCTTTATAATTTTAATTTAGATTTTCCAGTTTTCTAAAAAAATTTTTTTAAATTTAATGGTAAATTGATAAATTTATGATAACGAAAAATTACAAAAAATTTATAAATTTACTATAAGAAATGATTTTAATTGATTAATTCGAATTTTTATAATCAAATATTTCGTCTTCTAATCTAATTTAATTTTATTTAATTTAAGAATTTAATAATTTAATTTAAGAAAACACGGAAAAAAATAATTGGAAAAGGTGAAAAAGAAGTGATAAAATGAATTTATTTAGATAGATTTAAGGATTTCGGCATTCAATATAAAAATGATTTTATCGAAAATGCGATAAGATATTTGAATAAGATATGAGATATCAGGCTTGTAAGAAGTTTTGATTTACGCGCATTATTCGTGTTAATTCAACTGAAATAAAATGGCCTCTGATAAAAGTCTCGATTTCGTTTATTTTAAAAAAAAGATCTAGAGAGAAACAAAAAAATTTAAAGACGAAATTATTAATCCCGAACAGAAGATCCATAGCACAAATTTAAGTACCACTCATTAATTTTTATTTTCTAGACGATTTTTATCATGTACCATGTATTTTATGTATTTTATGTATTTTAGAGCTTTTTCAAGTCTTTCGATTGGCTTCTATTAACAATTTGTTAGTGATGAATTGCCATCATTTTTTGGAAACCGAATAAACTTTATATTAAAATCTTATCTTAAATCTTAAAATAATCCCAACAAACTGGGACTAATAATATAGCGCTGACTCTCCACTCCAGAATAAGATAGCACAAATTTAAGTACCACTCATTAATTTTTATTTTCTAGACGATTTTTCTGTATCATGTATTTTATGTATTTTATTGAATTTAATGCTTTTTATATGATCAATGTGTATATATATAAAATGTAATAAGAGCAATAGAGATCTTTGAGCTAGAAAAGTGGCTTTAACAGGTTCCAGGAACAACATCAGAGATCTTTGTCCAGAACAGCATATTGTTAGGAATAGTAAGATACTGAACTCTGAATCTCTTAAGCTTCGAGGCATTTGCTAGAACCCAATGTTGAGGATGGCCCTTCTCACCACAAACAGGAAGTGTAAAAGGGATTTTTTTCAATATATACTTTTGAAAAAATATGTTAAGAATGCTTAAAATTAGTATTCGCCATTTTTTTAAAAATCTAGTTTGTTAGAAACTGTTGTAAACTATTAAATAAATATAGTTGTTGTAAGATTTTTTTTTCAGGTATCGGTATCGTTTAAAAACAATATTCTTTTTGTAGGTTGGGTTGTTCACCATTTTTGATTAGGCTTATTCTACTTGGCTTACTGCACCAAGCAAGTCTCTGAGTCAAGGAGATAAGCAGTTGACGACGACAGAAGTCCAAGTGGAAGTGTCATTAAGCGGATGCATACACCGCGATTTGAACCAGCCTAGCATCAGCGCTTCACGAGATGCCACTAATAAATAATTGAGCCATTTTATTCACATAACAAACTTTTCGTTAAATAATAAATATTTGGTAACTAATTATTACGCTTTATTAAACCTAATTTGTTTATTTAATTCTTCAAATACAAATGATGAGAAAATAATTTGTAATCACAAGTTTCCATTAATTTGTTATTGTCATACTTTTAATTATTTCATATTTTTTAAAGAATTCAATGGACTGGAAATTTCATAAATTACAATTTTTCTTCGAATAGGATTTATCATTAATGCTTTGGCCGCAGCTATTTTAGGCCTAACATTCGGAACATTTTCAAGCTTCGATCCGTATCTGCCATCAATCCGAAGTTTAGCCAAAGTCCCATCATTTTTCCACTATTTAAGCCTCTTTGCCACGTACATATTAAAATTAGCACTAAAAACAAGGTAATTGATTAAGAATCAAGTAAATGAATTCTTTGTTATTGTCTACTACGTTACAACTATTTAACGCTAACATAATAGAAAGATGACAGATCAAAGATGTCACATGCATTTCAAAATAATTTAGTATCGTAATGGCAAAGATCAAGAAATGATTCATAAAAATTATTGAATAAATGAATTTTCTTATGGACAATTAAATTTATTAATTATATTTCAAATAATTTTTCAAATAATTTTAAAAAATAGTTAATATTTTCTTTAATTAAAATAATTTTTAATGCATGTAAATATTTGAAATCTAAAATATTTTTATAAATTATATTCGTTCGTTTTATCATTAATATTTATTTTAATAAATTTCATTTCTATTAATTTTATTTATTAAAAGTTGTAATTTTTTTCGCTGATAGCAAACTAGTTCCATTGGATGGTTTGATTAAAATTAGATTTTTTATTTAATAATTTTATTTAATTCTCCCCTTTACGAAAATAATCGCGCATCCTAGTATAATATAGTTGTTAGCTGGCAATTTTTTTTTCATAGCCAAAATCTTTATCATATTGTTTGCTTATAATTTGCAATTTGAGGAAGACTATTCGATGAACTATATGTTCATGTTAATGCCTGATTGTTGTCTTCTTATCACCAGATTTGTAAATTTATTATTTATTGATTTATAAGCTGCATAATTTTATTTAGTGTTATTTAATTTCATTTAATGTCGACTGATAAGATTTATTAAATAAGTTAAGCAAATCGTCTTATCACAAGACTTATGAATTTACAACTGATAAGATGCATAATTTTATTGTGTGCTGTTGAATGAAAAAATAAGTTTTGTAAGTTTTGATAAAATTTATGTAATCTTTATTAAGATGCCGGCGACGTTTATTGCCATAATTTTATGATTTCAGCGTTGATTTAATTTCTTATAATAAAAAGTTTATTTCAACTAAAATATTTTATAGCCGATTGTAAAAATAAATAATAAATCACAATAAAAAATTTGCTGATTTCGGTATATTTAATGTAATGTTTTAGAATAAAAATAATTTAAAATGATAATATAAATAAAAATTTAAAATACCTTGTTCTAATAGATTTCATAAATATTGTATAGTCTTATTTTGTATTGTATTTTTTTGTTATTTTTGATTTTATTTACTTTTATTTTGTTATTTTGATATTTTACTGTATTTTTTATTTGCTTGGATTGCAACACTAAAATCCATGAAAATAGTCCTATAGTTTTTATTTTCCCTTTTTGCAGATTTTTATATATCTAATTTGATATTTTTGCTTACCTTACCTTATCTTGGTAATATATATTTTAGCTACTCGAATTAATCTGAGATTACATATAAGTTACACATTTAAATATTAGCCTAGAATGAGGCTAAGCCGAAAAATAATCGAGTTCCATCAACTTTGATCATTGCATACTTTGATCATTTTGAAAATTCATAATTTTAGTGAAATCTTTTAATCTTTAATTAACTACAATCCAAGGAGGATAGAATGGCTCAATGGGTTGTTACTCAGTTCGGAGCGCCGATACTAAAGTTCTATTTCCCGCAGGAGTAAACCTGTTCAAAAATCCGGGTGATGCTGGCGACTCGCCCGTATTTCTATCGCCAAGGGACTCTGTGGCACAACAAAGTAAAATCCAGAAGAATATGCTCATTTTTAGATTTTCACACATTCAAAATAACATATAATCTACAATTCTCTTTTAGAAATCGTATTCATATAAATTCTTGTCTACCCATATTAATATCAAGATAATCTAGATTGTGTTCGCTATGATAAATAATTTTTTTTATTAACAAAATTGATACTGATTTTAATGTCGATGATAATGGCGATATGCTGGATGAATGGTGTTTTGATAAGATCATTTAAATTTATGGCCTATAGTAAGTCTAGATTAAGGGTTAAGGGCTTAGCCTTAGAAAAGGGAAGTTTGGCAACTATATTTATGGACAAATAAATGCCTAGCATCGGTTAGTGGGTTGAACTATCTTGCGCTCCTATGCATGATGAAAAATATCAACTGACGGTTGGCAGAATTGGATTGATGTAGGGGAAATGAAGGCGGGTTGTAAGAGAGATTCATCTCATCATTATCATCATCACCTTTAGATATTTTCGATTTCCTCTAATTGCCCATTAGCGTCAAAAGTGAGAGTTAGTTTACAGTTGTCAGTTTTTTTTATTATGTATTTGGTGTTTATTTGTGGAAAAAAGCGGATCTGGTCTATAAAAACGTAAAAGCTGGTTTATTGAATGTTACGGATGTAAAATGAATGCTCCATTTTTTCTCAATATCAGCTATTTTTTGCTAAAGCGAAAATTTTTGTCAACTTCGAGATGATAGACATTACAATAGCAAAGGCTGTATTATTTAAATTCACAAATAATTATAACGATTTGTGAATGTTTTCTGAGATATTCGAGCGTATTTTTCCTCTTTCTTTTTTTCCTGCATTACAAAGGAAAAGGAAGATCAGAACCATATTTTCGTTATTTTTATCATTTTTAATCATTATATAGCATAAAATGAACCAAAATGGTCTAAGGGAAAGATCGGCTTAGTGGGTTGTTGCTCGATTCGGAGCCCCGATACAGAAATTCTATTCCCCACAAGAGTAAACCTATCCAAAAATTCGGATGCTGGTGACTCACCTGCACTTCTAGTTCCAAAGCTGACATAAATTCTCATACTAGCGGTTCATTTGTGTTTCTACCTCCAGGTGATCCTAATAGTCAATAAAGTCAGTCAAATGAGAAATTTAGACAAAAGAGAATTACACGGTCAATTAAATTTTTTATTAGACTTTTTTAAAGTTTCATGTTTAATATGTTTATTCGTTTATAATATTATAATAATAATTATAATATTAATTTAATCAGTTTTCATTTTTGTACTTTGCCATTGATCGAATTGAATTTAAAAAAAATGGATTGGGCAAAATAAAGATGCGAAAAGATTTTAGAAGATTTAAAATATAAAATTCAAAAATATTTATGATAAATTATCAATTGCATTATCAGTTATTATCAATAATTAATATAATACCATTTTCGCTGAAGTTAAATTGGTATAGGTTTCCGTTTTTTAATATTATTCATTAATCATTAAAATTAAAATTCAAATGATGCCAAGTGGCACTTTTTGGTGAACAAGTCTCTTCCTAAGTAAGAGAAATGCAAACAATATACGGTACACCAAAAGACGAATTTAATCGTACTAATTAGTGTCCGGTACCACATCGTTTCTCGTATTCGGCACCAATTTTTTAGATCCAATAGAGCATTTGTATATCTTTTTGATGTAATAACAGGTTTATATGTACGAAACATTGGTGAAAAACACTTTTTTAAAAAAAAGCAAGAAAATATAAAGTGAAATTTATTGTCTTTATTAAATTGTAGTTGATAAAAAATATATTTATCGATAAATTTTGAAACATTTTCTTTTTTTAAAAAAAAAAGAAAAAAATATTTTTCAAAAAATTTAAAAATTTTTGGCCTAAATTCTTTTCAAAAGCGATTTTTTATTTTCAAACGATTAATGTTACGATTAAATTTAGTTTTTGCGAAAATCGTTTTTTAATCTTTAAATTTTCCTTGTAGAATGAATAAAATAATTATGCAAAGGACCGTCGAGTTCTTCTCACTTTTTTTTTATATTTGCTTAAATACGAATGCTGTTTCATCGATAAAAATTCCTTCAAATGGCTTAGCACCTCCAGAAATTGTTCATTCACCAATTGCTATTAAACGTAAGTTATTTTAATTTCTTCTCACAACCTAAACTAATGATTTATGATTCTTAGGCAAGTTAGGCTGATAAGCCAGAATTTAGCATATTGCGAGAATGTAGAATGGATTGCCTTCGCTTTCCTCATTCGTCCCTTATCCCTCACCACACCTTCCTCAACTCTCTTTTCCTTCTTAGCTATAATTATTATAATTATTTTATTTCATTTAATTTGAATCTATATATTGTATTTTTATATATTTTTAATTTAAGTTACTAATTTAAAGTTTAATTTTAATATTTTAAATTTCAATTTTTTGTTTGTTCCTTTTCATTGGTCGAATTAATTTAAATTAAATAGAAAATTATTTGAATTTTTATTCAATTTCTATTAAATAAATGAAATATTATTATTCAAATTTATTCTACTATTCAAATTTTTAAGAAAATTTGGAATTTAACTCTTTTTCTTGTTTTGATATTTCCTTATCAGCATTAGAAAAAATGATAAGCTGTTTTTATAAAAATATATTCACATAAAAATACCTAAATATCTATCTAAATATCTAAATAAAAATATCTAAAAAATTAATTAACATAAATCCTTAAAAGAAAAAAGATAAAACTTTAACAACTTTAACTTAATTCATTTATTTTAAATAAATTATGAAAAAAATTGAAATTTTTTTTTGCACCTCGGTTTTTTTAGTAGTTTCATTAGTTATTAATTGAAGAGGTCACGAATATATTTTCCTTTAAGAATTTCCTGTTCCTAATATTTTATTTATTTTTATTTCCAATCAAGATTTGTATTTGATGATTAAAAATAAGTTTATAAACCTGTTAATGGATATTAAAAAAATGAAACAATAAATAAATTTGCTATCGATATCGCTTATCTGATTAGTTATTTTATATTCACGGAATTTTGGATTTCTTATAAATTCATATAAAAAATTATCGAAAAATTGACAAATTATTCTCCGCTTATGATCCGCAAAATTTCATATTTTTTCATAAATTTTTTAAAATTTTTTTTATGAATTTTTATCAGTAAAATTTGTATGACTGAGATAGTTTTCATAATATTATATTGTTTGCTTTTTTTTCATTTTCAATTGATAAAATCGACTCGAAAAAATATTTATTATTAATTCGTAGAAAAAAATACTAATTTAATGTTGTGCATGATAATTGATAATTAATAAAAGGAGCTAATTTTATATTGTGCGTGATAACTGATAAATTAATAAAAGAAAAAATAGTGTGTAAAAATAGAAATTCTACAAATTTATTGCCAAATAAATCATGACAATTTGATAAAGAAATGGATTTTTTTCTTAAAAAAAAGATTTAAGAGAAGATTGTGATGTTGAGAGAGTTAAAATGATGAAGGACACTGAAGGAAAGATGTGTCAAACAGCTTTGAAGACATTTTCGCTTTCGTAATGATTACCTGATTCCTGATTTAGAAACCGGTTTGTTTTCTCCAAATTTTGGAATTTCGATCGTATATCGTTCGAATAATTAAGCGATTTCATCTAACCAATTAGAAAAACAAAAACCGAAGTTTTTTTCAAAAATAATAATGAAAAGAAAAAAAAAGAAAGTTTTTTGCTAAAATATCTAATTTGTTGAAAAAAAAAGATGAAAAATCTAAACGATTTGCACATCCGGAAAATTTTATAAACTTGAATCCGCAAAGCGAATAAATCTCTATGAATTCGATTATCGAGAGATATCTTTTATTATCACTAAATATCTTTTATTATCTATAAACTAAAACTTTTTTATTTTATTTTTTCCTATATAATAATTTTATTTTTATTTTATTTTTTCCTGTATAATAATTGCAATAAGCAACAAATCACAATAGTATTTTTATCAGTACTCCGTAGTTTAATCACAGATCATAACAGCCGACGTTTTCAAATCACCTTAGTTATAAGTTATACTAAGTTATCCACTGTGTTATCTTAATTTTAACTTATTTTTTAAAAACAATATGACACTGTGTCCTTTTATCAATTAATATTGGTAATATTGGTGATAAAAAAATATTTCTCAATTTTTAGCGCAATGTACGATAAAAGCATCGCCGTTGGATTTAGTATTCATTGTCGACAGTTCTGGATCGTTGAGAAATAAATTCCAGGATGAAGTCGACATTATCCGACGAATTGTCAAGCATGTAACTATTGGTGATAGCGCTACACGGGTCATGCTTATTCAATTTAGGTATAATGATAGGATTTTAAAATGGGATTTTTATTTTGGGATAATTATTATTTATTTTTTTGCGATAAAATTATGAAAATATACGAATATTTAATGGAAAATAGACAAAATTTTCTTAAAAATATTCCAAGCTTATAGTGGTGTTCAACATTTGGAATTCAATTTCAATAAATTCACTACTCGAGAGGATATTCTAAGCGCGTTAGCTGTGCTAAGACATGTTTCGGGAATTACTCGTATCGGTGATGCATTAGAATTTGCAATGAATAAAATGACCGCTGAGAACGTTTGTACTTGACCTGGATTACTTTAAACCGTTCTCTTTTTATTTACAATGTTCAAAAAAACCTAAAAAAGGAGAAAGAAAAATAGTTGATTATTGACATTTTTAAAAATAATTTATTAAACAACTATTAAATAATTCTAAATTTGCTAAAAAATTTTCGAATCTATCGAAATTATTTTTTTTTTTTACAATTTCAAAATCAAAAAATTTTGAAACCAAAAAAACTCTTCCGCGAGCGATTTTAGTTTTTTGTTATAGGGAATGCGGCCTTCGAATGTTCCAAAGATAATTTATCTATTATCAGATGGTCGAACTCATGATTATCCCAAACATGTTGAGATTGCTGATTTAATTCGACAACGTATTCGTAATGTTGATATATATGCATATGGTACAGGTGAATATGTTGCCATAAGCGAGCTTCTCGCCATCACTAAAGTAATCGTTTCTTTTTTTTTCATAGAACTAAAATTCTGAATTTTCCTGATAATTGTAATTTGTTTTTTTTTGCTCTCTTATCAGATAAATGTGAATAAAACAATGATTCTTGTTTTAACTTATCACATATCTTTTTGATAATTTTGATTTAATTTCTAACAAATGTTAACCTATTTTTTTAAACAACATATTTATATTATTATAAAATTGTTAAATCGTTTCATTTACCAAATTTAATAAAATAATTTTTACTAAGAATTATTAGATAAACAAAGTGAATTTTGGAAAGATGAAGCGAATTTTTTCATTTTCTGATTTTTTAAAATTTCTTTTATAAATGTGAAATGTGAAATCAATCATTATCGTTTTGACAATCAGGAAATAAAGTTATGTTGGAAATTTTTTCGCCTTTAATTTCGAGTAATTTATCTTTTCGTTAAGAATTTTTGAAAAAAAAACTGTTTCTATTATTATAAAGCAAGCTAGTTCAATAAAAAAAAACCAGGCATTTATCAAGTTTCCCTTTGACAAATTGTTTCCACTTTCTTTTTTTCCACTGATAATTGATTACTGATATTGATAATGCGAATAAGGTGAAAATAAATTCCAAATAAATTTGATGAGTTGATAAGAAAATAAATTTCATTAATAATGAATTAATAAAATCTTAATTAATAAATAATTAATTGATGAATTCATAAAATAAAAATTTTAAATTTCACAATATACTTTTGTTTTATATTTTTATACTTTAATAATTTATAAATTTTATTAGAAAAAAATTTATACAAATATTTATTTATTCAACATATATTTATAAATCGTGAATTCAACAAAAACAACAATTTCCTATTTCGATAAAATATTTTTTAAATAAATATTTGTTAAATTATATTTTTTAAATATTTACTAATCTATTTTATAGGATATTCATAAAATCGTAACAAATGAAAATTTACAAAATCTTGAACCAATGTTCGATGCTTGGAAAGGAACAGAAGTTTGCGAAAAGCAACCAGGTAATTAAATTATAAGGCTCTCTTCCAAGATTCCACATCTATCAGAAATTTATCCGATAAATTTATCTTATTTATTAAGGAATCATAATTAAATTTTGGCATTAGAAAAAATTTTGATAAGCGTACTGTTAATAAACTGATAACATATTGACTGATTGACTGATTACGAGATTAATAACTGGTTGATTAATGAATGTTTGGTTGGTTTTCTTTATAGGTTTATAGATTATACATTAATATTTCATTAATGGTTAGTGCATCCGAGATCCTAGTATTTTTTTTTGGCAATAATTTGTCCGAGACGTCATATCTGCCACGAAATTAGTCAATAATTAGTCTTACCAGAAAATTTTCTAAAGAATTTCGTCCAAACGACTATAACTGTCGCTTTGATGAAATAATTTGTGTACATATTTATTTTCTAATTATATCTTTTAAAACGTTCAGAAAACTAAGATTGCTCCTTTTTTTGCTGCCATAATCATCTTTATCGGTTGAAATTTATTTTCCAGTTTAAAACAAGTTTCATGATTTATTTATTCTTTTGATGGCCTTCATATTGCGTGACAAATGCTATGATGAGATATGTGAGATATTTTTTATTGTAAACGATATTTGTTAAATTGTTTAGGGCAATTTATCTTATCTTTTTTTTATAAATATCACACATCAAAAATTCAACAAATATCCGTGCAATACAAAAAATTTCAATAAGCATATTATCAATTTTGAAAAACTCTAAAAATTCTTGATAATTTGTTGACTAATATAAATGATTAATAATAATGAATGATATAACTGATTAATAATGAAGTTAATTTATTAACTGATATAGCTGACTGATAATAATGAATATTTGTTTGGACCGTTCTTTTATATATATATATATATATTAGCACTTATAATTCTACATTATTTATGGTTTGCATGTCTTCATTGACTATTAGAATTTGAAAGTATAAGTGGGTTCTTATCACTTGTCCAGATTCCACTTTTAATGATAAATTTGATTTTTTGTTATTATCAGAAATTTAATAAATTAAAATTAATCTATTTAGTATGCGTGAAAGGATCGGATAAACCACTTGATCTTGCTTTATTAATCGATTCGTCGGAATCTGTTGCACGCTTATTCGACGATCAAATTCATTTCGCTGTTGATAGAATTGTTCAAAATATCAATATCCATCCGGATGCCGTAAGGTATTCATTTTATTTCATTTTATCAGTTGTTTTTCTCTCAAAACTATATCAATTTTGATTCTTATCATTTATAATTTCTTTGCTAATGAATAAATTCTAAATTGAACAATTATATCTTTTTTTATTTCCCAGCAGCAGTAGGCACTGCAATAGTATTTGTGGTTTGACCGACTTAACTAACCACCAGAATGTGATTCTTTAGTCAGAGAGTTAGAAGCAGAACAGAACTTAGGGTTGGTCTTTACCAGAAACTTAGATTTCACTGTCAATGACACCTCTGACAAGTCAATTTATATTGCTTAGTTGTAGTAACATGGAATTCAGCAGCCAATGCCCCATATGATTTAATTTTCGTTTTATAATTGTTTTGTATTATATTTACAATAAACATTTTAGAATTTATACCGTATTTTCTATCGATGCATCAAATATATATTAAAATAAAGATGAAATATTGGAAATTTAATAAATTATTTTTAAAAAATAAATTTAAGAGATAAGACATTTAAGAGATTTTTTCCTTTATCTTTTTTATTAGTTTATCATTTTAATACCTTTTATCATTTAATCAAAATTATAGACTTGCTTTAATAACGTATTCGGGACAAGCTTATGTTCACTTTACTTTCAATGATCAAAGATTCTCGAATAATACGGTTGTTGCGGATTATTTAAAGAAGTTGAATTCGATAAAAGGGACAACATCAACACATTTGGCCCTACATGAAGCATATGAATTATTCATTAATCGGGAGGGAAATAGCGGTTAGAATTTTTTGAATAATTTTCATTAATTGGGCATTTTTCTTTTTCTTTTGGCCGCACCATTTCGGCTTTTCGTGGTGCTATGGTACTCAGTTAGAGTTAGCTTTGGACCTTAGGGACCAAAGCCATACCTAAGAATCCATTTCATTTTTAACCACCTTATGCATATCGCTGGACTGCTTATACGAATCTCACTTATAATTAGCACTTGTTTTGTTTGGGTCTCTTTGTTTAGTCTACTGTAAGTCCTCACATAACGAGGCATATCTCAATTAATAGACCAAGAGTTTACCTTATCTATGATAGCTCTTTCTGTTGATATATGATATTTGATACTAAAACCGAGTATAGATGTCCATGTGACTAATCTGCCTATTTTACACATAAATTTTTTTAATGGTTTAAGGCGCTAGAGAAGGAGTAAAGAAATTAGCCATCGTTTTGACCGATGGCCATTCGCAACGATCACCGAGAAATCTTGCGAAACGTTTAAGAGCCGAAGGCGTTGATATTATTGCTATCTCGATGACACCTGAGCCATATGTTGATGAGGGCGAATTGTTGACTATTACTCAAGATCCATCGAAAATATTTATGCCTGGAAATATTCAGGCAAGTTTTTGGGCTTCTCGGCCACTCTGGTTCCATTTTCAACAATAGTATTATTTCTTTTATCGGAGAGAAACATAACCCAACCTGCTGGCTTTTAAAAGTAGAAAACTTGGATTATGAATCGACATAACGATATAAATGTTTAGAATTTCGAGGCTGAATTTATGAAATATATCGGTTTTGGCTGCCCTGGTATTGATCTCGGTGAACACCCAACACCTCGTATCAGAGGTGCAACTGATGTATCCTGTGGGCCAAACTATGTCTCATTTACAGTTCGTACACAAAAACCTATGGTCGGTTTGATGTACGCTCAGTTATATCATGATGATTCAAAATGTGTTCAGGTGATCTCTTACGATCTTTTCAATTTATAAAATATCACGTGCCTTTTTTGAAAAAGAATGGTAGCATTTTAAGCCTTTGATAAATGATAAATAAAAAAAAACTGATATCTTGAAATTTCATTATGAAATAATATTACTTAAATGGAAATGAAATGGAAGAGCAACAAAATTTTATGATAATTTTTAGGTAGCAGATGGCAGATCTCGTGAAATATCAATAACCTTCCTTGAAGGTACATGTGGATTATCAAAAACGCCATCCATTGTTGGTTTCTATAAAGATTCTAGTTTCTAGGAATTTTTTAACTCCTTTAAATTAGTATTTACACAACTCAGTTGAATTTTGCCAGGGGCAAGAATCGGACCAAAACATACTTCCAATCATAACAATACACCATTCCTTTTTAATTTACAATTTGTGAACTATTCATATCATTTAATTATCATTATATTTTTAGCATTTGGATGGATTTTTTTACAATATAACCGTTATTTTACAATTCCATCCAATTATAATTACTCGTGCTGATCAGGTTATTATTATTGTTTATTGATTAATATTGTTTATTGATTATTATTATTGTTATTAAATAATCATTATCAAATAAATATCTCAAAAATATAAAATTATCAATTAGTTGATAAAAATAAGTGATATGAGGCAATATTTGAAAAGCGATTAAAATTATTTTTTTTAGAGTGATTCATTGATTTCAATTTTTTTTAACTATTTAATTTATTTATATGAACCAAAATTTATTTAAGGGATTAAGCGTTTCGTGCTTTTATGAGCAATCATTATCGGAACAAGAAATCGGACGATCAACATTAAAAAAATTAACCGATACGGAATGTTCGTATAGACTTCATCGTTTCTCTCCCGAACAATGCGTTGCTCTTGATGCTAAAGTTGGGGAAACGCTTTACCATAAATGGGAATGTGATAGCCGTAAGTATCATTTTTTTTGGACTCTATCTATATTCTAATAAATTTATGGAATTTATTCTAAATTTTTTTTTTTGCAAATTTAGATAATTCATAAATAGAAAAGAAAAAAAAAACTAAAATATTTCATATTTTAGCACCAAATTATCAATATTTGGTACACGATTGTTATGTGAAATCAGAAACAAAAAATTTCAAAATTCTTGACTCGAATGGATGTGAAATCGATCCACAATTTTTAGAAACACCAGATTATTCAAAATTTTTAAAAAAACCCCGAAAAGGTGATGCATATGTTTATAAAGAAATGAGCGTCTTCAAGTTTCCCAGCGATAATAATGTCGTCTTCCAATGTCAAATATCTCTATGTGATATGGAAAGTGGTGCTTCTTGCATATCAAAAATTGTAAGAATTTTACCTCAAATATATTTCAGTACTCAAATTTTTTTTCTTCCTCCTTATGCACCATTTTTGCTTTTGGCTTTTAACTTCACCGAAACACCTTTTCATTGGAAATTTACTTGAGTTATAGGTGGTAGTTGATGATGCGGCCTTCATTAATAGGTAGGAAAGCGATATTCTTCAAGGAACGGATCCGTATTCTTTGTTTCCCCTGAAGCAATCTTAGGCAATGCAATCTTATTTTGCCCATTGGTACTATTTTCAGGTTATTCAATAATATTAATAATCAATAATATTCGATAAAATAAATTATTTTAGCCACCGAAATGCAGTGATTTCGATAATCAGCGAAACGAAAGATCAGCACCGGAAACGAAAAATGGATTCTCTATGACAATGAACGTTGAAACAAGGACTCTGAATGTTCTTGAAAATGAATCAATTCGTCCACCAGTACCAGTTAAATATTGCGACATTCGAATGTGAACATTTTCTGAATTGTCCAATGATCTCCAACACTGAAGTATTAATAATAAACGTACACTTCAGGAATATCAAAAAATTTCTTCTAAAGAATGTCGAATTTCTCTTGAAAAACTGAAAAAAGAAAAACTAAGTTTATGACATTTATATTTATCTGTAAAATATACATTTTTCTGGCATTTGGTCCTTTGGTCCTTATTATTTCCCTCTTATCTCTTCCATTTCGTTGCCAGAAGCCAATGTATATGTTGGCCTTCGACTAAAACCGAATTCCGTTTATAATAAGCATATTACAACTAATATGAAAGAGCGTAAATCGAACCCATATTGCAATTTTTTCCGATTAAACTATTTAATTTATACTTATATGCGGTGACTTTAAAAGACAGTTCCATTAGGGTTTTAGAGTTTAAATTTCTAATTCTCAAAATTTTTTTCACCGAAAATTTTTTTTTTTAATGATTTATTACGTTTACATTGTTTAGTCGATTTAAGAAAATTATAAAAAATATTAACGGGTAGATTTCGCCGATTAGATGAAAAAAAAAGTTTCCGAATTAAAAAAGGCGAATATAATTTTTAATTTTTCTTCCGTATACATATATTTATATATTGTCAAAAAGTTTTTATTTTCTATGTTTTTATTTGCATAAAAGAAGTTGTTTGAAATACTATTTTTCAGTAATTTTTTTAAATAATAGCTTTGTTACATATTTTAAGAATAATTTCAAATATAGCTTTAATTAATGTGGATATTTGCAATAATTATGGGCGCCTGAGGGTACTTATAGGTGCTCGTGAGAGTGGGTATGTGGAGATGTTTAAGGGTTTTGGTGTATGAGGGTGGAATGCTTAAGAGTGTGTGTTTCAAGGATGTTGGTGCTGATGATGCTTGTGGGTGTGTAAAGGTGTTTAAGAGTGTTGGTGTATTAGAGTGCTTGTGAGAGTGGATATGTGAGGATATAAGAGAAATATATAGGAAAGGAAGTGAATGATTGTGTTAACCCGGAAAAAGACACTTATATTTCCTCCAAAATAGTCCGGTTTTTATCAAAGAAGAACTTTCTAATTCCTCTAAGATGAGATTCTCTATCCTCTAAATCCGCTTTTGAATCCCGTGCGCTAGAAATTCAATTTTGCTCCAACTCGTTAATATCGTTTTCGATTCTACATAACTGTTCAAATCTTCCAATAGCCTTATCTCCATTATACCTTTGCGCGAGCCTATTATATACTATTGATACCACTTAAAATCCTGCTAACTAACTTAAACATCAGAGACTATGTCGGTAACTTTTGCTACATCCGTAGTTTTGATATTTCGATATTTCGATGTTTTAACCGCGGAAGAAGGAATTATGGTGATTGGTGACATCGAAGAAATATAATGGAAATTTGCGGATACCGAAGAAGGATAAATGAATCAATAAAATATTAACAAAGCAAATAACGAGTGAACGGATAAATAAATGAGTAGAAGTAATAACTTATGTTATGTTAGTGCGTATTGCATTCGAGACAAAGTCATCCTCCATTTCCTCCAATTGGATCAATCTTTATCAAAATCCTTCCTAAACTCGTTTAGTAGCATTGCATAGTTTTACTTTCAAAATCCCATTATTAATTTCTAGAACTTTTCCTTGCATTCCTAAAGCGCCAGTTTAAGCGTCTAATCCATTAGCAATTTTCCTATTAAAATCCTTCAAAGCACATGTCAGTCTCCTTAATATTTTCTATTATCTACTACCAGCCGACTTGCCTCATAACCATACTAAGTTCTATCAAATACTCTATCAAATTTCGCTGCATTTCTTCATTTCCAGACTAAATTCTTGTATCCCATCAAATTTCGCTGCATTTCCAGGCTAAGCTCTTATGCTTCATCAAATCTCGCTGTACTATTTTATCACATTTCATAAAATTATGTCGATTATTAACTAACTAGTTGAAGCGAATATCCTTCTAATTTCTTTTAATATCTACCAACAATTCTTCTATTAAAATTCTTGGAGAATTATTGTATTTCTTAATTGCTGATACTTGAAAGGTTAAAAGGTCAAAGTTGAATATTCATTTGCATTCTAGAAATTGCACATTTATTTGTTTGTTTCTAAAAAAATTAGGCATCCGATTATTTTGAATTACCGTATTCCTCGGTAATTTTTATGCAGAAAATTCGGAAAAAAAAAACAAAAATACATCGATTAAAATTACATTTCTAAGAGAATTTACTTGAAAAACTTGTAAATATTCTAAAAAATAGATTTTGGCTTTTTTTTCTATTGAAAATAACTTATTTCAATATGTTCTTTTATCTTTGAACATGAAAAAAAAAAAAAAACAACAAATGGACGTAGTACGAAGGGGCGAATTTTATCCAGAGTACGAATTTGGTCGTACGCAGCCGACAATGTTTTACCGATAATAATCGGGCTTATTTTTGATTTTTCTTAGAATAAAAAAATAAATTTATTCGAAATTTTTTTTTAGTTTTCTTGGGAATTAATATTTGTTGGTTGAAAGAAAAAATTATTGTTTTATTTATTTTAAAATATTATTATTATTAATATTATTAATATTATTTATTAATTTGTTTATTAAATATTTTCTTCGCAAATTTATTTGTTTTTCAAACTTCTTTTGAAAAATTTTTTTTTTTGAATTTAAAATTATATTTAATAAAAATAAAAATAATTTTAAAAATTATAATAATAAAAATTTAAAAATAAATTATTTACAAATAATCGATTTAATTAAAGTTTCTAAATTTTTTAAATAAGAGAATTTTTTTCTTTATTCCTTATTTTTTTGGTTAAAATGCGCATTACTGATTTCTTTTTTAAAGAATTTTCACCATTACTGATTAAACTCGCTTCATTGGCTTTTCGCGTTGGACAATATGCCAGGGAGTCTCTTATTGATAGAGATATAGGGTCGCCAGCATCATCCGGGTTTTTGGACAGGTTTGCTGCGGGAATCGAGCCTCAGCATCGGCGCTCCCGATTGAGAAACGACCCACTGAGCCATTCTATCGCCATAAAGATGTAATAAGATTGAGCCATTCTAACTCCACTACTCACTTATTATTAGAGATTTTGCAATGGAGTCACTCGATGATAAAAGTTTAGATGAATCGCAAACCATCACGGTAGGCTTTCGAAAAAAATAGGTTTATTTCGTGCCCTGAGCGTTCCTAAACTTTTTTTTTCTTTAGAAATCCTCATCATTACTGGTTGGCCTCGTTTTGCTGGCTTGTCGCATTAGATAAATATGCCAGGAAATCCTTTGGCCAGAAAAATATAGGTGAGTCGCTAGCATTAAAGTATGATTTCCATTTTTCTTAGTTTCAAAACTTTAATTCGTATTCCACAGAAAAATGTCGGTGAATCAAACATCAACCGATAGAAAATATCGGTAGAGCAGACTAAGCATTGGTAACCTAGTAACCATTAATATAAGTTAACTGTAGCTATATATATAAAAATTCGTATTTCGCGAATATGAAGCTTCCAAAACCTTCCAACAGGTAAAACGATTAAAAAATCCACCTGGTGGTATATTTCTGCATTACCCGGTGACTTTTCGGTAAAAGTGTCCCGTGCTGCCAAGAATGGTTGTAGCATTATTGGAATTGATAAATATTGGCCGCATTTAATATGCCAATAATCTAAATGAATATTCAGGACATGGAAAAATAAGACATAATTTTTGAATGTTCATATTTCCGATCACGATAGTTTATCAGTGATCAATAATCACATCGCGGTACTCCGGTTCAAGAGTGTTGTCTCAGTTTAAAAATCACTGTTAAATAGTGTTAATTTTTTTATCACAACATAATTAGTTGGAAATAATTTTTTAGTTAAAAATTGATTTACTATGCCTCTTAATTTTAGAAAAAAGATAGATTTAAAAGATATAAGATAAAAGAAAAGGTATAAAAAGATATATATATATAAAAGATATATATATATATACATATATTATAAAAAGAATATATTAAAAATATATAAGATATATCTTTTATATATAAAAGATACATATCTTAGAAATTTATTTTACTTTTTTGAAAATCGACCATTAGATTAAAAAAATCGTTGAAATTCTATTATAATAATATATTTTAGATATTAATTTTTTATATAAACAGTGTTTACTAGCAAAATGCGTATAAAACAAGGGAAAATGAAGCGAGATATGGGGAATAAACGTAAAGTTGGTTTTAATTTTTGAAATTATTTTTAAAAAATTCAATTCAAAAAATTTATTTTTGTAATGCGAATAATTTGTAATGCGAATTAGATTATTAATGTAATTTTACATTTTTTTCCACTTATAAATTATCATCTGTCCTTTATAATTAAACTTATTTTATTAAAATTTGTAAATTTAAAATGAAATATATTTTTTTCACTCATTGCCAAAAAATTTCTAAAGTTTTTTAGAGACATTATTCAAGTTCATCAGCTGGTTCATCGGAAATTTCATTAATGGATGATGTGGATGATTTTGTTGATGTCGATATTGCTTATGAAAGTGAATATGATGAACCGGAAGAATCATCAAAATACTGGGCTTATGATATCGAAGATATGTGTACTAAACCACAATTTATTAGATCTGAAATGTATCAGCATTTGTCTGCAAGTGGTTTGTTAATTATAAATTTTTTCATTTAATGATTTTCTCTTCAATTTTTTCTGAAAAATCACTTTTTTTTCTTTTTTGCAGACTTTACGATGGACTATGTGAAAAAAAATGGTTTAGAAATACCTCTATGTTTCAATGATCCTCCAGTTCAACTTGGAATGACGTGAGCAGTAAAATCTTATCGTTATTTTTTACTTAGGCTGGTTTTTCAATTCGAAACTTTTTTTTAAAGTCTTAAAAGTCATACAAATTGGAAGATTTCAGGATGCCAAATGCTTCAAATTTTTCTGTATTGAACGTGAAAGATTTAGTAGGTGGCGATCGTTGGATTGAAGTTGTTGAAGTAAAAACTCAAGGAAGTCGACAAATGGCTTTAAGCGACTTTATTGATTACTATACGTAATTTTTAAATTTTTTATAATGTTGCATAATGTAATTCATTGAAATATATTTTTTATACTCTTTTAGAAGTAAAGAGGAGGAGCGTGAAGAATTGCTGAATGTATTATCGTTGGAATTTTCTCTTACACCACTGCAAGATGTAGTAAAATCGCCAGAAATAGCAAAAAAATTAGACTGGATTGAATTATATTGGCCTAAAGAATTACGTCAAGCATCCAATCCTTTGATGTATCCCAAAGTTCAACAGTAATATTTCTATTTTTTACCATTTTCGATAATCAGTATTATAATCAATCAAGAAAAAAATTATATTTTAGTTATTGCTTGATGAGTGTCAAAGGTTGCTTTACGGATTTCCATATTGATTTCGGTGGTACATCTGTTTGGTATCATGTATTGAAAGGACGCAAGGTTCGTTTAATTTGTTTTAATTATTGTTATTGAAAATTTATTCGCTGAAATTTTGCAGATATTTTGGATGATTGAACCGACGGAACAGAATCTAATTATGTATGAGGAATGGATTCTCAAAGGTGATCAAAATGAAACATTTTTTGGAGACATTGTTGAAAAATGTTGCAGGATTGAATTAAATGAAGGGCAGACATTCATTATACCATCTGGTTCAAGTTTGCTTATTTTTTTTGTTTGTGTTGATTGTCCAATTCTTCTGAAATCTGCTTAAAATTCTCATTTTTCTTTATATACAAATAGCTCTTATTTCACGAATGTAGCATCCTATTCTTTGTTTCTTTCTTAATAAAATAGTTCGAATATTGAATTATTTATAAATATATGTTGAAATATATATATATTCAAATATATATATATATATTTAAGGCTGGATACACAGTGTATACACTCCAGAAGATAGTCTTGTATTTGGTGGTAATTTCCTTCATAGTTTTTCAATTCCTATGCAGTTACGAGTTTTACGTTCCGAAGATAAAATCAAGGTTTAATAAATTTAAATTTATATGAAATTTATATAAATTTAAATTTATTTTAATTAATATGAATTTAACGAATTTATATAAATATTAAGAGAAAGAAGTTTAATTAAAATATCTTCCTTCAATTTCACATTGAATTTTTTTGAACATAAAATTGAAAATTAAGGTTGCAAAGAAATATCGCTATCCTTTTTATAATGAAATGCTTTGGTTTGTTATTGTTGGTGTGGTTGAAAAAACAACTGGTCGTTGTCATCTCAAAAATAGATCAGCCATTGTTACTTCACAACTCAGTTCGGTAAATTCGTTTTCATTTCTGTATATATATATATCTTTATATATATATACATCTGTATATATATATCTTTATTCTATCTTTATTCTTTATGTAATATGCAGAATTATGATGTACAAATTGGAAAGATCAAAACGGAGAACATGGAATTCGAAAAGGGCTACCTTAATATTAACTCCAAATATATGAAAAATGTTCCATGCTATCAGGAGTCTGCAAGCAATTTCACATCTAGAGAAAAATCACCTAATACTTGTAAGTCATATTACTTATTAATTAATCTGAAGTGTTTAAAACAATAAGAAATACATTTTTTATTCACGTAAAAGCGTAAATAATGATTTCTAAACTTTTTGTTCTTCTTTGCTCTTTACACTCTTAAAGATTAGTGAGAATCGTCAAAGAGTTTTTGTGGTTTCTATTGATATTTGCTAAGTTATAAATAAATAAATTTAAGAATTCATTAAAATTCATTAAAATTTTCAAATTTTTTATCGAATTATTTAAAATTATCAATTAAAGTGGGAGTGGGAGAATATTTAATCTGAATAATATGTTAGGATTTTAGCGATTTAATTATATAACTTTTTTTTAAAGAAAAAAGTTTATTTTGATATTTTTTGCAAGTCTTTAAGATGTGGCTTAATGCCATAAAAGAAAAGGTTATATTGAAAGATAAGGAAAATTATGCATTTTTTATTTTCTCATTTATTTTCCTTTATTATTTGTTTATATACATCCTTATATGTGATTCCACTATATGAAAAAAAGTCTAATGTGTCTTTAGAAAAAATAATGGTGCTTCTTTTGTTTTAGTTTTATTATGAAAAAAATAATTTAATCTTGGAATATCCCTCAGGTGGCGCTAAAAATATTGTTTTCATCATTTTTAAATCATATATCGGCTGAATATTAATCGATAGTAGCAAGGGATTTTGATTAACTGAGTTAATATTTTAGGATGAGTTTGAATTTTTCAGATTTTTGCTTTTGAAGTTCAATAATATAATAATCGTCATTTTCACTTTTCCATCGAACTAATTAAAAAATTTAAATTTTTATTTGCTTCTTTGCATTGAATATGATTTAATAACTATTATTTTTTTAAGATTATTTGTTAAAATTTTTAAGAATTTTATTTATTAGTTGTATTTTTTTCATTTATGAGACTAAAAAATCAATTTATTTTAATCGAAATTTTTCAGGCACAAGTTTACTTGGCGATCGATCACAGTTGACAGAATTGTCTACTGATATTTCGTTTGAAGAGGCTTCGAATTTACGAAAAGCTGATTGCAAAGTAAGCTATAATCTTCTTAAAGCTATAAATGCGTAAATGCTATTTTCTTCGAATAGTTTCTAATTGGTCTTTTTGATATTATCAACTTCCATTTTATATTTAAAAATAATGTGCTCATTTAATTTTAAATTATAGGACTCCGGACCTCTCGCAAAAACACCGACAAAATTCAATAAAGGTGAGTTAGATTTTGAAAATTTTAGTAATTTGTTTCATTGTTATCATTTTAATATAAATCATATCATATTTTTCTGGATACAATTATATTATTAAGGTTTTTAATTTTCAAAATTTTTATGTTTTCATTTGGTAGCTTTTAAAATTTTCTTTCAGATTTGCATTAAAATTTAATAGATAAAAATGAATAAAAAATATTAGCCAATATTTATATTATTTCATCGAAAATATTTATATTTTTCCCAATATTTTTTATTTTTCCTCTTTAGAGATTTGAACGAATTTAATATGATCAAAAAATCCCTTAGCAAGTTAAAATTTAAAATTTAACTTCTCCATGAAAAAAAATTTGATTGAAAATTTTTGGTCAAATATGATATATGAAATATGATATGAAATCACCGACCAGGCCAATTTTTCGTAGAATCAGTAGTTTATATTAATTTTCTTCGTAAGGACTAATAAATTTGCAGAATATATAGAAAGTATTTCTGAAATTGAGCGAAATGGCTATTTAAAATTGTTAGCGTACATGCGGAAATTTTTGAGAGTTCGATCGAAGTTAGAACCACTTGAAGGTTTGATAAATCCAGAGGAATTGCTTGATGATTTTGAGGTTTTATTCTGTTTTTTTATGAAATCTATGTAAGATTTGAAAATTCCATAGTTTAATGATAAGCACATTGTTCTTCTGATTTAGAAAAAAATTCTTTGGTGAATTCCGCTTAAGAAAGATTTTTTTTGCTTGTGTTTCATGTTTTTAGTTAGAATTATGTGCTTAGTTCATTGAAAAACTTATTTTTCTGAATATATCTGAATATATTTAAATCATTATATTTCTCGTTAGATCCAATAATATCTCGTCATTCTATGTAAATGAATTTTATTACAGGAAATCCTCAAATATCACATCACCAAATACAAACTGAAAGAAGATAAAGATAAGGAGGCAAGTCATCTGAAAAACCATTTATCAGTTAATAAATTTAGATTTAGCGTTAGAGTTGGAAAAAATATATAAAAGTGCAAAAAGTACGAAAAATATTAGAAAATGAAAAACAAACATGTATTTTTTCAATTTTATTTCGGTTTTAAGAGAAAGTTTTTCATCTTATTGTTTACAAATAGGTAATAATTTGAATAATAATCAATAATAATATAATAATATGAACCTATATTCACCAAATGGTATTGAATGGCTCAGTGGGTTATTGCTCGATTGGGAGCGCTGAGGTTCATTCCTCTGCAGGAGTTAACCTTTAACCTTTATAAAAATCCTGGCGACTCACCTCTATTTCTGTCTCCAAGGGACTCCATGGCATATTGCTCAATGTGATAAGCTAGTGGAGCGAGTTTAACCAGTAATGATGAGGACTCTTTAAAAAAAAAATTCATTAAATGCTATTAAAAGGAGAACTTATAAGAAAATTTAATTGAATTTAAAAGTTAAAGGTAGTATACAAAATTTTATGAAATATATATGGGCTATAGTTTTGTTTCGTAGGTTTTGTTATTTGAGTCAAATTTTTTTAGAGGGTTTTATCTGAGAAATTCATTTTTAGATAATACAGGACAAAGACACCGTCGCAGCCTCACAGCCAAGTAGTAAAAGGAAAAAATCTACGCCATTTGTTCAGAAGGAGACCAGTAATTTTCAGAAACTATTCTTAAAATTCTTATAGAATTTTACACATCGTAATTTATCTTATGCATCAATTTTGCTATAAAATTGATTATTTTAAAACAAATTGAAAATGGATGATAATTGCAGAATCGAAAGTCGCAAAATCGAAAAGTAAAAAGGTCGAAAAATCTAATCAACCGTTTTCTAAAACTCGAAAATCTGATAATTTCACACATCATTATGATGCGCCATTAATTGTTGGTGGTCTTCCACCACCTATAATGCCTGCCGATGCTCCACAAGCACCCAATCCATATGGTTATGATCCACTGGAATCTGTAACACCTCTAGGTCACAAACAGCTACCATCCGCCTACCGTAGAACTCCAAATGTTAGTTGAACTTTTATTTTAATAATGATTAATGGTAGCAGAAATATTGACGGTGGTAAACAGAGGAGAAAAAGAATCAAATATTTCACTTCGTTCCACTTCAATTTTTTCTGTATTTTAATACAATACCTTGTTAATGTTTCAAGGCTTTTAAAAACTGTCATTTTAAATTTAAATTTTCTTTATTTTTTAAAACTCATCTTCAATAACAGATGGCTGTAGTGCCTCCTCCAAAGAAATATCGTCTTCAAGCACATCAGAAACAAAATTTGGGTGATTTAAAACCCTATTCCGAAATGCATTTATCAGACAAAAATTCAATGTCACTAGAAATGCAGCAAGATGCTGAAATAGCTGCCATTCGCTTGTCTGCCCCCTCGGATAGAGAACTAAACGAGCCTTCTACAAGTGCAGTTTCGCATGGTATCAATTATAAATAATGAATGTTTCAATGGAATATAGAATAAAAATTAAAATATAGAAAGAAAGTGCAACTTAAGTCAACACTTATTTTTGGCAATATATTTGGCTTTTGGACATTTATGGGTTCAGAAGTCCATTAAATCTTTATTAATTAATTAATTATTTAATTATTGGGCTCATTAATTTCTTTATTAATTTAGTTGTTGGATTTATCTTTTAATTTTATTTAGTTCAACATATTGATAAATCATCTCGTTTATTGCGCGACAATCGGGCTCATACGACTCGGAAAATGAGCTTCCCTGAACTGGAATATAAATCGCCTTTAGTTCGACCCCAGTTAGCCAAACTGTATAATTTTTTTAAAATAATTATATTAACTTTTTTTGAATGCAGTATTCCATTCTTAATTGTATAAAAAAAATTAATATGTTTTTTTCACTTTTTCTTGTAATTTTATAAATTTTCAAGCTCTGAATCAAGAAATGTGCATGCAAATCCTGTGAGACCGCATTTTCAACGGCGAAATATTGCGAAAGAAAGTTATGCTGATAATTTTTCTCAAAATAGAAGCTGGTCAGCTTTTATTCTGTTTTGTTTTGTGTTTTATTCAATTTCTGTTTTATTCAATTAAAAATGGCATCGTTGTTTTTGTTTTTTTCGCATTTTTTAAAAAATCTTGTTTTAGGACACTTAGAGATGATTTTGGACGTGGTGAAGTAAACTCGTCTAATTCGCATTTAGTTCAGAAATGGCACCCTCTCTCTGTTGGAGTAGCGTGGTCGCCTAAGAAAATAGAGTTGTCTCCATGCAGTTCGACTCAAAAATCATTCGAAACTCATTCTCGCACGCAACTTTCAAATAACCCTAGTCCGTCCCATCTTTTTTCTGACACATCTCAATCTCATGGTAATTCGTTTTTAATTCTTTTGTCATCATCCGTTTAATCTATCAAATCCATCTAATCTTTAAATTATTTTAGCTATTCACTCGTCTAACGAAACTCGCATAGAAAATTTTGATGGTATGTCTACAGTGGTAAGGCTTAATTATTTAAACTGATTTTAAAATTTCTTTAGTATTTTCGCAT
The DNA here is from genome assembly GCA_900625125.1 of Dracunculus medinensis. NCBI lineage: Eukaryota > Metazoa > Nematoda > Chromadorea > Rhabditida > Dracunculidae > Dracunculus > Dracunculus medinensis. Next base: position 305,332 of record UYYG01000018.1, read on the forward strand.
ATATTTTTTTTATTTTTTTGTAAAATTTTTTTTTTTGAATATTGACTCAATAAAAAGTTAAAGTTTTCAATGTCAATGTCAATAAAGTAATAAAGTACAGGCTAGAATTCTGATATATTTGATTAGGAAAAAATCGTCACCAAACTCTTTTCAAGACTAAATTTATAGAAAATATCAAGTTTGATTGATAAAAATGAACTTATTAGTGGTACGCTCAAATTTGCAGATTATTTCATATTTTTAAAATAATTAGTTCATTATTAAGTTGATTAAACCTTCAGAAATCAGTACCGCCATATACTGGAATTGATTTGAGTGGATGTAAAAATATTCCACTTTCTCCTGTTTCTGACGATTCACCAAATATAACTTCATTAGCTGCATCTCATTTCCAGGTTATAAATGTTTATTAGGATAAATGACATTTTTGTATGATAACTCTAACTATTTCTATTTCTAGTTGAATTTTACAATTTTTTAAGGGCCCTTTGCAACAAAAAATTCCCAGTATTTCACCTCAAGTTGTTTCTCCGACATCATTTTCAGCTATATTTGCATCTTCACAATTAGCAGAAAAACAAAATTTGTTACCTGGTTTGTTTCTTATTTTTCACAAGTGCCCTATGTGTTTGATTGTTTGCTATTATTTGCTATTATTTCATCAACTTTCTTATATTTTCATAAAGTTTTCATATTTATTTTTTCTGTAATCATGTATTTAGGTGTGAGTAAAGATGGTTCAAGTGTGAGCGCAAAGAAATCAAGTCGTCCAAGGTTATCTGATTCACACAGTAAATTGCAAATGGATCCTCCGAAACTTCTAGATGAAGCAATGATCCCTAAAGAAACCATTAGAGCATCAGCTGTTGTAAGTTTTCTTTTCATAACATATATGTGCGAAAAAAAAATCAGGTTAAGAGTAGAATAAAAACAAAATAATTAGTAAGCAATAATTAATATAGCATAGCGTCTTTATCACTAATTTCTATATATGATTTGGTTGATTGCTATGCGGGTTTGTTTTTCTCAAATTTCTTTACTATCATCAAAGCTTCTTAGCTGCGCAGATTAAACGCTTCAACACTTCTTCCTCAAAATCCTCAATTCATGGGTTATTAAATTTCGCTCAAAAATAAAAATATTTAATTAAATTAAACGAAATGATTACAGTGATTATAGTAAACATAGGAATGAAGAGTAACGATATGTTTCTTGATTGCTATAAAATTTTAAAAAATTCCCATAAATTTTCAGTTTTTATTTATTTAAGCCGGACACGCTCGATTATTTAAGTACAGCCAATGAATTAGGGAAATTGGCTTATGAAATTAATGATGTTCCCATCACAGTTAATCTTTTGCAAAAAAGGAATGAATCGACTGCGGTATTAGATTTTCTGGTTTTTTAATAAATGAAAATTTGATAAAAATTTGTGGTACAATAGCCATCATGATTTTAGCATTTTTTTCTTTTTTGTTTTCCTAATTTAAATAATAAATTGTGGAAATTATTGGTGCTAATTACCATAATGGTGACTGCTGTATGCTTTAATCTTCAGCAAACATCATTTTTCTTTGGTTAATTCAATTATTTTTGAGACTTTTTCGACATAGTCACTAGTAAATTGTGATAAATCTATTTTTATAAATCTATTTTTTTTCTGGAATTCAAAATTTTATTCTAAGAAAATTGTAGGTTTTAAGTGATCCACGTCAAAGAAAGTCTGTTCCTTCAGTTGAAAAATGTGAAGTTGAGGAAGAAATTAAAGCTCCAAATTTGAATAATCAGTTAGAAGGTTAGTGATCCATCGCTTTTTCAGAAGTCTTTTCTTGTAAAAATTGTATTGATTTAAGTATATCCTTAAGTCTTATCATTAATAGGACTAATATGACATTAAGATTCGACAGTTTTTTTAAAATTATTGTTGCCTGGAAAATTTTGTATTTTAGAAATTGAAACTGATTATGGAGCGGAATCATTTTTTGATGGACTAAGTTCAATCATCGATGATTACAATGCTACGGATGATTAATTCTGATAATTTTTTTTTTTGCTCTTTTTTCTTCATTCTTCTATACTCTCTTCATTTTCTGTTTGAAACCATTTTTTTTTCATTACCCAGCTGTAATTTGTCATTACATAATTTAAATTAATACAAATCCATTCGTCATTGTAACAAAACAAAGTTTTCACATGTCTCATTTCTAGCAAAAATTTTAGCAAAAATATGGAAAAAAATTTCCTCCGATTCTTAAAACATTCATTAAATCCCTCAGGCTTGTGAAAATATGTTATATTCTAATTTTGATTTCCATTCTTTTACAATTTTATTAATATTTATTTTAATTATGATATTGAACTAACAAATTTTTCAAATTTTTCAGATTACAAATTTTTCGAAATATTTTGCGAAGATAATAATTCCCAATTTGCGATTATTTTTGTATCAGATTCGTGTATTTTAGAAGGGCATTAATTAATTTCTGATTATATTATCTGTTCTCGTCATTAGTTTTATAGATAACACATATAAAACTAGATATTATTAAATATCAGATATAGGAAATTATAGGAAATAATAAAAAATTTTGTCTGAAACTTTGTTTTTTTATAATATATGATTAAATTTTATTGTGTAAAATATATAATTATGAAATATTTTTATTTGAGATGATGATAAATATATATTTCTCTTTGAAATTCTTGTTTTTTTTTTTTCTTTTTGCTAAGAAACCGATAAGTTATCGCTAAATTTATTTTATTTAATCGAATCGAAGGTATTAAATGAATTATTGAGTAATTTTAATAATTTGTTATTTGGAAATATTTTTGAAGAGTGTTCACTAATGCTGGTTGATTCGCTTTAGCGAATTGTCAGGATTAGATAAATATACCAGCGAATTCCTTGCAGATAGAAAAATAGGTGAGTCGCCAACACCAGGGATGAGGGGGAAAAGTTCGGATAGGTTTAGTGCTGTGGAGAGTAGAATCTTAGTGTCGGTACTTCGAGTCGGGTAAGAATCTACTGAGCTATTTATTCTCTATTCGATTCTCAATTATAGCAACTATCACTTTTATCACTCTTTGAAGATATTGAAATTACTTTAATGCTTTATAAATAAATATATGAATTTAGTATAACTATTAAAACGAATTTGTCTTTAATCAGTCGATTTATCGAAGTTTATAATCAGCACCATTAGCCTCGCTTCGTTTTGCATTAAAATCTATGAACTCGACTTCGAAATCCGATCTTGAATATTTGCTATCGATATTGCGTCGGATTAACGATAAAACGGTTTATTCTTTTTTTTGGTTGAATATTTTATTTTGGTTTTTTTTAGAAGAATTTTTATTAATTATTAGCTTTTTATTAAATTAAATTAAATTTAATAAATTAAGTTTTGATAAAAAAATCTTTGTAACTCTTAAAATTTTTTCCAGCACCCGATTTATATAGCAAAACCGGGCAGTGCTGTGTTTTTTAAATCAACTGTGGAGCAAATTCGATCAGAAACTCAAGGTTTTTCACATTGCATTTTTGATAAGTTTTTCGTTTTTTAATTATGAAGTAATTTTTCATCATTTGTAAACACTTATTTTATCTATAATTTACTACTGTTTTACTATTCTGATTTCTCTAGAATGAGGTTGGTTCTTTCGCTAAGGTGTCGCTTGGAAATAAAGATGAGACACAGATCTTCAATAATCACTAATAATGATAAAATTTAAATCTTAAGAGATAGATAGAAATCAAAGCCATGCTGCTATGTTTTCTTTCTCTTTCTCTTTTAATAACCGTCACCATTATCGATTAGGTCGGCTCCTCTGGCTACAAGGATAAGACGTTTCCAAGATGCTCGATCTGATACCATAGCTGGTAGTAATAGAAGCCATTCTTTTTTCCATCATCTAAATCCATTATTGCCGTCCCCTATACGTTCAAAATCTTTCCTGATCGTATCAGTGCAGGTCTTGATTGGCCCACCTCATTTTTGACGCCATTCAACATAGGATTTAACAAGTAACGAAATGTGTCAATTCTTGTGTCAATTGGCGACAAATAACGTGCCCTAACCAGCAAAGATGTTCTGCTATGGTGCTGTTAATATTGCAGTATTTGAGCGAAGGTGGATGCAGTCATGCTAGATTTTATCTTCCATGCCTGGCGAACCAGTGAAATCGCGAAGTGAATCTGGATTTAGAGTGTTTTTTGTTAATCCTTTCCAGATCATTCCTGAAGTAATTTTACTTTTATGCTGACCGTTAGAATGATAATGATTCATTTTGTTGAAAAATGGATGCTATCCTTATTGAATGACAATTTCTTAATTTTTGAATGATGTGGTGACTGGTTGGTTAGTTGGCTGGGTGGTTAATTGGCGTGATTTCATAAAATTTTTCAAGAATTTCGAGAAAAAAATAGTGCATGTGGGTTGTATGATTCTGTTGGTCTTTTCCTCTATTATTAGATCGTTTTCATCGCTCAGTGCCACACGTCGTTGTACGTAAAATTTGGTCATCCAGATTATCCAGAAAAATTGAAATTACCTACTACTTCTGCAATGAAAAGATATTAAGGCAAAAAGATATTAGGCGAGTAAAGCGATAGATATATGAATATTCTAGCGAACATACCATAATAGGAATATATGTTATCATACACTAGACATAAACTAGACATTAAGGTCCGAATGACCTCGTATATATATATATATATTTGATAAACCAGCAATATGGATTTTATTTCTGCTCTTTGTTGGGAGTGAGTCTGTTAATAAAAGTAAAGTTGGACTGACTGCCTCCATTCTCAAATGATGTTGCTAACAAATTTCATTGTCGAAGAACTAGGAAAGACAGAAAAGGCAGATCTTTTCATTATTTAAGATAGCCAATTTCAAAGTGGCTAAGATATTTTTTTGTCCTATTCGATATTTTCGTATTTTCCAATATTTCGCTTTCTATTCTTTCAATATTCTATTCTATTTCAGTATTTTCTATTTTTTCATTATTCTTTTCCTATAATTTCCATTAGTTTTATTTCTTTCCTCATTATTTTTATTCATCTATTGATTGTAATTGTATACTTTATCTGGCTTATTCGTTTCTAACTATTAATTTTTTGCTATTTTCTTGGCATGGCATAGATTTTTCAATTATGATTTTTTTTTAGAGAGCATTTGCTTTCATTTGAATAGCAAATCCATTCGCAATTCGCAATTTTCTGAATTTCTTTATTTTTAAAATAAATCGGAAAATTTTTATTTAAATAATTATTCTAAATATTATATTTTAATTTCATCTGCATTAGCTGAAAGGAAATGCAATTTTAAAAATAAAAATGAATTGTATAATTTTTTTTTAAAAATTCAGATATATTTGATTTTCGATTTAAGATATTTTTGAACTGGTTTTTTTCTTCAAAAAAGTTTATGATTTCATGATTTTGCATATTATTTTATATTTTTCAGTTGCGTTAAATTCGATCATTGATCAAAAAGGAAGAAACGAAAAAGGCAAAAAGCAGTAAAATTGTTCATCCCTTTTAAACAAGGTTTTGTTCACTGATAATAATACCTCTTCGATTATTTGTAATTTGTAATAATTCGTTGCGTTGATATTTGCTATGTTCAAAAAAGTTGTCCATATGTTATCCATATCCTCCAAGATTTTTTATGGTTCTTCAGTTCTTGGCCCTTCGGTTCCTGTCATTCCATATTCTTTTCGTAAAACCATCTCCTTAAACTTTCTTCTACATTATTCATGTTCACTCCATCGAGTCTCCAAATAGATTTTCTAAGGGGGTCAAAAATTGCTCAATTATTGGTTGTTAATTCATATTTTTAGATTTCTAATATATAAGATATAAGGTCTTCCGAGCAAAAAATTTTTTGAATTTTTTTGCAGTTGTATTCGTAGGATTTCAACTATGATCGTAGGATTACGCATAGGTGCGAAATGTTGCGTAATTAGAACGAAAGCATTTGAATAAATCGATTTGGCCGAAGAATTTTACCATACGATTATTTTTGCATTATTTTTGCACTAATATATATTGCTTGTATAGAATTCACCTGCTTAATAATTTTTTTTGCAGTAAGTTATTCATTTTTTATTGCAGTTTAATCTAAACACATGGTGATACGCGCAAAAAATGCCACATTGGTGGTGCTTGGCGATATTGGTCGTAGTCCGCGAATGTGTTATCATGCCAAATCATTGGCTGATAAAAATTATCGAGTTCAAATCGTCGGTTATTTCGATACACAACCACATCCTCAAATAAGTGAACATCCAAATATACGGTTATTGACTTAATATTTTTGGGCGATTAATTTCTTCATTGATCGCATAAACCTATTTTTGTATAAATTTATTTCTACAGACTACAAATTATATGTTCAATTGCTACAACTAAGAAACAATTAAACATTTTTAAAAACTGAACATTTAAGCATTTTTACCATGTGGTTTATTGAAATATTTCCATTTGAACATAATTATTCGATTTAAGAGAATTAATAATTTTGCAATTATCTTTTAGTTTTATCGATTTTTAAGAATTTTAGTATCGTTCCACTGCGAAATCCTCCAAGTTTTATCAATAATTTGGGACAAATTTTATCGCTTATTCTTAAATTTTTGTGGACAACAATTATGCTTCTATCCGCTTTAATTTTTCGCGTTGACTGGCCATTATTAATTTTAATGCAGAATCCACCAGGCGTTCCTTCAATGTTGGTTTGCTGGCTGGTTAGTTATTAATTTTGGCATTTTATGAATATAATATCACGCCAATTATTTATAAAGTTATTTACAGCATCAGGTTTGTGGATGAGTTTTATTTAGATTTGGGATTTTGGGATCTTTAAGGAACTCCCAAAAGCTAAATCATCAAAGGAATTTAACATTTTAATGGGGGATTAAAATTATAGGTAGAAAATATAAAGAGATTTAACTGCTCATGAAAGATAATGGAATGGGATTTTTCAGTCATTCATTCATTATCTTATCTCTATATGTTGTTTTTAGAGCGCTCGTTTGAAGCGAGCTCAGTTTATCATCGATTGGCATAACTACACTTATACAGTTTTACGAGAAAAGTATGGAATCGAAGAGTTGCGCGTGGAACGTTTTATTGATAATGCTTCGAACGTTTCAAGAGCATCGGATGAAATATCTCTAAGTAATTTCATTAGAATATTATAATATTATTTCATTAGAATAATATAATGGAATTGTGGAAATGATTTTAGGGAAAATTTCCTTGAATAAGCGATTAATTTTTATTAAAATTTCAGAATCGAATCAAGGCGAAATACGCGGACGCCGTATGACAAAAGTAGAACGTGCTGTTCAAGTTGCGGCTGCCGTTGCCCATAAAAAGAAAAAGAATGTGGAAAAACGTAAAAAGATCTCTCTACTTCAAAGGTTATTAAAAGGTTTCAATGTAATAATTCGCTTAAATTGAGATAAGTCATATGGCGTTTGATTTTTTATTTTAAAGAATTTAGATATTTTGAATTATGAATGTGTGAAATTTCAGTTTATCACATGTGAAGCTTTATTCGTTCTTTCATCAAAAGCACTTGGAAAAAAATGAAGATTTGTAGAAATTTGCAGTTATAGAAATGGCTTAATATCAAATTAAATTATAGAGACTCTGAAAATTACTTTTCATATATTTAAAAATGTTATTTTAAAAATATTTTCATCACCATTCTCGCAGATGAAAATTCTATTAGAAATTTGAAATTTTTGAAATTTATAATTTTTTTTTTTGTGTACTGGAATTTGTTTTTTTGTGTACTTTTTTGTGTGTGTGTATTTATGTACTGAGTTTTTATTAAATTTGGCCTGATTTGGGCTGATTATTAGTTATTTCTGTTTATTTTTGCCAAAGAATTTGTTTAGATTCGTTGAGCGTGTTTATTATTGGGAAGGATATTTTGGTCGTCGAGCCGACCTAAACCTTTGTGTAACACACGCTATGCGACAAGATATGTGTTATGCGTGGGATATACATTCTGCAACATTATATGATCGACCACCTTCATGGAGTTTTCATAAACTTAATAAAGAGGAATATCATCAGTTCTTTTTAAATCTCAGCCAGTCTAATTTCGACGATTTTAAATCATTTATTGGAGATCCTAAAGCTAATGAAATTAACGAATCATGTTGTGAGGGTATATTTTTTTTATATTGCATATTTTTGTTAAATTTTCTACAGCAAATTTTGAATGAATTTTAGTGAATAGATTCTCATATCGAGATGCAAGTGGTGAAATTTGCCTGCGAAATGATCGTCCATTTCTCATGATATCGTCCACAAGTTGGACTGAAGACGAAGATTTTTCACTTCTTTTGGATGCTTTACGTGAATATGATAGTATCGCAAGGCTTTCAACTAAATCGTAAAACTTATCAAATTTTTTTTTGTTTTAATTTCAGGCATTTATTTCTATTTTCTAATAAAAATTTAGCGGTTTTTTTAAAATGTAGTCTTTATATTTTCATTTTAATAAAGGTTGTAAAAGAAACGTCATATAGTAGTGAAAGAAAAAAGAACTGAGAGGATATTTTATGGAAATAAAGGATAATTTAAAGAATATTTGGCGAAATAAAAATGATTTAAATGATTTTAAAGAATATTTGGCGAAATAAAAATGGTTTAAATGATTTAAAGGTATATAAAACATTTAAGGAATAAGAAATAATAAATGGGAGAGATTATTATTATCGTTATTACTTTCTTTTTTAGTAATCCTCAAACTTGTCTGCCGCATATTTTGTGCGTAATTACTGGCAGAGGTCCACTGAAATCACATTATGTTAGTCGAATTGAATATCTACAAATGCAGCATATCGAAATCATTACTCCATGGTTTGAAGCCGATGATTATCCTCGTATTTTGGGATGTGCTGATATTGGTGTGTCTCTTCATATTTCCACATCGGGTATGTTTGAGATTTTTGTTCTTGAATAGATTTAATGCGGTTCAAAAAAAGAATTTGTTCGGTTCAATATTCAATTAAAGTAAAGTAGTTCATTGTTGCAGGACTCGATTTACCAATGAAAGTGGTGGATATGTTTGGAAGTGGTTTACCAGTTATCGCTAAGCGTTTCCCATGCATTACCGAATTAGTTTCAGATGGTCGTAATGGCCGCCTATTTGATAATTCCCATGAACTGTTCCAAATTATTAAGTCGCTTGCATGTGGATTTCCACTGCATTGCTTGGTTAGTTATTTAGAAATTAAAAATCATTTCATTTCTTATTGTGAATATCATCTTCATTTTTTCAGCAGTTAAACACGCTACAAAATGATGTTGAAAATTACAGCTTTATTTCATGGGAGGAAAATTGGGACGCATGTGTTTGGCCATTAATCGCCAATTATGGTGCGCCACCTGCGGATGAAGTTGCTCGTCGACAAAGGTATTGCCTTTCTGGTTGAAGGCGGGAGGGAGAAAGAATCAAAAATAAATGATATCAGTTTTATTATCCAAGTAAATACATAAACGTGATTCATGATTCTGCATTTAAGTGTTCGTTTTCTTTAATAGCGCATATTATTGCTTAAATTAGTTGAGAGATGAAGTATTTTCAAGTTTTGCATTTTAGGTGCTATAGAAAACTCTTATTTTTCTCTCTGAAAATGCATCATTTCCGCTCTCAGATATAGTTCATCTATTGTGGATTTTTTATTTATATTCTCATTTGTTTAGATATTCCGTTACGAGCATAAGTCGTGATAAGAAAGCACAAGAAACTGATTCAGACGATATTAGTTCAGAAAAAGATGCATATACCGAGAATAATCTTTTATCGGATAATCGGAATCGCTATCAAAGTAATAAGAAGTGGGATGATGGAAGTTCATCAAAAGATGATTTAAACAATCATGAAGATTTTTCTGAAAGTTTCAGTGCAGATGGTTCATTCAATAGTGTTAATGCCAATATTAATTAGGTTATTTTATTTATTATTTATTCTTATTTTTTCTTTTTCCCAGTATTATTTATTTGCTACTTTAATTATCGCGATTCAAATAAAACAAAGTTCAAGTTTTAGCAAGGAAACCTACTTTAATTAATGTTTTCATAAGTAATTCATAAGTAAAAATGATTTTGTCGTATTTTGTCGAATTATTAAAAGAATTCGTAATTAATCGTAATTAATACGAGTCGAAAAATAATTTTTTGAAAATAATTTTAAATGTGAATTAAACGAGTCATTTTATTCTACTAGAAGAGACAAAATTCTACGGCAAACTCGCACAATTAAGCTTTATTTATTTATTTATTTCCTTTGGGTATTTTGTTTTTTGGGTATTTTTTTATTTTGTGAAAATGTTTCGATCTTCTTTCTTTTTTTCCTATTTATTTATTTGCACTTTTCTATTTTTTAATTTTTCTACTGTTATTTATATTTAAAATTAATTTATTTCCAAATTTTTTGTTCAAATTTTCAATTTATTCAGATTTTTTATGGAAAATCTGCTGAATAAATATTTGTCACTATGTTCTTTTCTGGATTCCACCTTCAACTTTTTGTTCTTTTTGTTCCTTTTGCGAACAATGGTTCGGAAAATTAGGTCCTAGGAATTAGTTTCTGAAATATGGTAGTGTTCCATGTTATTTAGCGATGGCAAGGATAGTGGACGTGAAACTATTCGTTCTTGCGATAAAATTCGTTCATTATGTCTCGATTAAAGTTGAATTATTGTGACTGCAAAGTTAGTGCGATGTACAAAATTAAAAATGCTTAATCATTCTTCATTTTACAAAAATATAAAATATTATTCAAAAAATTTAAAACAAATTTTGGTAATTTGCAAAGAAAAATTATATAATAAATAATAAAATTTGATAAAATTAAATGCAAAAAATTGAAAATAATTATAATGAAATGCATTTCAGAAATACGTTGCATGTGAATTGTTAAGTGAAATAAAAAAATTGATAAAATTATAATTTTTGTTGGAATTTTTGAAAAAAACGATTCGTTATTAGCGTTTTCTATTGTTAAATTATTATATTTTTCGTTGTTTGCGATATTTGAATTGTCGTCGTTTTCATCGAAAAGAAAATTTCTAAAATAAATAAATATTATTATTTAATAATATTAATAATATTAATATTATTAAATAAATAAATCTTATTATTAGTTATTGATTAAATGGCCGATAATAAATAATTGTAAATCTGCAAAAATTTGCCGCAAAATCTTAAATTTCTAATAATAGAAAAGGAAAGAGGAGATAAATGCTATGCATCGCCATAATTGGTTTAGCATTAGAAATTGGAGGGTGAGGCTTGAATGCAGAGCAAAATGTTCTTCGTTGTCAGCCACGTACGTCGCACATCTCGCTAAAAATGTGTGATGGATGACGCCAAAGCGTAAAGGCTGCAGGCTGCCAATCAAGAACAATCTGGACTGACATTCGGGGGAAATTTTGTCCATGAGCGGCTTAAGGATTTATATGCTCAGACGATAGAAAAAGGAATGGCTAGTAGAATCAGATCGAAGTACTTGGGAATTTTAACTCTAATCGCTAGTGAAGCAGATCAGTAATGGTACTACCTGGGACATTCATGTATAAATATTTTGCGCGCAAATAAACTCATGAAAAATAGCTTTTTTTTTTAAACTGAAATAACCACAAATCCACCTATAATTGCATAATTTGTAAATTGTACTGTGGCAAGAAAAACTTGAGGGACGCTTGGAAAAGGGTTTCCTTCATCGCTGTAGTTAAACGAGCCACAGGAATGGTGCTTTAGTTTAGTTTGCCTTTTCATGTAGGGCAAATCAAATCCATAAAATATATAATCGATCGTTTTTTGCATTTGAATGTAAAAATGTTGCAGTTTTATTTCGGAAATGAAAAAAAAATTCTATTTATAATTTATATTTCTATTATAATACTATTTTATTTAATAAATATTATTAAAATTTAAAAATATTTAATTAAAAATCAAAAACTGACTTAATAATATAATAAATTAGCGTCGAATAGATTAAATAAAGCATTGGTTGCTTATACGGTGGTAATAACGAATTCATTTTTTGAAGTTTTCCTTCTTCATTTTCCAGCCCAATTTTATTTATAAAATTTTTTTGAATCTACAAATCAGAATAAAATTAGTTAATTAAAATTAATTAATAATGAACAATAACAATAATAGTAATAATAATAAATAATAATAATTTATAATAATAAAAAATAATAATTCGTAATTAATCTAATATTTAATTAAATTTCTAAAATTTAATAAAATTTAAATATAAAATTTAGTTTTAATCTAAATAATTTAAAATTTTATTCAATTGAACTGAATTGAATTCAGAAGGTTCATTTCGTCATTTACGATGGAAATTACTTAAATTCTGAAAATTTTGTGATTTTTTTTACTGTGTTTAAAGAAAGAACAAAAGAATCGCCCTCATTGTTTTTAAAAATTTCAAACGCTAAAATTACAATCAGCAAAATGATTTTTGTTTGATTTCATTTATTATTCAGCTTCAAAATTTATTAAAGAAGTTTCATAAATTTATTTTAAAAAAGTAGAAAAAGTCTTACATTTTGAATATGGTTGATATTATCGGGATGAAAGACAATGGATGATAATAGAAAAATAGTGGCGGAAGAAGTGATAATTCTAACTGATAAACTGATATAGAGAGGTAAATTCGAACGAGCAGTCAACCAGCTCAAAATTCTCGGAGTACTATTCAGTAGTATTTGCATATTCTGAAATAATTCTGAAATAAACAACAATGAGGAAATTTCCAATATGCGATTCGTCTAGATGGGACAAAAGACGATACCGTAGTCCGCTGATCTTATTTTCCAAATTTACACTTTTGTTGATCCGCTTGTGCTTCAAAATGCCAGTATAGCCAGTGAAGCCTCTACGATGTTCGTAGGCAGCGGCTAACTAGATGTGCGGCTAAGCTTATCACCAATGAGGAAGGAAAAAATTTTTTTTATCGACGAAATTAACTTAGAAAAAAATTTTTTTTTTTAAAAATTTATGAACAGTAGTTTCGATTAGCTATTATATTATCAATATTATCAATCATTATCATCGATATTATCAATATCAACAATTATGTTATCAATAATTTTGCATTTTGACTGGTTTCCTTTTTTTTAAATATTTTTTCTAATTCTTCTCTTTATTATTGATTCTTTATTATCTTTATTATTGATATCGTTATCTCCTTATTCTGAGTTATTTTATAAAATTACATTTTACGATATTCTTAGCCGCAGTTGGTTGTTTTCTAATCATAATACAATGTATAACTTGTAATAGCTTCGTTCATTATTTATATAAATTATAGTTAATTTAATTTGATCAATGAGATGATAATTGACAATAATTAAAATTATATAAATAGGTAAATTCTTGAAAATATGAAACAATTTAAATAAGGCGATAAACAATAGTTAAGAACATTCGACGGTTTATGGCAGATGAACAAGGCAAGAATCGTTTATCAATGATGAATTCGCCCTTGACCTAGAGAAATCATTCATTCATCTAATCCGAACTAAATATTGCCATCGCACAAAAATCCACTTGGCGCATTTTTTTCCATTGAAGTCACCAAAATGCACAATAACTACGAAATGCTTAATGAATGTAAAGAAAAATTCAACAAATCCCCAAATTTGATCATCGTTAAACAAGGAATTGGAAATTTTCTATTTCTATATTATATTAATAAAGTACGATATTCCGTGAAAATTTGCATCTTCCAGACCGATCAACAATATAAATTCAGACTTCCACATCCCATTTCTTCAAGCAAGCGTCCCACTTATTATTGTTTGATTGGTTCCATTATTATAGTCCTCTTTGGCCCGGAATGCCACACTGAGATTGATCCACGCTTCGATCTCAAATAAGACCCAAATTTTCCTCTTTAATAACTGATTTATCCTAGCGAAAAAAAGAATCCAACTCGCGCGACCCTGCACCACCGTGTCCAATCTCAAACCAAATTTAAGTTGCGTATTTGCATATGCAATGAAATTAAAAAAAAATTCAACATTGGATATTTTCGAATTTATTACATACAATATACACGCGAACATTACAAATGAGAATAAATAGGATCGATTAGAAAGGCAATAATATGCGAATAAAAGCAATAAGTTCAGCAAAAATCCTCGCACCATCGCCTTCCACTCATCGTTTTTGATAAAATTTACTTTCATCGATAAAATAAATAGTTGACAAAAGAAAAAAACGAAATAAATTTAGTACGCGAAACATTCTCGAAAAAAATTCTAGCAACCCGGATAAAGATCATCGTATAATGAGGAAAACTAAGGCTTGTAGAATTATTAGAACACAAGAAAAATGATTTTAACCTGTAAAAGGTGAAAACACATCTATTTGGTTAATCGAAAATAACCAAAGCAAATAACAAAGCAAGCAATATATTTTATATAATATTGAAAGCCAAAAAGAAAAGGACGCAAACACTGAATCGAAAGACATGCAATCAAATCCCAAAATTAAAGAATAAAAAGACAAAAATAAAACAAAAACAGTAGAAAAAATGGAGTCAATGAAAAAATAAAATAAAAAACCACAGACATAACAAAAAAAAACACGAAACATAAAGAATAAATTAAACAGTTGTACAAGCTGAAAAGATAAACTGAAATAATCAGAAAACCACCATTCCTTCTTATCAATAAAAATATTGGATTACATAATATCAAATGTTTTCTTCAATTCCACAATAAGTTGCCAATCGTTTAAAGATAAATCATTACGAAAATGGTTTTTGCAAACGTCAATTGTTTCGCGAGTAATCTGGAAAAATTTTATAAAAATCTGATGAACGAAAAATGAATCGGAATTTGCTACAGTTTTTTTTCCACAAGATTCAGCAAATAAATATAATTAAATCTGAAATTTCGCCAACGGTAGAACTTCAATTAGTAGAACTTACTTTACTCACAAGAATATCTGTATGGTCAAAATGCCTGCCGTACAATCTCGGCGCATCACCCGTAGTATTTTCGATCTTGATGCAAACTTCTTCTCCTTTCTTTGCAAGCTCAACTTGTTCGTGATTACGTTCTATACTTGCAACTGTTCCAAGTTGAATACACTGTAAATGTATTCAATGATGCATATATGCATATAAATGGTTTAAATATTCGACATAAAATACATGTGAATGTTAACGGACAATGGCCTAATGGATATGAAAAATTTAAATATGAATTTTTCGAAAAAAATCACATCTTTGGAAGGCACACATAGCGGTGTCCCACGTTTCAATTGACCTGCTTCTATACTAACACCAATAACAATAGGATTTCTGGCATTGAATATATGTTGCGGCAAAATACGAAGCTTACACGGAAATATAGCCAAATGTTCATTTTCACGCCGATATTTTAACCGCAGTTCTTCCCTAGAAGTTTTAGAATAACAGAAAAATGAGGAGAGTTATTGAAAAAAAAAATGAAAATGAAATATGAAAAAAAATAAGGAAAAAAAAGAAAGCAAAAAGAAAAGAAAAAGAAATATTTCAAAAATCTTCGATAATATAAAAAATAAAAATATTACCGATATTTTAAAAAGTTGTCTTCAAGATGATAAATAATGTCCGCAGTAAAAATATGAACGCCTTCATTAGCTGCGAATTGTTCGACTTCGCGGTCAACACGAACATCAAATGCCAGAATGCATGCATATTCTTCTTTTCGTTCTAACATAGCTGCTGCTTTTTGAACATCTTTTTTGTGAACAGGGCCAATATTTACATTCGAATATGGTATCTTTTGAGTCTAAATCCATGCCAACAATAAAGATTGAAGTTTTTCCAAGTTAGGAAGGTTTTTTATCTACTAGTAACTACTATCTATGTTTTTCGTCTTTAAACTTCTTCACATTTTCTCTTTATCAGAATTTTTAAGTGCACTTATTTAATTATTTAATACTTATTTAATACTTATAAAAACTTATTTAATTATTTATTAATTATTTATTGATTATTTAATTATTTAATAATCAATTTTAATTCTAAAAGTTCAATTTTTCGAACTTCAAAAAACTATCAACACGATTTTATATCATATTTCTGTTTACAAATTTTTTTGAATAAAAAAGAATGGATTACCCTTAAAAAGTCCAGCAATGCTTCCAAAGACCCAAGCGTGCTAGCCTGTACATAAACACCTTCTGGCTTTTTCTTAATTGCCATTAACGCATTAGCAAGCTGCGCCTCAGCATCTTCCCTGAATTCAAATAGTGAAAATTAGTGATATATAAATGAATAAATGAAAAAATGAAAAAGAAAGAGATGCCGACCAAACCACATTTTTACAAAGATAAACATCAATCACTTCAAAACATCTATTTCATCCTCCTTATGAGCAATAAATAGTGGTAAACCAGCCACAGCTTTTTCGAGACCTTTCGCCATAATTTTAACTCCTTGAGCGCCTTGAATTGATTGGAAATGTTCATAAGCGGTCTGGAAAAATATATACTTCTCATTATTTTATAAAAAATAAGATTTAAGATTTTTCAATAGAATTAAAAATAGTAATAAGAAATGAAAAATTCGCACGCTTACCTTTACTCTAATTTCCTTCAAAGGCTGAGGCATTAAAAGTTCACGAATTTGAGTTATAATTGCACCATCAGTACCAGTTAGGACGATAATATCACCAACTGTTAATTTTCCATTCACCAGTATTACATCAATTGTCGTTCCCAAACCCGGTATCGATTTTACCTTAAAAAGGTAATCTCAAAAAAACCAACAAAAAACAACTACTGAAAAGTTAATTAATCCTTCAAGATTAATTGAAGCATGATTTTTTAAATTTTTGAGCGAATCTAATTTTAAAAATCATGAAAGATAGATTACTTCCATAACAAAGCATTCTAATTCGTCACTGAATGATAGTTGTGAAGCAAGCCTTGTTTCTGAATCGTTTACTATATAAGCCATAAGATTACCAATGCCATCACCTAAATATGCTGAGGTAGGTACCATGCTAACATATTCGGAACGATCTGGATTTTCAGGAGCCAACGCCACATTTATTCCCTATGAATAGGAATTTTTAAACAGCAATAATTTAAAAACAGTGGTAATAACGCTACATTAGGAATAATAAACATTTAGGGAATAAATAAAGAAAAATGTTGAATTTATATAATGAATTTATAAAAAAATTTTTGTGAAAAAACGATGAAAAATATGAAACTATTCAATCCAACTCAATAAAATAACCTGTTCTGCAAACTGGACGATAACTTTTTCTTTCAATTCTTTGAAATGCAATTGAGTATTAATTGGTTGAGATTTTAGATGCTGATAAACATCTTTACGAGGATTCGATGCATACTCATAGAGACGATCAATCTGAATAATCGTAAAGTATAATGGATTCATCAATTGTCTGAACCGATAAGCTAAATATCGTAGATAAGAAACACCTCCTTTTTTCCATTTATTTCCTCTTTTCTTCTCGCTTATTCTTTAACTGGGTTTTCTCTTATCACTATCCTATTTATTTGATAACCAATACATCTCCATACTCTTCTTCACCATTATACTATTTGCTCACCAACTCTATATAAAGGATCCTATATTCACCAATTCATATTATTTATCAACAGCTTATACTTATTTAGTCGTCTATGATCTCCTTTCAATTCCCCATCCCTTCCCGCGACCATACCTTTATTTAAAAAATGGGTACTGTTTATGGAAACAGATTCTACAGTATAAATTTCCAAAAAAAATTTAAAAAAAGGATCTAAAGGATCAAGATAATATAAATTACATTCAGCAATTAAAAATTATTTTAACAACGCTACAAACCTTATTAAGAGCTATTACAAAAGGTGTTCGTCTTTTTAACAATAATTTCAAAGATTCAAGCGTTTGCTGTTCGATTCCATGCATTATGTCAACAACAAGAATGGCATAATCGCAAAGAGATGAACCACGAGCTCGAAGATTGCTGAAGTGACAGATGGGAAATGAAAAAATAAAAATTAAAAATCGAAAATTAGTAAATCGAAGAAACTGAATAAAAACAAACATTAAACATATAAAACATTGAAAATAACTTACGAAAAACTTTCATGACCAGGAGTATCAATGACCAAAAATCCAGGAATTTTAATATTTTCAGCGTTAAACTAAAAATAAAAAACGATAGAAAATATAAAGAAATCATCATCTATATTTTATGTGTTATAAGAAAATAATTTTAACCATAAAACGTCCATGTGAGAAATAACTGGAGTGTGTCAATCAATATTTCGAATTATAAAACAATAGAAAATTTTTATTTATTTATTTATTTACTTACATCTCGAACCAACTTAACCCGTTCCTTTATTGCTGCAGCTGGAATCTGAGTAGCGCCAATTTGTTGAGTAATACCACCAGCTTCACCATCTTGTACGTTTGTCCTACGAATCTAAATATTGAAATCACTTATGGTAGAAATTAAAATGAATTGTTGAAATCAAAAAAAATCGAAATTTAAATACTAATTTTACAATTATATTTTAAGACATTTTCGGAAAATTAATTGTTTACCGTATCAAGCATCTTTGTTTTCCCTGTATCAACATGACCAAGAACACAAATAACTGGGGCACGAAGTTTATCTATTGAACGTTTGGCTTCAGCCAATTCGCGCCTTCTCTAAAAGTTTGAGTTAAATAAACTGACTCAGGTGAAGATATTACCGCAGAATTACCTAATTTACTTAGTTTATTATAATTAAATATTTTATCATAAAAAAAACCCAAAATGCACTTTCGAAATTAAATAAAAATATAAAAAATCTATAAATAGATAATTTTTTAAAATAACTTCCAGACCTTGAAACGAGCTCGAACTCTTTCTTGCACCTGGTCTTTTGATTCACGATTGCTGCGTTCTTCTTCTGACGACTCTTCATCTTCCTCTTCTGATGAATCCTCTGAAGATTCATCGTCTTGATCAACTGCTTCCTAAAAAGTTGTTAAATGAATATAATAGCTATAACTAAATAATATGAAATTTAGAAAAAAATCTGCAAAAAACCTGATCCAGTAGCGCTTGTGTTTCCGAGATTTTTGATAGATTTGAGGAAGAGATACCATCGTCCTTATTCGCTTTTATTTCTAACAAATCATCTGACACCTTATTTTTTTCCGTTATTGCTTCATTAACGATTTCTTCGTCATCCACTAAATCCCAAGATTCCGGAATATCATCATCAAGTTTCGCATCTTTCACTTCCTTTTCTTCGACTTCTTTCTCTAATTTTGAATCTTCTATTGAAATTTCTCGTGATGGAAGGACTGATACTTCTTCAACATCTGAATCTCGATATAGTAAAGAAAAATAAAGCAAATAACAGTTCCACAAAAAAGAATATAATATTAAATTGGAGCATTAAAATCAAGATCAAAATTATTTTTAATACTTTTTTTTAAATACCTTTATATAAATACCTTTCATTAACGGCTTTTTTGGTTTCTTCTTTGCATATACAGGCCGTTTTGTAGGCGCTAAATCATTTCCACCTTGTCTAAATGCTGCAGGCAATATTATATCTGAAAAATTTATAGCCTTTAAAAAAATCTTGTTCTTAACATTCTACCAGATTTTTCCATTTTTGGAATCTTTTCTATTAATTTTACTAGTTACAGTGAATACAAACGAATTTACTTTCGTTATTGAGCAAAGCTTGTTGTCGTCTCAACTTTTCTTTTTGTGCAGGTGTTAAATATTTGCCTTCAGCCTTCAATCGCTCATCACGTTCCTTCTTCCTCTGTTTCTCACGTTCCTTCTTTTCACGTGCCAAACGATCCTTCAAATCCAATGCAAATCTTAATTTGAGATAAATTTTTGAATTTTCCAAAAAAACGAGAAAAATTTTTACCGCTTCCTCTTTAGCTTTTTGAATCGCAGCTAATCGCTCCTCTTCTTCTCTTTGCTGTTGCAATAATCGTTCTTCAGCTTCTTGTCTTTCCCGTAACAATTGCTTGATCAAATCAACCTAAAAGAATCGCTTTTATTACTTGAGATTATAAGAAATTTATTTTAAAACGCCATTTTTTCTGTATTTATTTCAAAAATACAAATTCTAAGAATTAGATCTACAATTCTAAGATAAAAGATTGAACAATAAAAGAGAAAGGAACTTCGACTGCTATCTCAAATAAACAAAAAATTATAAAAATATTTGTAGCGAAATAAAGAGCGATATTTCTATGACAAGAAATACTGCACACGCATTTCGCACTTTTTATTGCGAGCGATCAAATGACCAAGTAACAGAAATATTACTCGACCCAGTATATATATGTACATATATATATATTTTTTACTCGCATGTTTCAATTGAAAATCAAAGCTTTCTACGAATAAAAATAACAGAATATATCAGATTATTGTCATGAACATACATGTCTTCTCTTTTTAGTTTCCTTTTTATCACTTTCTTTTACTTTCTTTTCCTTTTCTTTTTTCTTTTTCTTAGCCTTTTTTTTATCTGAAGCATCATCGGCTAAATCTTCAGCATCTTCCGGAGTCTGGAAATTAATCAGCTTATGAAGATGAAAAAATGCATTAAATATAAAAGAATAACCTACAATCTACCAACCTTTTCAGCAATATAAT
The DNA here is from genome assembly GCA_900625125.1 of Dracunculus medinensis. Classification (NCBI taxonomy): domain Eukaryota; kingdom Metazoa; phylum Nematoda; class Chromadorea; order Rhabditida; family Dracunculidae; genus Dracunculus; species Dracunculus medinensis. The sequence continues at coordinate 326,019 of UYYG01000018.1, forward strand.
TTTCCACAGTATGCAAACTGGACCCTGGCTCGATCAACTTTTCTTTAAGCACTTCCTCAGGTATACGCTCTTCTGACGTTTCCTTTCCGAAATTTTCCGTGACGAATTCTTTGCCTCCATCTTCTTCTCTTTTTGTCTTTTCATCTGCGTCTTTTTTCTTCCTTTTTTTGTCCTTTTTCTTTGATATATTCTGATTATCAGTTTCAATAACAGCATTATCAACAACCAAATCTAATCAAATAGAAAATTACAATAATGAAAATACATAAAACACGACTAGTTAAAAAAACCCGCCTTAAAGGATAGTGGAACTATTTCTGAACTCTAGCATATCACTCGATATTCCCTAAAAGATTGTATTCTCCAAAATTCCCTTTATACTATATACTATAGTATTTTCCAATTCACCAATCACTTGTAATTCTCCTTCAATGCCTTTCAATTTCTGGTATACAACCAATTTACTACCATTTGTAATTTTTTATTATTTTGGAGATAGAATGTCACAGTGGGTTGTTGCTCAATTGGGAGCGCCGATGCTGAGGTTCGATTCCCCGCAGGAGTAAACCTGTAAAAAAGTCCAGGTGATGCTGGCGACTCATCTGTATTCACCAAAGGACTCCCTGGCTTATTGTCCAATGTGACAAGCCAGTGGAGCGAATCTAACCAACAATGGTGAGGACTCTTTAAAAAAAAACTTTTTATTATTTAATTACGACCACAGCAAAATTGCACTATACAGATAATGGGATTTTAAGAGAAATAGGTAGCGAGTGCTTTAAATAGATCTGAGGGAATTAAAGTGGTACAAAGAGATTTAAGATTATCGGATTACTAATGAATTATGGCAAAATTACACAGCAGATTATGAAGATGATCAGAACGGAGTGGCCTTTAAAGAGGAGAGGGAAAATTTTTCGCAAATATGACAGATTTTATGGAATATCAAAGGACTTCCCCACTTCAAGTGCAACAGAAAGATAAAAGGAAGCTAAAAAAAAAACACAAATATGGGAATAAATTAAGAGGAAGTTTAAGAAGTTACCATAAAGTTCTAATAAAAGAAGGTATTTAATATTGTCAAATATTAAGACAGATTTGGAGATATGGAGCGATATATAGAGGAATATAAAAAATTCTGATGAATGTTGTTGTAAAAAAAATCTACCGCAGCAAGTTTATCTTTCTTATCCTTAAGGCAATAAAATGGTTTAAGAAGGCTCATGATAAAATTATTAACGAGAAATAGCAAAAGAATGCAGTTTGCAATTTCAAGGGAACATAATAAAATCCAGAGGAATTTCCTATGGAAGTTAGTGAAGTTAGAGAGATGATTATTTGGATTTATGAGGGTATTACAGGCGCACAGAGGAAAAAGATGATGTCGGTTGAATATAGTTTTGAAAAAAATAACTGGAAAGCAGGAAACTAGAAGGCAAGTAAAAGAGATAACAGAATAAAAGAGATTGCGAAGAAGTTCCATAGAATTTGGAAGATTCAATTAAATAATAAAATAGATATAATGAACTTAAAAGATTGTAAATATAAAAATACCTGCAGTATCACTTATTTCATGACTATCTGTAGTTTTATCGGTGTTACGCTCCACCGTTTCTTTATTTTGTTCTAAAGTTTTGCCAGCCAATTCATCAGTGGTCATAACTTTTGCACCTTTTTTTTTAATTTTTCCCGTAGTTTTCTCCATAGGTTTTTCCAAATCTGCCAATATTGCATCTAATTCTTCATCTTCTTTCGTAATCTATATGTTAGTAACAAATAAATCTTACAAAATATTCAAAAAACTAAATAATAACAAGAACAATTAATACTTTTTTTCTTTGAGTCTTATATAATACTTAAATGAATAAAATAATTAAATTTGTATTAATATATTAAATGTATCAAAAATATATAATATAAAACAAAAAAAATAAAAGGAATAAAAATAATAATAACTGTCCAAATTATCGATATAAATGAAAAATGATAATTATCTGGAATTAAAATTTACTTTTTTTCCTTTCTTTCCCTTACTTTTACCAGTTTCTTTCGATTTTAAATCAGCAGGTTTTTTATTTTCATTTCCTTCATTTTTTTTAACTTCTTTTTTTTGCGCAGTTTTATTTTTCAAATCAAAATCATTTTCATTAGAATGTGAACTATCGTCATCCGATTTCTCATCTTCTGATCTTAACTGAAAAAAGTAAAACTTCTCTTTTTAATGATTTTTGATATTTTTTCAAACAAATAACGCAGCTGATGAAAAAAAATCTACCGCAGCAAGTTTATCAAAAATAGTCGCCGCACGAGGCTTTCGTGTTAGCACTGAAGATTCATCATCATCACTTGCTTCATCTGGTTGTGTAATGCGAATGGCTTGTAACTTTTTTTCATCTTCGTCGCGATCATTCCTTAATTATTAATCATTAATTATTATTATATTTTCCAATAAGAAACTAATAAAACAGAATGAAAAAATAAAAATTCATCATAAATTAAATTTCAGCTTTTTTGTTTCAACGTAAATACCCATGCAATTTCATGATCACCAGTCTCCGTCTCATAGCTCCGTCTTATCGAATGTTTAATTATTAGATGGCGATATGCAGCAAACAATGTAGATTGGTGCTAGTATATAGTAACTATAGAGGAGGTATAAAGCAGAGTTAACCATTTCTAACTATTTCAAGTTAGACTCATTCCACTCGCTTATTAAAGGACCATTCAATAATAATAGTAATATTAACCATTATCACCGAACCGAACGATTTATTGATAACTGATAATTGATAATTGATAAATGCTCAATGAAGCAAATAAACAAAAAAAATCAACAAACAAACCAATCATTGTGTTTCTTTTTTTCATTTTTCTTCTTTTTCGATGCCATTATTTATAAAATTTCGCTGTAAAATAAAATAAAAATCTTATAAAATTCAAAAAAAATTTTTAAAGAGAAAGAAAAAAATGAAAAACGATTAAACTAAATATAATAAAAATAAAATAAAATTATTTAAGTGGGAAAAAACATTTGAAAAAAATAATTTTAATTTCAAAAATATTCACAAAAATACAAAATTTTTTATAAAAAAAAGTTAGAAATTCCAAAAAAAAATAATCCAAAGAAAAAAATTATTAAATCATTAAATAGAAAAACCCGAACTAAAACCTAAAACCCAAATTTATTGGCCAATTTGACCCAAACAAACATTAACGAACGATTTAAAGCGATTACTACAACTCGGCCGAGCTTTATCGATCGTGTGTCTAGCTCGGTACTTATAAAAATCGGTTCCGCACTTAGAATTGCACAAGGTTTACGGTATCGTTGGTTTTTTGTAGTTCCATCAATTTCTATTAAATCTGTACGAATGGGAGAAATTTCAGTGGTGAGATAAGATGAAAGTTTTGAATTAAAACGGTGAAAAGGAAAGGATTGTGCAGGATTAATAGCTTCTGGCAGTTTGGACAACTATTTAGCCAAGAAATTTTTGGGTTTCCTTAAAAATCCTCACCATTAATGGTTAAACTAGACCTGCTGGCCATTGGATAAAAATGCCAGGGAGTCCCTTGGCGATGGAAGTATAGGTGAGTCGCCAGCACCACTCAGATTTTTTAAAGATAGGTTCACTCCTGCGGGAATCGAACCTCAGCATTGGCGCTCCGAATTGAACAACTATCCACTAAGCTATCTCATCCCATCTCCTAAATTATTAAAGAGTATTTGTAAAAAATACCAGAATAGTTTAATGTAAGGCAGCCAAATTACTAAAAATATTTAGTCAAATTCATTCGAATTTTTAGAATCAAATCATTTAATCAATCATTTTACAAATATTTAAATAAACAACTTAATAAACTGATAAACTGATAAAAATGATAAAAATGACAATAATATATATTGGTATATTAAACAGAAATATTGTAATAATAGATAAGTAGAATTTGTTTTTTTTCCAGTAATCCTCACCATTATTGGTCAAATAACATTTGATTTAGTCGACAAAATTTTCTTGAAGACCTTATCTGTTGTTATCATTGCTCGTAAAGCGAAAAGCAACACTCTTCCATATAAAACGCCTTTATATACCTTGCGAAAAATTGTTAGCCCCTAAATCTTAAACCTTAAACTAAACCTTCAATCTGCTTCTCGTTAAGCTCATCGAAATCCATTTTTGGTGCCATTTTCGATGAGTTTATATGAAACATTTTCGGCTTAGGTTTTCTATCTGATAACGATAGTTCAATTTTCAATCCAATCTGATCCTTATCAATAGAAGATCGAACGCGTCTAATCGATTTATTGCTAATATTATCTGAAATTTTAAGGTACATAAAATCTTTGAATTGATAGAATTTAAGTTATTTTATGGCCTATGCCTAGAACTAGTTCTTGGTTTAATTCTAAGTCTTGGCCAAAAACTTGGCCAACAAAATCATTGGCCTATGCCTAGGAAAACCATTATTGCAAACTCGAATTTATTTTCACATATTGAAGTACTGCAAAATTTCATAGTTTTATATTTTACTATTGGGCAATAAAAGGTGAAATCAAAATTGTCATAATGATAATTGCGGATTTGAAGGACCGTATAATCTCGGTTATTGGTCCCCAGCACGAATAAATATGTCATTAAAAGTGTAATTTAGTAGGGGATCCGCCTGAAATTTTCTCTCCAAATGGTGCTTTAGTGTGAAAATTTTCAATATTTCAATGGTTATTCGTAGAGTTAATAATAGTTATTTAAATTAGTAGAAAAAGTCTTAGAGGCAAATTTTAAACTCAATTGTGTCTTAATTTGATTTTGGGAGTCAATCACAAGTATAGTTCAAATCTCACTCTGAACAATCTCATTTTTCAGAATTTCATAATTTCTTGCTAGGAATATTGCTTGGTTTAAGTCTTGGCCAAAAACTTGGCCATGGCCAAATCCTTGGCCAACAAAATCATTGGCCTATGCCTAGGAAAACCATTATTGCAAACTCGAATTTATTTTCACATAAATTAAAATAAATGAATATAGATACGATCATCTAATCACGGATATCACTAATATCACCAAAGCTATCAATCTGATATAATAATATGTAAATACGAATAATGTTCGTCGGAATTCACTTCCACTACTTGCTATTGATAACAGCTTTTGCTGATAATGTTTTACCTGAAATCATTTAATATAATTTTATTACACCTGATTTCACTTGATTTTGACTAAACTTATTCATGATCCATCAAATAATAATACATCTTTTGATGCAATAGTTCTCCTATTCTTTGCAATACTCAAGATATATTAGTACTATTTCTACAGCTTCTTTGATTTCTTCGATCGCTGAGTCCATCCAGGGCCACCAAAGTCCTAAAATATCTGCTTTTACAAAATTATTGCGTGTCTATCCACGCTATAATAAGCCTCTGAAATTTTTCAGATATTAATGCCGATAGAGGTGGGAAACGATAAGGCTAAGTACTATATTACTTATATCATTGTTTTAATAGTCCTAATATGATCCATATTAGAAAAAGTTACCAGCGATGCTTGGTATTCTCATATATTTTTATATCCATGTGACTCGTCTTGACAAACGAAACTCCTAATAACGAGAGTATATTTACGAAGTGATGTCATCATTAATTCCAGGATTATAATAAAATGGTAGAAAAAAAATATAGCACAACGTTAATGAAGAAAAAGATTTTAAAAAAGCGATTATTTAATGTTTTAATTCGACGAGGTAATGAAATGAATATTTTTTTTTTACATATTAAGCAAGCAAGCAAGAAAAATCAGTTTTATTCTGGAAGTTCCACGTATTTTTTAAAATTATAGCGGTTTTTTTTGAGTACTCATCCTTACTGGTTGGACTTACTCGGCTAGTATGTGTGCTAAATTTAAAATTCCAAATTTTTTTAAATGAATTTTTTGTAAAATTTAAACTCGAAAATCTCAGGAAAAACTATTTTTTAAGATTTACTACTACTATTTTTATTGAATTATTATCATTTTATTTTTAAAACTTTATTGCTGCATTAATTGCTCCTCGAAGATTCTTAAAGCAAAGCATTTCTTTTCATATTCCTTTATTGAGCTTTTTTTTTCTTAGTAATCTTTGTTTTAAAAATATTTCTTCCAAAAATTAAATAATTTTTTATTCAATATTTTTCAATAATTTCAAATAAATAAATTAATAAATTAATAAATAAATAATAAATTAATTTAAATAAATAAATTAATAAATAAATAAATTAATTAAATCAAATAAATCAATTTAGTGTAACTTTTTTTTTCATGAGAATTTACTGAAAAAAAAAGAATATCAAAATTTTAATTTTTTATCAAATAGTCACGAATAAAAAAGCAGTTGGCGCACTAGCACTTTGTATGGCTATTTAATTCGAACGTGGTGACCGCATAAGGTGCAAACTTGAAATGATAAATGATTTTTACGTGTAGATATATAATAAATACTTTTACCAGTGGTGACTGGAATAAAGCTGCGGTAATTTTTTTTTTGAAGGCTCTGACACCATATCAGAAGTAAACTGTACCTAAGCCCTTATATGGCCTGATCGCCTGCTTATGAGTTCAACAATCTCCCATAAATCAAGGCTTGGAAGGTTCCAAATATTGCCACATTGCCGAAAGGTATTCTTAAAAATTTATAAGATTTTTAAAAATTTTTAATTTAATTAGAAAATAAATTAATTTTCAATAAAAAATCTATAAAAATTTATTGAAATTAGAAGTCGTGAAAAATCTTCGAAATTTTTCTCTATAAAAGATTTAGTCGTTTGAAATTGCCGTTCAATAATTGCCATTAAATAATAAATTATTCTCGGATATGCGAATTCTTCGAAATCCTTCTGAATTGTAAAACGAGAAAAATGGAAATGAATCTTTTAAAAAATTATTGTTTCCATAGCTTCTCAAATGTATTTGCTCAAAGGAAACTCTAATTTGATCTACTTGGTGGCTTTTTCTTATAGAATGATTTGAAAATGAGAGCATTTTTTTTGCCAAATACAATGCCAAAATAATAATATAAATAATATAATAATAATATAATATAATAATATAAATGAATTCATGAATTTTGTGAGGTTTGCGGTCTACTTACCAATTTTGGAAAATTGTGAAAATATTTCGTTTCAGTCGAATTTAGGTGATTTCTACTAAGATCAGAGCTCTCTCCGTATGGACGTGTGGAAGAGTCCTCAGCATTATGCACCATCAAGGAACAAGGAACGAACCTATTCGTCTTCTTCAACTCTCAAAGTCAAAATAATATTTGACTCAAATTCTGTAGGCAAATTTCTGTAATGCAATGAAACGATAAAGAAATATATCTTCTTAAAGATTTATTGAAATTTATTGGTTAGTTTAAATGATTGATTATAAAAGATATTTTATCAGTGACAGAATTATCAATCCTCATTTTTGGTTTCCTTTGGTTGCATCTACTTTTGAACTTTTATTACTCTCTTTCTTCATCCTAAAATTAAAAATTTTAAAATAAATGGAAATAAGTAAATTTCATAAGAAATTAGTTTAAGTTTCAGAGTATATTTTTAAAAATTTGAAGAGTTTTGTCGCAAATTAAAGGAGTAAATTGGAGAAAACTTTTGATTTCAATGCAAAAATTCCGCTGACCGCTTCCTTAGATTTTCCATCTTCGTCCTCTTTTTTTCCTTCTACTTTTTTTTCATCCTTTTTATTACCTTCAGTGCTTGACATTTCCTTTTTTGAATTCATGACTTGTTTTTTCGAATCAGTTTTTTGTTCTGACTAAAAGAAAATAAATCAATTAATCAGTTAAGTTAATCTGACCGAAAAAAAATTAAAATTAAAGGTTAAAAGTTCCCTGCTTTTTTTTAAATAAATAATATTCTTCATTTATTTTCCTTTTAAGGCTTTTTTCCAAGATTTTTATATTGGTATAACAATTTTTATATTTATATTTTTATATCGGTTTTTATTTTTATTTTTTATGAATGCTATAGGAAATTTTTAGCTAGCATATCCTCTAATATCTATTATTATTATTTATCATTATTATTTTTATTGCCATTTTTACATTTTTATGTTAATATTAATTGTTATTTATTGTCATTACTATTATTATTATTATTATTTATTATTATTATTATTATTATTATTATTATTATTATTATTATTATTATTATTATTATTATTATTATTATTAGCACTTATTAATATTATTGTTATTTTGAGAATTTTAGACCATAATTTTAGAGAATGAAAAATGGATTCTTACCATTCCTTCAGATTTTCCTTCTTTTTTCCCTTCTTTTTCATCTCCTTTTTTGCCAGTTTTAGCGCTCGAAGCTTTTTTTTTTGAATCGGCAATCTTCTGTTTTTTGGAATCAGTTACAACTTTTTCTGACTGAAAAAAAATTGACGCTTCATACATTTATTAGATGAATTTGATATATTTTATGCGAGGCCTTTTTCCAAATTATTATATCGGATATGATTCTAAAAGTAAATTTTTAAAGCCGATATAAGTAAATTGATCCATTTTAAAACCTTTTTACAACAGTAAAGTAAGTTAGTTTGCATGATGAAATGTAGAAAAATTTTGATCTTTCCTAATATATTCTTTCAGTTTATTATTGCTATCACCATTTAATATTTATCATTTTTTTACTAATATTATCATTTTATATGTTTTATATTTTATTATTTACTATCATTATTATCACTAATATCATTGCTATCATTGTATTACTACTGTTATTTATTATTATATCATTATTATTATCACTATTATTATTGTTATTATTATCATACTCAAGCTTAATCAAGCGCATGACTCTTTTTATCATTATTAATATTATTATTTTATGCATTTTATATTATTTCATTTATATTATACTCAAATGTATGATTATTGCTTCTGCTTTTAAGAACCCTTCCCATATTTTTGTTTCATTTATTTACTTCTTTTTTGTTTTTCGGTTTTGTATCTTCTTTTTTTTTCTTATCGTTGTCTGTTTTGCTTTCCTTTTTCTCTGTCTCGAGGGGTTGTGTATCTTGTTCAGCAAGAATTATTGCAGCTGGTGGTTTTGTTTGCTGCCTCACCCTATAAAGATTTTTCTCAAATTTCATAAACCTTTCTTTCTGATATAAAGATAATTTAAAATATTGTTATTTTTTTAAAGGTTATAGCAAAACCATGACAATTTAGGTCCATAGGTAGTGATAAGCGGATTACTATAATCTACATTCATTAAAAAGAAATCTTGTGAAGGAGTCCATTTCACTGATCCATGAAATCCGTAGGATTCCTAACCAAAACTCCTATGGACCAATAGATAATTAATTAAAATGAAGTTGGACCTTTTCCTCAAGCACTGTGCGAAGACAATGAACGGAAATGAAACCAAAATAGCGATTGTCACTAATAATTGAATAATTTTATGAAACATTGCGCTTCGTTCTCAAATTCAATGAAATTTTCACAGTAATTGAAATTAGTTTACGAAGAAAAGAAATGAAGAAATTAATTTTAAACAACCACTCGACTTTTTAAAATTTTTTAAAAATAAAAAATTTCGTAAGGAAATTTTAATTTTAATTTAAATAATTAAAATTGAATATAAAATTCAATTAAGGAAGTAAAATAATTTGCATCAAAAAATTTGTTTAAAATTCAAATATTTTTATTGAAATTAATTTTATTTTTAATAATACTATAATTAAATGAAAGGAATTATTATAATTTTGCGACATTTTCAATTTTCTCGAAATATTTCACCATTTCAATTATACAAATTCAAAGTGGAATGGCTTTAATTATTTTCAGATAAAGGATTAAATCCACGGAAAACATGAAATCCACGCAAGCAATGAATTGAAAATCCAAACGAAATATCGTTTTACATGAATAAAAATTTTATGATTCTCTTATTTTAGTAAAGGAATTTATCATTTTCTGAGTTGGACCCACTAATTACCAAGATTAGATCCATCGGTTATTGGGATTAGTTACCGGATCCTGGTGGTGCAAAATCCTATACGATAAATGCGACTGAATGTACCTGGAATATATCACTTTCTTAGAATATAATGAGTCTTATTAAATTCATATAATATCTAATCATTTCCCTCAGCTCGTCCGGGAAAATTAAATTCTCCAGCCACAGGGCCACGTGAGGACAGCTTAGCTGCATTCCTATGTACGGATAAGAATCAAAATTATGCTGCCCAGTAATTAATATTGCAATTTTATCTATATTTATTTAAATTTTTCGATTTCTAAGATATTAATTTGCTTAATTTGAGTTATATAAAAAATATATTGGATGAATTATAATGATTTGCTACAAACTCGATTTCATCGCAAATTAATTCGATATTTAAGATAATATTCGATGAATTAAACGAGAAAATTTGCATCGATCTAAAATTTTCATCCTAATTTTTCGTTTTTTTCTTTTTTTTGCAAAAATGGTAATTATCCAAATAAATAAATAAATAAATAAATTTGCGAAAGAAAAGATTAACTAAAATTTTTTTAAAAAATGGTTTAAAAATAATTTTTTTATACTAAAAATTTATTCGTCATTTTTTAATTGAAAATAGTCTTTTGCAGAATTGTATTTTTCTTTTGCGTAATAAATAATGAGAATTTTAATAAAAGAATAATAATAAACAGAAAAAAAAGACGATGAAATATATCATAATTATCAGTTGAATTAGCTAAAAATAAAATATCGTTGCGAGGAAAGCTTTCGGCAAATTAATTATTATTATTGTGTCTTGAAAATAAAGTGATTTCGAAGAAATATTTTTTGAAGAATTCAAAGAATTTTTTCAATTATAACTGCTTTTTTCATTTAATTGGGTTATGTACTTTAAGAATTCTTAAAAGTGATTCATTTCATAGTGATCGCTTATCAGTAATCAGTAAAGTTCTTTAGTTCTTTAGACTTTAAATTGCTTCTTAGTGCTATTACGGTATATAATTAATGGTATAGCTTCTTAATAATGGTAGAAATTCAGCTGAACCTTTCAAATGATTCGAAAGAATGTAACTACACAACTGAAATTGGTGATTTGGTGAATTGGTGATTCATAAGAAATGGAATTGTTCAGAAGTTGGCGATAATAATTCATGATAACAAAGGAATAGCAATGTATTTATTGATTAGATTAACCATAGCGACAATATATCATAAAAGAATTATTTCTTAAATACTTCTGTTTCTCTTCAATGATATCAGTTAAGAATATGATAAAGTGTTTTATGCGATAGTCAAAAGTTTTGAAGTTAATGATAATATTTTTTTCAGCTTAGTTTATTTTATTTTATTGTTTTGTTTTCGTTTCTCAAATTATAAAGCTATAAATATAATGAAAGGTATTCTGCCGTATATGGCACTGCCTGAAAAAATTCATATTGACAAAGATACGATTCGTAGTAAGCAGCATGAACTGGCCTAGTGATAAGAGTTATAAAGAGTCGTAGTTAAGGACAAAAAAAGTAAAATCTCGGGCAATGTTTGGAATCTACCACTTCGCCTGGCTAAAGGATCTCAAAAAGGCTTAGTAATCGACAAAGTGGAACCAAAAACATTATTTCCTATTACAAGAGAAATCATTCGGAGATAAGAGCTTTAATCAAATTTTTTTATCATTTCGCAAATGATAATTTATTAAAATAATTACTTGAAATCTGAGGAATTTCCCATACGATTGGTCTTTTGTTATTCATCAAAACAACGATGCAAAATTTTTATAAGATATTTAAATAAAATTAAAATATAAAATATAATTAATAAAATACAATTTAAATTGATAAAAAATATTACAGAATTTTGGCGTTCCAAAAAATTATTCAAAGAAATGATTCTTCTATTTTTACAAAATTAAGCTGAATTTGATGAAAAATTCTATGAAATTTTTCCAAAATGCGATCATTCGGCAATTACAGGAAAGACAACTTCACCGGCTGCAACACCTGCTTTGAATGGTGCTATAGGATCACTCTCTTCATCCGGGACCTCAGCCCACTGAATTACAAATTTATCTTCTTTAGGTGGACCTTCTAGACGAATTATGGTCAAATCGGTATTTTGCTTGGCTTCAATAAAACCATATACTGGATTTACTCGATAGTGATCGTTGTTCGATGTTTTTACCTGTGAATATTATTCATCGAAAAATTTTCATGATATCTACTGGAAAAAAAATTTTAATGCAATAATAATCTCATCAAAATTTTTGGATCATTTAATTTGCATCATGAAATATGCAAATGGATTTGTGGAGCCAGCTGCACCTCAATCCTAAAGCTAAATAATTCTCCTAGTGGAAATATATTGAAATCTACTGATATCTACTAATATTCTCTTAAGATGTGGACCTCTAGCCTACAAGTATTAAGTAGTTAACTAGGTTAACTAATATAATGTCGGGATGCACTTGTGGTACTATTTTTCATCAACTATTTTTGATTTATTCCATTATTATTTATTCCATTTTTCTTATGACATTAATGGTTTATTACTATAGATTTAATGCATTTCCTGGTTATTAATGGATTTTTTAATGAACTAAAATATCGCAATATAATATTAATAATAACCTTAAAAGCAAGCCGAGTATCAATTTGATTGAGAATCTTAAATACCAATGTACCTCCGGACGCAGGAAATGCACCATTCGGTGGATCCACGTTAAGCGCCATCGTTTTTTTCTTTTTATAAATACATATAAAAATGAAAAAAATTTTTTCGACCGCTAATAAATTAAAATTTGATTTTTTAAGTATTTTTTTAAAACAAATTAGCATAAAATATAAATTAAAAAAAATTCTTCTAATAACAAAATTATTAAAAATTTATTTTAATAAAAATAAAAATTTTATTAAATTCATCGCTAAAAACAATTTGCAGTAATTTTTATAATTATATATCTCGAATATATGTAATAAATTAATAATTCATTTAAATAAATGTATAAGCATTCATCTCAATTCTTCTCATTGGTTGTTATGGGAATGAAATATTTTTGATTCATTTGAGAAGAGAAATACGGATGAGCGTCCGGAATCGGATTTTCCCAAACTTATTTTCAGGATAAAAGCCTAATTATTATGTTTGAAATGATAGTTCTAAACAATACACATTCGACCGACTAACAAGTCTATTTAAATAAAGAAAATTTCAATTGTTTTTTTCGTGCAAAAATCGACAATTTATGAAAAGAATTTTATATAATTTTGTGTATTTTACGTAAAATATAATAGAATGTTACACCTTAAACCGGAAGAATTATTAAAATTACTGCTATCCGGTGCTTATCGATTGTTTATATGAAAATCCTTTCTCCAAAACATAAATTTTTGCAATTTTTAGGAAGATTGCTAATGGATTCCTTTTTTTTTTATTACATAATGTAATAATAAATATAATAAATAGCAACAATAAATAATATATAACAATAGACTTTTTTTACGCGCAATCTCTCGTGAAACTCGGCAATAAAAAATAATCAGAATAATCGGTGACAAATCTGGTGAAATCAAATTATTATTAATCGTTTGAGTAGTTTTTTTTTAAAATATGATTAGAGAAATAATAAAATAATAAAATGATAAATAATAAATAATAAATAAAAATAATAATTTAATAATTTTGATGAAATAATATTTTTATTAATTTTTTAACTGAAAAAATATTCATTTAATATTTTAAAATATTTTTATATGGAACTTTAGCCTAATATTTTTAAAAATTCTGCTTTTTTTACATAAAAATTTCCAATTATCACAAATTGTTCGCCCTCTAAACAGCACATATCGCTTTTTGGCTTGGTTAATTACAGGTGATTTTTTCTATTTGTTTGGCAGTCATTTAGGATTGGAAGTACAATTAGGCTATTGCCACTGCCATTCGAATGAATCAAGCCAATGAAGAATATCAATTAGCCATTCAATTATTCTTATAAATGAATGCAAAAAATTATTCATTTATGCTTTTTAAAGATATAAATGAGTAGTTTATTTCGTCATAGAATAGCAAATTGTACTTTTTTTCATGAAATGACTGATCAAGATTTTTTTTTTTTGAAGATTAATCATAAAAGAATCAAAAAGCGATTAAAAAAATATCCATTATTTTAATTGTGAGAACGATAGCTTATTACTTATGAAAAAAACTTATCACTTAGGAATAATAACGATAAAACTCCGTTAGTATTTTTATTTCTGTGAATAATATGAATTCTTTTATGAAAAAGCTTATCAGAATATACGAATCGAACCATTGGGCTTATCAGAATGCGATGAAGTGAACCGAAAGAAATAAAATTTAAATAAACCGTACTTGAAAGCATCGAAAAAAATGGATTTATATAATGATAATATAAATCTTTAATAAGCCTCTGCGAGCATGTTCTTTAGGAGTGGAAATACTTAGTTGTTGCTCTTATTTCATCATTGGGAATCTACTCCAAGCAGAATAAGCCTGTTTTTCAGACATCCGTATGCTAGTGCGTTATTTCTTTCGTCAAGTGACTCCGTTGCAAAATCCGTCCGATGGAAGTCAGCGGAACGAGTCTAACGAAGCGATGTTGCTTAAAGCAAAAAGCAAACCTTTCCTTTAATTGATCATAAAATCGGATAATCAGTGCAGTGCAACATTTTCTTTTCCCTTCTAACACTATTTGTTTGACTTTGATTGACTTCATTAGCTATTAAGGAAAAACGAAATCGCTTCAAGGATGCAAAGAATTACTAGGGAATGGAATCAGAAAAGTACGGAATGCCAGTAGAAGACACAGAAATACATAGGCAAGCATAGATAGCGGGTTTACTCTCATAAACAATTCTGCCCTTAGGCAAGGCAAGATATCACCAGATTTTTTGAAAATAACAGCCTCTCATAAATAGAAAATTGCTTAGAATTGGAATAATTGGTTATGATGCCCTCATATCTATTCCATACCACCATACACCAAAATCGTTCGTTTCGTTCGATCGTTCAAATTCTTTTTCCGAGAGCGCTTCATATCATTTTTTATTAGGCTCCAATGGCTTGCATGACCACACATTTTGCACGATTACTTGTCGATAAAGTTATAGTAAAATCGCCAGCACACCTCCAATTTTTGAAATAGGAATATACTCGACTGATTTGCTTAATTTGAAAGAAAATTTAGAAAAATTTTCATAAAACAAAAGCTCTCCTTATAAAATTATTAAATAAATTGCAAAAAAATAAAGTGACACATTATTAGTTGGAGATAGAATGGCTCAGTGGGTTGTTGCCCAATTGGTAGTGCCGATGACAAGGTTCAATTCCCAGCAGGAGCAAACCTGCGCAAAAATCCTGTCGATACTGGCGGCTCACCTCTATTTCTATTATCAAGGATGACAAGCCAGTGGAGCGAGTAATGGTGAGGACCCTCAAAAAGAAACTTATCAGTAGATTATGCTAACATATCTTGACAAAAACGATTTTATTCACCAAATTTGCTGAAATGATAAGAAATCCGTTGGATTTGTTGCGATCGTCTTTATCTGTGCTCGAATTCATTGAAGCGAGTTAATCCACAATCCTTCAAGTGTAGAACCTTTATAAAATATCATTTCGAAATTCTAATCCATTTTTGACAAAACTAAATCTTCCAAAAATAGTGAAGTAAACAGCGAAATGATGTTAACTCCAAAAGATTCATTTATTCAAAAATCCTTTCTTTCCTTATAAATTTCCAAGCCTTCATTTAAGCAACTATGGAAATGCTAATGAAAGTTGCTTAAAAAAACGGAAAATATTCCTAAAATAACAATAAAGCAGCCTAAAAAACCTAAATTCATGCAACATATTTGGCATATTTCTTGATAAATGATAAAAATCAGAGAAAAAAATTAACACAAAATAAGTAAACATTGTACCATTCGATTCGAAGGCAAACATGGATTTTAAGGCTTTAAATTAATGAAAAAATTATAAAAATAGAGAATATTCAATATGAATATAAAATATATCAAAATATAATAAAAATCACACAAAAAAAAGAATGAAAAACGACAAAATATTGAAAATGGAACAGTATGAGCTGAGAATAAGAACGATAGAACTGAAGAATCACCTGAGAACTGAAGGTGCAAACTCACCTCCCGATTCCATTTATGGATCATTCTTTCACAAGAGGAGGATACATTCATCGAAAATTTTCTGATTTGGTAACATAGTAACATTGAATTTTTTTCAAAAAAAATGTCGAATCTAAGCAATAAGATGTTTTTCAAAAAAATTCAAAGTGTTAATAAATCTAAGAATTATGATTGACTTTGAATTTTTATAGGACAAAAAATAAAATTATGCAAAAAATTAAATAATTAGAAAATATTTATATTTGATAATTTCATTGATAAAATCTTGAGCTGAAAATGATAATACTGAATAAAAACTGAATAATATTGAACAATGAACAATGAAATCAAAACTATAAGCTGTTAACATAAGAAATGCAATGATCAAAAGTTTGATTAGCCTGAATTAGATTATAAAAAAAAATAGATAATAAACTGATAAGATAACGATAACGACAATAATAAACCTAAACCTGAATTTAAAATGGAATGCACCAAAAATGTGATTTCTAAAGGATTTTGATTGGCTATAGCCGGTCGATTAATTCCATTGTAAAAACAACCGGTGCATTTGTTTTTATGGTAACCTTGTCCTCCATAATTCGATTCGAACTGCTAACCAAATGTCCAAATGCTAGTTGACGACTATCTATAATAAAATATTTCACAAAGGAATGATGTGGTGGGTTCTAAAATTTCACGCAAATTAACAAAAAAATTCAAAATCTCTTAAAAAATCAAAAGAAAAAATCTATAAAATAATAAATTCTTACCCATATCGTACTGAAGACCAGTTGATGTGACGATTGTTTCTCGCTGACATATTGGAATAACACCACACATTTTCGTCAAAAACTCTGGATGATCCGAAAAATCTAGTTCAGTTTCTCCCTGGAAATTTTAAATACAGATATTTCCAAATTTCCAACCTTTTCTTTATAATAACACAGTAGTGGAGAGATGGAGAGACTAATTCATGACGATTAAATTCAAAATAAATTCAATAAGGATGATTCGATGATTAGAGATAATTCAACTCAGAATACAGTTCATCTTTAAAATGAGGAACAAAGAATAATTTTTTTAAATTTTCTTTTGCATTCACTGTGAACTAAATTCAGTTGGAAATATCGATAATATACTTCGTTAATGATTGTTAGAAGATTGCATCCATCATAAACAAAAACATTATCGAGCTGATACTCCTTGTAGAATCTTATCAATATTGATACAGTTTGAAATGTATGATCCAAACGACCACATAAGCCGCCCAATATGACCACATATTCATGCTGTAAATGAGTCAAAAATTTTTAGTGTGTTAGTGAGACTGAAATAAATCATCCATATCTGGTCCAAATAATGTTCCAAAAAATATCTTCAGAAAAACATGCACCCTAATTTATAAGGATGAAACTAACCTCATATTATCCCATATAACCTCTATTCATAAGAAACGGAATACTTAAGGTCATTCCGATTGCAGGCCTATTAGCCTATTAGCCTAACATGCGTTGATAACGGTACTAAGAAACAACATGCATGCTAAACTAGTATTACACGAAAAAATTCCACTATTTCACATAGAGTAATCTGTTAATCTTTTTGAATGACCACATCAGTTGACAGTGGAAATATAGCATCAATTGTCTTAGATCTGGCTAAAGCTATGTGAAACTGTATGTAATCCTAAAATCTAATTTCTAAGAATTTATTTTTTCATTTACACGTTAATTAGTGGAATAAGCTGTCGACATAATTTGTTCCATTTTATCTTACCTATTTTTAAAAAAAATTAGATAATTTCATCCATGATTTTATTTAAAGGGAGGAAGTCTTTGAAATTTTAGCCTTTCAACATGCGAATATCTCAATAATACACTTAGTTCCGCTATTTCCATTTATTTGCATTACTTCCCTTTACATTGGTAACTTTTGGTCTTTCTTTTTGTATCACTAATTTCCTTTGTTTCATTTGGGACCTTATTTGTTAATATGTGAAT
This sequence comes from Dracunculus medinensis, assembly GCA_900625125.1. Lineage (NCBI taxonomy): Eukaryota > Metazoa > Nematoda > Chromadorea > Rhabditida > Dracunculidae > Dracunculus > Dracunculus medinensis. The sequence goes on from UYYG01000018.1 coordinate 344,150, forward strand.
GTAACCACACGGGCTGTTCTTGCAATACTTTGCTTGTTTTCAAATAAAAATAAATAAAAAAGATAGAAATAAACAAAAAAAATAAATATGTCAAATTTGCGAAACAAACTATTAAATATTATATTTTTAATTATATAACTAACTACTTGAACTACTTGAAATTCAAAGGAAATTAATCTAGAAAAAGTAGGAAAAATACTATTGCTAAAAATATAAAAAAATAATAAAAAAGGATTGAAATGATATGGACGACCTTTAATGCTATAATGAAAACATAAAATATAAAAAAATCAACAAACCTTATCAATATCTGCATCAATGAGAGCATTTTTTAAGCTTTTTAAGATGTCGGGACTATTTTGATCGGGCACATGAATAAGGCTAACACCTTGTTCGATGAAATATTCTTTGGTTCCTTTATTTATAGAATCAAAATCACCAACTATTTTTTTAGGCATTTTATAATCACCATGTCTAGAAAAAAATTTAAATATCAGAAAAATATGGCAGAGAATCCCTTGGCGATGGTACAGCCACCATCAACCATTCCGATTTACTCCTACCAGTAGATTCCCAGCATCAGCGTTTCCAATTGAACAACACAACCCACTTATCCATTCTATCCACCTTTGTTTTTCTCCGTTAGGAGAAATTAACGTCTGATGAAAAATGGTGCTTAAACGGATTTGAATTCGATTCTTACCACTGAGGCATCAATATATCAATAATGAGATGCACTTGCATTCCTTTCCACGATTTTCAGCTATTACACTAATTTTGATAAAATATAATTAAAATATATTTGAAATACATTTAAAAAAAAAAAAACTTCGTCATCTCCATTAGTTTATTTGCTGCACCATCAGCACAAACGTTTATTCGTGAATCATTCCAAATTTGCTTCCATACTTCAGACCAAATCGATGGACTATTGAGAATTACAACGACATGATCCTCTGCAAATATTCATATATTCGAATTGTTATTCAAATATTCATAACAAATTAAAATGAACGAATTCCTCAAAATGACAAATAAATGAGTGATAAGGTTCTGAATCTGATGATTCAATCCTATCAATTTTAATGATAAAATAAAAAACAAATAAAAATTTAAATCAACTCGGTTCTTTCTTTTTCCGTCACCTATTGCTTAGCACTTTCTGCTAACTTCGTGAGAATGGCACCGAGAATATTACCATTAATTTCTCCAACTTCATTTTTAATACTATATCTACTCCATTACTTCCGTCTTCCGTCAAGAGACCAAATTTAAGCATTTTGTCGGATCTCAGTCGAAGCAATAAATCATTTATCATTTATCAAATGCCTCATTAGATTATTGAATTGTCATAAAAACACATTGAAAAAACTAACTCATATCGAATATTTTTAACGGATTTAGCGTTACTTTCGACATCCTTGCAATCTATAAAATTTAAAATTCGCTCAATTTCAAAAAATCCACAAAAAAACGCTAAAATCAATTGATTGCTCCAAATGACTCCTCCAACTACCTTTATTATACATACAAAAATTATTATAAATTTTCATGAAAAAATTTAAAACTCTAAAATTTATTAAAACCTTCCACTTAATACCAATCTAATGCAAATAAAATTTAAAATTTAGAAAAAAAATCTAAGAAAAAAATTTCTTCAAAACTTTTCTTATATATTTAAAAAATAAAAAAACAAAATATTTCAAATTAATAAATAAATTTCGATATTGTAATGAATTCTCAAAAAATCAATTTAATTGATAGCCAATAATATTAATACAAATGCAACACGACACGAAGAAGAGACAACAGATTGACGATAAACTTCCAAATTTTCCAATTTTATAGCAATTGCCAAACACCGTTCCACCGTTCATAACCTTTTAGAGCGATATTAATAGCAAAATGATTTGGAAAAATGGCGATCGACGTTCCAAAAGAAATGTTTTCTTCAAATTATCGAAAAATTTCCCTTTTGGAAGGGAAAATATAAATTAAGAAAATTTTCAAAGAAATATCTCGAAATTCTACAAACTACACATTCTTTTTAAGAAAAATAAGATAAATTATAAAACACAATAATAATATCAATTTTTTTACAAAATTTTCCTAAAAAATCTAAAAATTAAAAAAAAATCTGAATGGAATAGACCAGATGGAAATTAGGCAATCTACTACTTTATAACAATAATTTAGTTGATCCTCTAATATCTAATAAATTGCGAAATAAAAAAAGAAATATACAAATGATTTTTTCCAATTGGTTCAATCGAAAAGCATATCAAAAATAAGCGACGGGTACAGACGAAGTAAAAAGAAAGATGAATATGAACGAAAACAACTGACGCATATAAATAATCACCAAATCACCATGTAAAGTTCATGCAACAATTTCTTCAGTAGCAATAGCTTCTTCCAATATTTTTTCGAATGAAAATGGAACGAATGCTCGACCCAAACCTTTATAAAATTTACTCTGGAATTCAACCCTGAAAAGAATCGAAATTCAACATGAAAAATCAACACCAATCAACATGAAAAAATTCTGACTGAATAATTTATCTATTTAATCAAAAGTTATAAATCGCAATTATATAATTGCAAAAAAATTTGCATATTGCAAAAATATTTAAATTTCGTAACGATGAATACCAATGAAGTCGCAAAGCATGCAGAAAAGCGCTGAGACCTTCCATTAGAACCAATATGAAGAAAGAAAGCGATGCAAATACAAAAAAGAGTAAATATGTAGCGATTATACCAATATAACCATCTAGTGCAAATGAATGGCGGAAGACCATTGACCATAATACATCCGATAATTCTAAACAAAAAACCTTGACTTTATTAAACAGTAATATATCGAACAACCTGTAAAGTAAAAGTTCTCTTGTCTAAATGATGAATATGAATATTGCCTCTCACTTGATACCATTAGTACCTACTATTCACTGTCAAACAATCATTCATTCATTCATTTTTTTAAAGGCTTTTGTTCTAACGTTTTTAAGAAAATAATTAAAAATCATATTGAAACATACAAATTAGTTTTAAGTAAAAGAATTTTTGGAAGAATATTCTAATATGAACCGATTTATATTTCAATACAACATTTATATATTTCTTGACGATATATAAAAACTCAAATATATATATATATATATATAACTCTGTGACAATGGACAGTGGAAATATCAAATAATAAATAAAGTGAAAATCTTACGAGCATGAGCTAATGACAATGCCCAAAGACGTAAATAAGAAGCTGTGTGAGAGATACATCCAAGAACAAATTCGATTGTATGTATTGCTTGATACACCATTATATCGCCAAAATCAAACTGAAAAAAAATTTGATAAGAAAAGTTCGACAAATTTCAACTATGAGTTTTAGCTTTTAATTCAGATTTAACTGAATCTATTCGCCAAAATGAATTCTATCGTTTGTTTTGATACAATATTATGTCAATATTCCCATAAAATTCTTAAAGTGATTAAAAAAAAGAATTACCGGTTCTTCCTTACGATCGGTAGATCGTCGAAAGCTATCATTTTCAATAACTTGCGTCTCTTCACCATTGACAACTCGAACACTCTGAAATAATAATTCCTTAAATAATTCAGTTAAACATTGAATAATTTAAATAGTAATGGGAAATTCAGCACAAACAACATATATCTAACATTATTCTAATTCCATATTATTGGTACAATCTAATCATTAAACTTTTTTGCAATAATTAGCTTCATTATATTAAATCATTTATATTAACCATCATTTATATTAAATCGTAATCAGCAAATCTTCATAATAGAAATGATTTGGAAAACTGATAAATTTGATAACAATGATATTTGATAAATCTTTGTTAAAAAAATTGATTAAACTAAACTGAAGAAAAATTAACTAATTCGTTAACTAATTAAATTAAGCAAGCACTGGTAAAAATGTGAGATTTTAAATAAAATCTAAATAAAAACTTGTTAAAAATGTTAACTGAAAAAAATATATCAGATACCCTTTTTTTTAATTCAAAAGATTTTATTTAAGTCTTTCAACCGAATTTCGACTAAAGTAATTTTCAAAATTTATTATTTCGGATATTATGCAAGAATTTTTAACAATGAACCAAATTTAGAAAATAAAAAGAAACTTAAAAAAAAAGCTAACCAAACCAAGCATAAAATATTACAGGTGTTACCGAAATATAAATTGGTTTTTGACGAAATGAATGCCAAAAACCATTCAAAAGTCTCTTACTAGATTGAGAAATTGAAATTCAAAATAATTCAAAAACTTTCGTTCTGTCAATTTCCATCAAAAGAAAATGTTTAAAATTTGACCGTTTTACTAATTAGGAACTCGGTGGATGCCGTCGAATTCTTTTTGTACTGCTGAAAGAGTGATAACGGCTTCGCAAAAAGCATTAACGGCACCTGTAGCACCGCCACAAATAAAAGTATCATCTCGACAACACCCTGTAATACATTCTAACACAACCACAACCACAATAACAACATAAATATTAAATTCAAGATCGTGCGACCCCTATGCGAAGCTTGCTTGCTATGCACTGGGCATGGTTAGCGCATGACTATAAACACAAGCATGCCCTTTTTTTCACCAACCAAATTTGACATTCCCATTTGTAATTTCTGTTTATGCTCCTTCCATAGCATATAAGGTTTGCCGAATAACATAACTGGCACGCAAGCAACAGCAATCAGTACAAAAACTGTTTCGAAGAACGACTAAAATTTTGAAAGTTGATTCGCTCATTTTAAAAATTTGCTATATTGACAAACTATATTTCTATAGATCCAGAGCATTCTCCACATTCCCTCCTTTTAAATAAAATCGTTGGATAGAATTTAAATAAATAAATAAATTTAAAAGATAAAGATAAAAAATGAAAATTTAACAAATTAACCTAAGACAATATGAACCTTAAAAAATCAAAGACGCCGTACCTGTCCTGGATACCAAAAATTCAAATAGCATTGAGGATAAACCTCACCAGAATCATTCACGAATCCGGTTGGTCGACTTTTCATCATGAACATATTTATTAGCCCAATAAGTAAAGATGGAGCGCAATTTGAAGATGGATAGAAACGACCGAGCACATAACCACTCTAAAATATTTCTCAAAGGATTTATTCAACAGATTGAGTGAACCAAAATTTTCTTGACAAAAAAAGAAAAATTATGAATAAAATTATAGCGAAATAATTTAATTTACATTGGCCCTACTAAAATGAAAAGGATTCATACTTCTGCAGAGAATAACAACCATTTGAAAATAATTTCCAAGCATAAATAGATAAAGATACATCCAAGGAAAAGCATCTGCGGGATATACGTAAAATAGATATCGAGATGAGAATCAAAATATCTGAAACGAATTGTTTGGTCGGACGAAATAGAAGAGCGATATTAGTGCACTGAGATCTATTTCGTAATGAATCAAAGAAAGAGTAAAGAAAATGAGGAAAAGTGGATTCTAAAAATGATAAATTTGTATACGATTTTCTCTCCTTCAAACATCATTTCTGGCAGGAGTTGGTCTTGAAAAATGAGTGCAAATGAATTCCAGATCACCCCCAACTCCATTTTCACAAAATAGAGTTAGAACTAACTATATATCATAGTTCTACACCATAGATAAAAGGAAGCAAACGTAACTTCTTGGTTCAAATTGAATAAATGGCCAATATTTTTAAGCTTTCAATTCCTTTCAAGCAAAAGCCCTTTCAATTTCCTATTTCCCCAATAGATATAATAAAAATAAAAATAAAAAGATATCAAAACAATATTACTTATAGTTTTGGTAGCTAAGCAAAACGCCGAAAGTCATTTGTGCGACACCAATAACAACGGAAGTTTTCATCTTCATTGAATTAAGAAAATTCAACTTATTTGCTTCAGCTAAATTCCATATCGGATCAACACCCAATATGTACGGACCAGCAGACTATAAATAAGTTTTGTTTTTTAGCTGTTTGTAACTACTGAGAAAAATATTCAATCTTTGGTAAATAGTAAATACAATTTAAAAAACCAATAATTTAAATTTTTTAAAACTAACCACATTATAATAAGCCCATTCAGGTGTAAACATAAGAACATCCTCACTTTGACGCATATCTAAGACGCTAGGTGAATAAGGATTTCGCCATGAACTACCAAAAATATTTATAGACTTGCTGAAGATGTCATTGTAAATAATTCCTGTATAAATCGAAAAACAACCCATAAGAAAAATCACGTAACGCCCCTTGAAAAAAGTTTGGAATATCTGAAATCAATTTAAAATTAATTTAAAATTAATTTAACTAATTTAAATATATGTATAAGATGGGTTAATACTGAATCAAATAGAAAGATATATAAAACGAACTTCATCTCTGATACGTGCCGCTTCCAACTGCCGTTCTTTAAGGATAAAAAATAGAGCAGCGAAAAACATTACTAATCCATGACCGCAGTCACCGAACATTATGGCGAAAAGGAAAGGAAACGTTATAATTGTGAATGGAGCTGAAAACAACAAATTCAAAACCCAATGCGGCCAAAATCAAGCCATTCATTTTAAATCATAACTTATTAACCTGGATTGATTTCGCGATAAGAAGCAATTCCATATGCATCAACGATATTTTGAAAACCTCGAGTATATTTACTAATACGATGAAAGGTAGGTGGAGCTTCTGTCGAATCTGACATCCTATTCAGTATTGATGGAACTGTACTCCCTGATTCTTCCTGAAATATAGAAAACATAGGAAGTACTAATTACCAATAAGTTTTCTATCCTAATCAGTTAGAAACCAACCGTTCCTCTCTTAAGAGCGAATTGTATACGATCCAAATCTGCGACAGGACACCAACATTCAGCAATTAAACATTTCTGAGTAACATCCAAATTGAAAAGATTTAACGTGAAATATATCGATTTTATTTTCCGTACTTTCGTTAACCACATTCGGACATTTTTGGATGCCGCTACCTAAATTATTTGTAAAACAACAATGTCAAAATCCATTGAACTCAATTTTCACAATCAAACCACTATTTTAAAGCGGAAAAGGTAAAAAAGAATTGAAGAGCATTAAACTGATTTATCTCTTAAATCTGCAACTATAAAAAAAGAATTCATTTCCGGTAAATACCTACCAACACACGATGACGATGATCTTGCGTTTGTCCTAAAACTGTTTTTAAATCTTCAATTCGTGTCATCACACCAATTGACATTTCCCTTCTCTCTTGAGGTGTATCAGGACATGGATACAATGTTGCACGAAACCTAAACAAAGTTACATTTTTCGGCTATTCTAGCTGCATTAAATTTTTATTTGTTGTATTTCAATGAATTATACAACAATAACAAAAATTTCTAAAAAAAATTAACCCTTCACAAATTTTTTTCACACGTGTTTTAAGTTGATCACCTTGGAAAAATATAATAAAAACCGATTTATTTACAGGAGTACCCTGAAAATCATAAATTGCACAAAAATTATAAATTTTACCCAAAATGATAACGAAACTAATCGTATTTGTCAAAATCAATCAATTTCAAGAAGAGCATTAAACTTACTGTTAATGCATCATTCAACGGTTCAGTAATTTCAGACTGTCGAAGGAAAACATTACCACGACATGCACGCCATAAGAGTCGCTCAAATGCAGGAATACGTTCACGCTGTATTACGCCAGCAACAAATCTGACATAAACAACCTTTAGAAACTCCAAAAAGCGCGAAAAATTATAAATTTAATGACAATTTAGAAATATTATGCCTATTCCACTGGAATTTCTGCAAAGAATTGGAACATTTCTTTGCAATACAACAATCATTGTTCATTAAAAAATGAAGAAATTTCTAATATAAAATAACTAATACCAACAATATCCAATTTTATAACAGAGAACTATACAATTTCATATAATTACGAATCAAAATGAAGAAAAAACAGAGACTGATGAATGAAAAACCGGCTCATAAACAATAAACCTAGAAATGGCAACAAAATCGAAGTCGAAGATCCTCATTAATCATAATAAAAATGAAAAAAAAGAAGAGAAATAATGCGACTACTTGATTTGTCCCTTATCATCATCCATGAATCGTTCATATCGCTGTAGATTGAGTCGCGTAGGACCAGTTCGATCTTCACTTTCATTTTCATCCTCTTCTTTATCCAATAAATGTCCCATTTCTTCACCAACATGCTAATCATTATCATTTTATCATCATCATTCAGAAGAATTTCACAATGCTTATATAATTAATTTATGCATTAATACATCAAAACTTTTTCATATACATTACCTCCATCTCAATAAATTTTTCCAGCATATAAATCGTTAGATAAAGCAATTGCATTTGCATAAGGCATTTGATTTCAGAAAGAAAAGAAAAAAAATAGATGACTGATATAATTTATAATTTATAAAAAATGAGATTATAAAAAGTCAGAGTCAAAAAATTATCATTTATAACAAATTTCAAAGAAAGCCTATTAGCAAAATAAACATGAGATTGTTAGCAATAATATTAATCGTTTTATAGTTTTTGCATGCAAATCTAAACCTACAAATCCATGGAATGAATAAAAAAACTGTACGACCGCACGATAATCAGAGAAATTTATTGGATCAATTCGAGAGCTTTTCTTACAAATTTAAACTTTTCTTACCTTACACAAGCAAAATCTACAGTGATTTCTCACCTAAAAATAAAGATTGCAGTTTTACGAATAAAATCTCTTTTATTCATTCCATGTTTAATAGATTAACAGTAAAATTATGGCATTTGAATAATCTGAACAATCATTTAAGCAATTTATTGCAGTCTAATAAGAGCAACAAAGCTCCATATAATATTTCGATAATGATAAAAATTATAAAATCCATGAATCGGGTCCAGGAATAGAATTTTTTCGAAACCTATTGTTTTCCATGTTTGCTCAACGAATAAGGAAGTGAAGTAAAAAAGAAAGCGATAAAATGAAAAGTTAGCAATCATTCTTATCAGTTTCTTAGTTCCAAATTAAAAAGCACAAGTGATATTAATGATTAGTCCGTGCGAATCAACAGAATTTTTGAAAATAGTAAAAAATTAATAAATTATAAAAATACAACCGAAAATAACTACTAATAACTCTAAGATGAAAGAGATGTTCAATACCTACCCGAAATTAGCAAACATAGAGCCTGTCATTGAGAAACCTCCCGCATCCATTCCGCTAGCGTCAGCTTCTTGAAGAACAATTTGTTCCGGTAAGCCGCCAGCTTGTGGTGCAGTTCCACTAGGCGGTACGATTGATTCTGGTCCACCCTATCATTATTAAACTAAGAAAACAATTAACAAATAAAACGTTTTCAATTGTTTCGGCAGATATATGCTGAATAAATGAATAAATCAACCAAAATAATTTCAAAATTGCTTTTTAGTTTCAATTGAAAATTTTCCTTTCATTACAAGACTTTTAAAATTAGCATAATAAAAAACATATACAAAGTTTCTATTGTAATTACATATTGATAAAGTTCGTGCGTCTATAGATAAACATAAATAAAAAGAATCACAATTAATATGAAATTTTCAAGAATATTGAACTATACTGATAAGGTAATAACGCAATTGCATTGATAAGCCAACAATAGCCATTGCAAAGAGAGATTTTTAAATGCATGCATTAAGTACTGAAAAATCATGCAACGTAAAAGAATAAAAAAAAATTTACGACAAAGTACGATCATGAAAACCTATTGCAATTAAAGTTTCAAATATAATAAAAATTTTCCTCTTTAATCTCTAATATCAATAACAGTAAATATTGTTAAAATATTTAATGTAATAATTATGGCATTAATCATCTCATCTATAACTCCCAATTACTTCCAAAATGATCGAACCATTCGCAAATCTCGATTATTTATGTGGAAATAACCAATATAATATCGGATACAATCAAAACAATATAAACCACAAAAAATATGAAATAGCAATAAAACAAAACAACATAATTAATTCCTCGCAAAGTCATTAACGAATCGTAAATCGTAAGTAAGTTAAATGAATATTCAAAATTGACGCGAAAATAATTAAAGAGATTCCCCGCCACTCACCACTGAATGAACCCGTATTTTTCTATTTTTTCATCATTTTTATGCTGAGCCAAAGGGTTTCGAAAAAGTAAGAGAAATAATGAGTCTATTCATAATTATCCTAATGGCTGTGAACAACATTCAGCGTTGAATTTGAATTTTCGTTTGGCTTTGATTCTTAATCCTCATTGCTTCGTAGTATTAAATAGATTGTAATTTGATGAATCTATTTGAAGAATCTATTCACCGAGATTTTCAAAACTATTATTAACCTGCTAATCTAATTTCGAACTGCGTGCACTATTCCTAGTTCGACCACTAAATATAATGTGAAGTGTTCATGCGAGATATTCAATTGACGATGAAGAAGTAGCCGCGACTCGATCAAATTTAGAATTTTAAATAGAATTTTCGAATTTAGCTTTTAATGACAATTTTATTTCTACTTAAAAAATTCGAAACCATATCGCTTGTTCTCAAACGAACCTTGTTCATAGAACTCGACCCTCAGGCCACATATATAAAGAAACTAATTTATCGAAAATAATCGAAACACAGCAAGCGAAATGATATATTACAAGTGTCGCTATCGACTTACCCTATTCGTAAGATATTTCTTGACCAAGAAATTGAGCTCGTTTCACTTAACAGACTTTGTTCTTCCTCTCTCAATATATCGCTTTGTTCAGATGTTGATCGTTGCCACCTATCGTGTCGTATCTATTACATATATATCAAGAACCACAATACGAATTGTACAATAATTATACAACGAAAAAATCAAACAAACTAAAATAATTTCAAAAAAAATAAGCGAAGGAAAAAAAAATGATATAATTCAATTAGAAAATTCAGTCTATGTATTTTATTATATATAAATAAATAAATATCGCAGAAATGTTTTATAATTGCCAATAATTGTCAATTGCCAATTCTCAAATTAAATAAAAACATTAAATTTGTTGATCCTATTTTAAAATTATAGTTTATTTGATTCATTATGAAAGATTTTCTTATGTTACGATGCTATTATGCTAATATAAAAATCAAACAAATTCCATCCACAAAGTTGCATGATCTTCTATCACCTTTATAAAGAAGATGGCTACTAATATTTCACGATTTTTAATAAAAATACTCTTCTGTTTAAATCAAACCTTTTTGAAAAACTGACTATTCATGATGCTTATCTATTTAAAAAGTCGCAGAAAAAATGTAAAAAAAATATAGCAACTGAAGAAAAGTGGCCAAATAATTGGACCTTTCCATATAAATCACCTTAAGAGATAATAATGAATGATAAAAATAAAAGATAAATGTTGAAACAAGGTGAATTATTAGGAAAGATAGGAAAAAGAAAAGCCCAAACATCATGCAGTGAATTAGTTAGTTAAGCGAACGACTGATCGATGCAACAAAATTTCCATACATAAATAATTTTTGGAAATTAAATAAATATTGAATTTCAAAATATATACCTCTTCGAAAAACTGCTGAGTTTTTCTTAAAATATGTTTAAGTTCGGTAAGTTCAGAGAAGTTTTTTTTCAACATTTCTTCATTTTGATTCACCTCACGAAGCTCATTCTCCAGTTTTTCGAAGGTCGCCTAAATAAAAATTTTCATGATCGTCAGCTTTGATTACTAAACAATTTGGATAATCTATTATAAACTATCGTAATAAATGTGGACCTCTAAATCAATCATTTCCCGTGGCTGAGGTGCATCAGGATTTTCACCAGTGTCCAACAAAGGAATGGCATCTTTCTTGATCTCTCGTTCCAAAAATCCTGTAAAAAAAACATAAGCTCTATTACCAATCCTCTGGTCACAAAAAAATCATAAAAAATTTAAATAAATTTTCATAATTTTGATAAATTTCTCAGAAAATGATAGAAGTATATTTAACAAAATTTTGCTCACTTAATTTGCGTTCCATTTCATCGCATCTACGAACTTCGTTAACAAATTTACGTTGGAAAGCACTCACTTCCGGATTCAACTAAAAATTTAATTTAATTCGTGAAAGTAATGGTTCAAATAAATGCGAATCATTATGCTTTACAAATCTTAAGAAAAATAATGAAGCATTCTTAATTTTTGCTATAAAGGCTAAAGGCTAAATTACAATTATAACAATTATAACAATAGAGTCAAAAAGTAGCAGAATATGACCAGTAAATAGGAAATTAATTGAAGAGGAAAAAAGTTTAAAAAAATTTTTTTCACCAACGATTTTGGAGCTCAATTCCCCCAATTTCACTTCTATTATAAGATCTACTCTCATCAAAAGGACAGAAACTGGGATCGAAGCTGATTTCCTCTCCAGACAAAGAATTATTTTCAAAAATTTTTTTTTCCGACTCAAATTTACAACTAACTTTTTCCCAACTAATTTCACGAATAAAAAATTTCGACAGTCACCATTAAGAACAGTTGTTGAATGATTTATTACTGATAAAAAAATATACTAACATCTCTGAACTGTACCAAACCTAATTCCCCAAGTTCAGCGACACAAGCATAAGCAGCTTCAGTCTGAAGGAACAATTGCGCTAAGCACATTTCTTCACTTCGATACATCGACCCCATCTTGAACTTTTTCTTCCAGTAATTATCCGATTCTCTTTGCTCTGAAATTCAAAAATAATAAAATCAATACAAAAATTAAACTTACCTATTGCGCCCAAAACTCATTTGAACCACATATTTTGTAATCGCAAAATAGAAAGACTTCTCAGCAAATGACCTCTATTAAGAAATAACTGTTCTCTCAAAAGTTGACCTCTACAAAGAAATAATATCTGCCCTCTCAGCAAATAACCTCGATGAAGAAATATCTGCTCTCTTAGCAACTAATCCCTACAGCAGAACAATACAATAAAGAGTAAACAAAGCATAGCAGAAATACTAAGTGATGCCGGAATATATAAAACAAAAATGATCGTACATCATAAGAACAATTTTTACCAACAGCTCTCACCACTTCTGGTTAATTGAGCTCCATTGGCTTGTCGAAGCTCTACCAGCAAGTAGCTGGCAATAGAAGTAACAAGGTGAACTGCCTGGATCAAATCGATTTTAGAAAAACAGGAACCTCTCTCCTCGACAACAGAATTCCAGTATCATAAAAACAATACTGCCAAAGCAATTAAATTAATGAGTCAATGTTTTTCGCTTTATATTAATAAAAATTTCCAACAGCAACAACTCTTTATCGATGAAAAAATAAAAATACTTGAAAATAAAATAAAATGAGAATAAAATATTTATAAACTAACAAATACTTTTAAAATATCAAAAAATAATTGGAAATTTAGTACAAATTTAATTTAGTACAAATTTAGTACAAATTTATAATTCAAATTTAATTTCAAATTTAGTACAAATTTATTTAATAAATTTAATTTAAATTTAAATTTAATTTAATTTAATTTAAATTTACAAATTTATTTAATTTAATTTAGTACAAATTTAATTTAATTTAATTTAATAATTTAATTTAATTCAAATTTAAATTTAAATTTAATTTAGTACAAATTTAATAAATTTAGTACAAATTTAAATTTAGTACAAATTTAACAAATTTAAATTTATTTAATTTCAAATTTAGTACAAATAATAATTTTGAAAATAAATAAATAAAAAAAAATTACTGATGAAAATAAAATTAATAAAATAATAATATAAATAAAATAAAAAATAAATGAAATAATAATTAGCAAAAATAAAAATGAAAATAATTAGATAAATAAAGCAACCAAAATAAAATAAACAATTGAAATATGACAATGAAATAAATAAAATAAATGCTTAAATGATTAAAATAAAATAAATAAAATACAAACAAAATGAATAAAAAAAATTTTATCAAATTAAATTTTATTAAAATCATCGAATAATTGAAATAAAATAATTAAAATAAATAAAATACGAAAATAAATGAAATGTTTTAAAAGAATGAAATAACAATTTTAAAAAATTTTAAAAATAAATAAATAAAAAGAAAATTACTAATGAAAATAAAATAATTATAAAAATTATAAAAATAATTTAAAAATAATTTAACAAAACAACTAAAAATAATTAAATAACTGAAAAAAATAAAATTAAAATTATTAAATATAAAATTTAAATTTAAAAATTTAAAAAAACAAAATTATAGAATAAAATTACTAAAATAATTATTAAATATAAAATTGTAGAAATAAATGAAATAAACAAATAAATAGAATTATTTTAAAAAATAAAAAATATTTAATAAATATTAAATAAATATTAAAAATGAAAAATATTTTTACAGAAAAATGAAAAATAGCAAAAACCGAGAATCGCTTGAAAACTACGTAAAATATGGAAATTGGCGAGAAAATGCTGAATGCTAAAACGACGTCGATAAAATGCATTCAAAAGCCAACGCAGACAAATATCAACGTTTCAATATTCCATTCAATCAATTTTGCACAAATAAAATAACCGCATCTGAATCTTAGTAATCAGCTTCGATTGTTCTTCTGCGCAGCCGCAGCTGACATATGTAATTATCATCCTCTTTTTTTTCCCGTCGTCACTTTATCGCTTCATAGCACCTTATCAGTAATGAAATTCTTACCGCCCTTTCTCCCTCTCCTCATTGTCACCTCTTCGTGGATTAAAAATCCGATAACATTTTTGGATTTGAATTTGGGCACATTCCGAAAATAGAAAACTAAGTTATGATCCATGCGGATATGGAAATATCGTCTATCTGGATCACTCAGTACGTAGCACTCGAGCCTGAGGCGAATCTGCCAAATAGTTTCAACTGTGACCTGAGTTGAATCCGAGGTCAGTTGGCTTTAACTGAGAACGAAACGCCTCGATAGTTTGAAAACCACGTGGTTCGCAAAATATTAAGTTATTGGTGGATGAAATTTCGTTTTCTTTCAGTTTCGCTTATCTTCTTCTTCTTCTAACAGCTCTCACCATTACTGGTTAGGCTGGCTCCAACGGCTACAAGGGTAAGACGCTTCCAAGCGGCGCGGTCTGATGCCATCGTCGACAGTAATGGAAGCCATTCCTTTTTCCATTGTCTAAGTCCATATATTGCTTGTCCACCTATACGTTCAAAATCTTTTTTCACCGTATCAGTCCAGGTTGATTGGCCCACCTCGCTTTTGATGCCAACCGTTACACGGTTTAGCAAATAACGAAATATGCGTCAATCGGGTGGTGGACGACGGAGAATGTGCCCTAACCAGCGAAGGTGGCGTTCAGTGATAACATTATTTATGCAAGTGGTATTTGAACGAAGGTGGATGCGATATAGTGAGATTTTATCCATTCGGCGAACCCGTAATATGTACCTTAGACAAGAGT